>SJXQ01002434.1:0-44152 GCA_006408695.1 Aepyceros melampus | reverse complement strand
AAAAGTTGGCTTAAAGCTCAACATTCAGAAAACGAAGATCATGGCATCTGGCCCCATCACTTCATGGGAAATAGATGGGGAAACAGTAGAAACAGTGTCAGACTTTGTTTTTTTGGGCTCCAAAATCACTGCAGATGGTGACTGCAGCCATGAAATTAAAAGGCGCTTACTCCTTGGAAGAAAAGTTATGACCAACCTAGATAGTATATTCAAAAGCAGAGACATTACTTTGCCGACTAAGGTCCATCTAGTCAAGGCTATGGTTTTTCCTGTGGTCATGTATGGATGTGAGAGTTGGACTGTGAAGAAGGCTGAGCACAGAAGAATTGATGCTTTTGAACTGTGGTGTTGGAGAAGACTCTTGGAGTCCCTTGGACTGCAAGGAGATCCAACCAGTCCATTCTGAGGGAGATCAACCCTGGGATTTCTTTGGAAGGAATGATGCTAAAACTGAAGCTCCAGTACTTTGGCCACCTCATGCAAAGAGTTGACTCATTGGAAAAGACCCTGATGCTGGGAGGGATTGGGGTCAGGAGGAGAAGGGGACGACCTAGCATGAGATGGCTGGATGGCATCACAGACTCAATGGACGTGAGTCTGAGTGAACTCCGGGAGTTGGTGATGGACAGGGAGGCCTGGCGTGCTGTGATTCATGGGGTCGCAAAGAGTCGGACACGACTGCGCGACTGAACTGAACTGAACTCCCTCTCCCACAGAATCCAAAAGATTGTTCCATACATCTGTGTCTCTTTTGCTGTCTTGCCTACAGGGTTATCGTTACCATCTTTCTAAATTCCATATATATGCGTTAGTATACTGTATTGGTGTTTTTCTTTCTGGCTTAGGAATATATCTACCTAAAGAAACTAAAGACCTGTATATAGAAAACTATAAAACACTGGTGAAGGAAATCAAAGAGGACACTAATAGATGGAGAAATATACCATGGTCATGGATCGAAAGAATCAATATAGTGAAAATGAGTATACTACTCAAAGCAATTTATAGATTCAATGCAATCCCTATCAAGCTACCAATGGTATTTTTCACAGAGCTAGCCCAAATTCTTAACACAGATGATTGTCAGTTTAGAGTACCTTTACATGTGGGAGCAACAGCACTCCAGTCTCCGGAAGACAAACAGTGAATGGTGTTTTCTCCAAGAAGTAAATAACCAGGTTCACAACTGTAGGTCACAATCAATCCTGGAGCAAAGGAGGCAACACTCTCCCCTGTGTGATGCCCATTGGCAATTGTGGGAAGTGATGGACACGCCAGGGGGATATCTTTACATACACATTAGGAAAAATGTCATCAGATAACAGTTCCTTCACAGTCTGTATTTTGATTTAGTACATACATCCAAGTAAATGATACATGATCTATGGCAAACAGTCATTATTAAATTAACTCATTTAAAGATTAAACAGGTGTGTTTAATTATATCCATTTTATACTACAAATAGTACATTATCTTTTAGTTATACTTTATGAATTATATTTGCCATGTGAAAACCTTCAATTACCAAAAAATAAAGTCCATTTTTCACTCATACTCCCATTCTACCCTTAAGCCTATTCTATGCTCCAAAAGTAGCATGCTGTTATTTAGAAGATTATTCTGCCAGATATCAGTAATATGTTTTTATCCTATATGTGATATATATACACATATTTTTGCTGTGTGTGATGCTCAATACATATTATTCAATGCCTTGCTTTATTTGTTTAACAATCTATATCTTTCCATGTCAATACATAGAGGCCTATCTAAGTCTTTATAAAGACTTAATTGTTTTCAGGCTTCCCTAATGATGGAGAAGGCGATGGCAGTACTCTTGCCTGGAAAATCCCATGGATGGAGGAGCCTGGAAGGCTGAAGTCCATGGGATCACTGAAGGTCAGACACGACTGAGTGACTTCACTTTCACTTTTCACTTTCATGCATTGGAGAAGGAAACGGTAACCCACTCCAGTGTTCTTGCCTGAAGAATCCCAGGGATGGGGGAGCCTGGTGGGCTGCCATTTATGGGGTCGCACAGAGTCGGACACGACTAAAGTGACTTAGCAGTAGCAATGGCTCAGATGGTAAAGAATCTGCCTGCAATGCAGGAGACTTGGATTCCATCCCTAGGTCAGGAAGATCCCATGGAGAATGGAATGGCAACTCATTCTAGTATTCTTGCCTGGAGAATTCCATGGACAGAAGAGCCTGGCAGACTCCAATCTTTGGGTCTCAAAGAGTCAGACATGATTGAGTGACTATCAAACACACACAATTGTTTCCCATGGTCCCCTCATTTATGACTATCTTTAGAAGGCTTCCAAGATTTTATAGATAGAATCATATTTTGATTATTTTGATAGTACAATTTTTGTCAAAATATTGCCAGATCCCATAATTACTTAACTGAAATTCAGATTTAGGTTCATGCAACATAAGCCAAACAAAATAAGAAGAAAAGGAAGAGCTTACAGTATTTCCTGTTCTCAAAGTTGTTGTTCAGTCGCTAAGTCATGTCCAACTCTTTGCAACCCAGTGGACTGCAGCATACCAGACTTCCCTGTCCTTCACTATCTCCTGGAGTTTGCTCAAACTCATGTCCATTTTCAAAGTAACTTGATTTGAAATGTTATGGCTTAGGAGATGAGTTTGGAAGATAGTGTGGATCACTCAGAAAGTATTCATAGAGGTCAAAGGAAGTGGCAAATCATTTCTGCCATACTACATTAAAAGCTCTTATAGATAAATTTTAAATCCATTTGGTGTGTTTTTGCTCTAAGAGCCCACCTTTCTTTTCATTTGAAAATACCCTAGATAGACAGTTTAAACTATCCACTTCCCACAGTCCAGACTAACTCTGGCCTCCATCGTTGTGAGACATTCCATTCAATTATTAGGTGTGTTCAGTTAGACTTTCCCATTATATTTTAAAATTATTTGCTCTATTAATGAATGAACATTTATATCCTTCTACAACTAATAAAAAAAAAAAGGAAACTGTCATTTTCACCCTTTCCCTTGCTTCCACCCTCCACCCTTACCATTTACGCATTCATATTGTTCTTCCTTTAGAATTATCCCAAACTGAACCTGCACAGAAATGTAAGGTTCCAAGCTCCTGGTTCAATTTTATTTTCATTCTACTCACCACTCTGACAGATTGGTAATGGTGTTGGACCCCACGTTCTATTTTCTTGGCACCAAACAGTTTTGTTTCCTTTCATGGTGAAATTGGCATTACAGGAAAATGTCACAGCATCACCATGTCTGAATGGTGGTCTAGATGTTTTAGTTCGGTATCCCCCTGGTACTATGGGTTCAGAGCAGACAGAATTTCTATTGTAATATTCACAGATAGGAGGAGCTTTATCCCAGATTCCATTCACATTGTCTTTACTTATACAAAAAAGACGTTTTTCTCCAATGAGGCGGAAGGCATTGAAACTGTGTAGGTCACCACAGCATTAAGAGCTACAGGACCAGAATGATAACTATTGCGTCCATTTCTGATAGAAGGAGGGGGGCCACAAAAAATCCCTGCAAAGTAGGAAAAAAAATATGTGGTCACACTGATCATGAAAATAAGATTCAAATTTAGATAAAAGATCAAAATATATGTCATGTCACTGTTTCAGAAATAGATTAGAAATTTGTACAGTTTATTTCTTATTCATACTCATTCTAACAACTCGGTAAGAGCTGTCCCTAAGCTGCTAAATTCTTACCTTTCTCTTGATCTTCAGCAAAAAAAGCAATTAGGACCAAACAATAACAATGAAACAGAATTTATTGAATAGTTCTGTGTCTAATCAACTTTAATAATGAAACAAAAGGTAAATAGTACATGAAAATAATGTTAATGACATACTAATTACATGTGTACAATTTGGGCTCAATAGGCCTGGTTTCAAATCCCCACAGTCATTCAATAGCTGCATGACCTTAAGCAAGTCTCACCCTCTTTAAGCCTCAGTTTCTTAATCTAGTAAGAAAGTAGCTGAAAAAGGACAAGTACAATACCTGGAACATGTTAATTATGCAACACGTATTTCAAACACAACTGGGGCTATAAGTATAGAGAACACATTCTGTCTTGTTACAAAAGATACTGCATCCTCACTGCAAATCAATTGTCTTCTTTTAATGCTTGTCCCCTTTGAAGAAGCCACAGGAAATTGTTTCAAATAATATCTTTTATTTACTTGTCCTAGTGGGCATGAAGACTATTAATTGTTTATAGCTGTGTTAATATATGTACACTTTTCCTGAGTGAGTCTCAGAATAAAGGAAAAACTGCCAACCTCTGAAACTTCTGGTTGATTTCCATTTAGCTCCAAGATTTGCTCATCACATGAGGAAGTGGCATAACCATGTCAGTGCATCAGTGCTATTCATTTTCAGTTAGAGTAACTTTTGAGAGCCTTTATCCTTATACATATAGAATACTCAACATCATTTGTAGTCAATGAATAAAGTTAGTTTTGGCCTGCATTCTAAAACATACAGAAGAGTGGCATATATATGTTCAAAGCATATATGTTGATAGATTTTATAATTGATAAATGCATGAGAACACACCAAAAATCAAGAGGCACAATCCATACTTGATTATTTTTGCTTTCTACTCACGTTCACAGACAGGAAACTTATTACTCCACAGTACTCTCATTCCTTCTGAGACACACTGACTAGAAGACTGGCCATTTAACCGGTACCTTAAACAATAAGGGGCAGCAAATTATCACCAGAACAAACTAATTCTCCGTTACATGGAAACTAAGCACTTCATTCAAGAGTGTGGTGGGTTCTATTTTCTTAAGAATTTTCCTTAAGGAGAAAGTCCAAGATTGAGAATTAGCTAAGTTATGTAAAGACTTCAGACCAGCTAAAAACACAGAGCAAACAGTCCTCGTGGTCTGTTCTTTTCTTGAGTTCTTGCTTTAATCTTCAGCATCCAAATGTTAAGATTTTCTTGACCATTAGAAGGAAACAACCTTAGTTCCTAGTGAAGAAAACATCAAAGACTTTGTTTCCTTAGCTCACTTCAAAGAGCTGCTCTTACTGAACCCTCAACATCCATTCGGTCTCCATAAAAGAAAACTTAACTTCTGAGCCTAATCTTTGCTTTTGCAAATGATAAGAGGACAATTCCCAGCTTTGGCTGACCATGTACACATTTGGAGAAAATAAATGAGATTCTTTTAATAACAGAATTCTTAATCATAAAAGGTAAAGAAAAGAAGAGAGAAAGTCAGAGGCAAAGAAATGTAACTGTCTTTAAAGATCACACTTTGCAATGACTAGCTATGGATCACTTTGCACTCACCCTTTATCACAAACAAATGTAACCTCTGCCCCAAGCTGGAGATTAGGAGGAGCTACCACACGACCATTGAGAAGTTGTTTTGGAATGTCATCACATGATTTCACTAGGAAAAAAGAAACAAGGCTGGCACATGAAGAGTCAGGAAACAACTGAGTTTCCTTGAATGAAATAGACCTTTATGCACCTTCACATTTGGGTGCTAGATGGTTCCATGTTCCCAATGATGTACACTGTATAGGGTTAGTTCCAATGAGAGTGTAGCCAGGCTCACAGCTGTAGGACACTTCCTGTCCAACTGTAAAGAATTCCTCATCCGATTGGTTATAATTACCATGGTGGGTATGTGGAGGTGGTAGACACCCTGAGAAGAGAACAGGACCAGAGGCCTGTTATTTCTAAAATATCTCGATCTATGCCAGGAAATATGACCCCTCCTCATCATTTTCCTGTTTTATTTAAATGGATTTCCTATCACTAATACTGTAGCCAAGGGAACCAAACTATTATAATGCTTTTTTTTTTTTTTCCACTACCGAAATCTCCTCTTTCTTCCTGGTCCCCACACCACTGATGAAGTGTCTAAGTCTTAGGGAAGGAACTCCCAATGGTGCCAGGTTTTTAGTAAGTTGGGCATTTCTCAATAAAAGTAGGGAAAAGAGGGGAAATAGGGGAAGTGACTCAATCTTAATTCTAACCTCATTCCATAAAGGCTACATTTTCCAATAGGAGAATGTATAAAGTGTATAGTAATTTGAATCAAATTCTGATCAGTCAATTTTCCCCACTGGCCTGGCTAATTGGATTAAGAGTTTATTTTATCCTCATTTAAATAAAATGTAACTACACACAATTTTAATCATATAAAAATCTTTGATCATTGGCTCTGGTACTATCTGCTTTTTTTTTCTCTCTCTCTCTTTTTTGGTGTCTTCTGATTTCCCCTCAGTTCAGGGCAGTTCAGTCACTCAGTCATGTCTGACTATTTGTGACCCCATGAATCACAGCATGCCAGGCCTCCCTGTCCATCACCAACTCCCAGAGTTCACTCAAATTCACATCCATCGAGTTGGTGATGCCATCCAACCATCTCCTCCATTGTCCCCTCCTCCTCCTGCCCCCAATCCCTCCCAGCATCAGAGTCTTTTCAAATGAGTCAACTCTTCGCATGAAGTGGCCAAAGTACTGAGTTTCAGCTTTAGCATCATTCCTTCCAAAGAACACCCAGGGCTGAACGCCTTTAGAATGGACTGGTTGGATCTGTTTGCAGTCCAAGGGACTCTAAGGAGTCTTCTCCAACACCCCTAAATTAATGTATATCTAGCTCTGTCCCAGAATATAGTAAATTTCTCATCTCTTCAACATTTAGATACTACTTTCAAAGTTTACTTTTAAATTCTTTTTTTTCCCACTTAACATATCACCCTATTTAACCCCCCAAATTATATGTAATTATTTTATATTGTTAGCTTAATCATGTTTCCATTTTAAAATTTTAATTATCTTTTATTTTTTGTCTAGCTATTGATTGTTAAAACTCATAAACATCTTTTACTATTGTGATTATGCAACTATTATTCACTTAATACCACTGTATCATGATTGGTCAACAGAAAATAACAGAATTCTATATCACTAAAACTACTGTTTAATATAAAAACTTAAATTTACTTTTTAAAATCCAGATACATAGCAGAATTATCTTGGATTTTTTTTTTTTTTTTTAGTAAAAATGTCCAGGTATTGCTACTTTTCTCTCCAGAGTTCCAGGTGTGTTTCTTTTTTTTTTTTTAATATAAATTTATTTATTGTGTTTCTAATGAGCAGATATGTTTAAAAACAACTGGACTATATGATGATCTCTTACTTTTATCTAGTTTGTTGCACCTTTTCTATTTCATATTCAGTGCTCCCATTTCACTTAGTTTGTGTTTTTCAATTTCTCCATCTCTTTTTTGTTGTTATTGCTGCTGTTCTTTCTCAAGTTTTTATCAAGCATAGTAGAAAAGCTTTTGTATACCTATATGTATGTAGTATTATAATTAATATATTTTAGAAAATTTATGAATCTTTGCCTAGCTACTTTTAAATTCTTTAACCAGGATATCTAACAACATATGCTGTCTTTATCATCCTCTTCTCATAGGTATCCTACATCTATCTTTCCAAAAATCTCATTTTATTTCTAGATCCCCAAAATTGCAGCCCAATCACCCTTGAAGCACTTTGGCAGTGGAGGATTCCATTTGCTGTTTGGTTGGCACCATACTGTGTTGCTGCCTTTCATGGTAAAGCCAGGCTTACACTTAAACATCACAGAATCATTTAAGGAAAATGAATGCCTAAATCCAGATTCCATAGCTCCATTTTCAACTTCTGGAATTGGGCATTTGACTACAGGAATACACTGAGGGGGATGGCTGTTCCAGACGCCAACTTGATTGTCTTTGCTGGTGCAATATATTGACTTCTCACCCAAGAGGTCAAACAGCTTTTTCCCATTCTGTCCAACATGGCACTGATAAGTAACCACCATTCCATAGTAAAAGTAGTCTCTATTGCTGCTGTGAAAGTCTCCATTAGAGATGGCTGGGGGTGGCTCACAAGGAATAGCTTTGGCAGTGTGGTAGGTAGGAAAAGAGAGAAGGCATTTAAATGTTATATCTTCTGTAACAAACACATGAAAAGATGTTCAACATCACTAATTATCAGAGAAATGCAAATCAAAACCACAATTATGTACCATCTCACACCAGTCAGAATGGCTGCTATCAAACAGTCTACAAGCAATAAATGCTGGAGAGGGTGCAGAGAAAAGAGAACCCTCTTATACTGTTGGTGGGAATACAAACTAGTACAGCCACTATGGAGAACAGTGTGGAAATTCCTTAAAAAACTGGAAATAGAACTGCTATATGACCCAGCAATCACACTGCTGGGCATACACACCGAGGAAACCAGAATTGAAAGAGACACGTGCATCCCAATGTTCATCACAGCACTGTTTATAACAGCCAGGACACGGAAGCAACCTAGATGTCCATCGGCAGATGAATGGATAAGAAAGCTGTGGTACATATACACAATGGAGTATTACTCAGCCATTAAGAAGAATACATTTGAATCAGCTCTAATGAGCTGGATGAAACTGTAGCCTATTATACAGAGTGAAGTAAACCAGAAAGAAAAACACCAATACAGTATACTAATGCATATATATGGAATTTAGAAAATGGTAAGGATTACCCTATATACGAGACAGCAAAAGAGACACAGATGTATAGAACAGTCTTTTGGAATCTGTGGGAGAAGGCGAGGGTGGGATGATTTGAGCAAATAGCATTGAAACATGTATATTGTCATATGTGAAACACATTGCCAGTCCAGGTTTGATGCATGAGACAGGGTGCTCGGGGCTGGTGCACTGGGATGGCCCTGAGGGATGGGATGGGGAGGGAGGTGGGAGGGGGGTTCAGGATGGGGAATACATGTACACCCATGGCTGATTCTTGCCTGGAGAATCCCAGGGACAGAGGAGCCTGTTGGGCTGCCATCTATGGGGTCGCACAGAGTCAGACACAACTAATGTGACTTAGCAGCAGCATGGCTGATTTATGTCCATGTATGGCAAAAACCACCACAATATTGTAAAGTAATTAGACTCCAATTAAAATTAAAAGAAAAGAAATTTAAAAATAAATGTTATATCTTCTGGGAATTTTGTCTTAACTCTTGCAAACCAAACTTCCACATCACCTACAATTAACTCATATTGCTGAAATTCTGTAAGCTCATCTCAAAGATGGTTCTAAATGGAAAGTATCAAGGTTTGAAGATACATGGAACTGGCCTAATAAAACACCCTAAATATGGCTTAGTCACCAGTCCTCACCCCCAAAGTACAGATAAACTCTTACAAAAGGTACTTAGAGGGTGATACATTCTGCATGGATTTAAGCTGGCAGTGTGGAGTCTTGTGGCATATTTTAGACTTGAGCAGTTATTTACTGTGAGCTAACTTACCATCAAGGTACAGTAAGCAAAAGAAAGGGTAGTGGGATTGGAGGCATGGAAGAAAATAAATCACAGATTTGTGTCCAGATCTGCTCAGAACAAATGTAACCTTCCTGGGTACTTATTTTAATGTGTAGATGCCCAATTTCCCTCTAGAGGGGGACAAGAAGGAAAATTCTACTCACATTCACAAAGGGGTAGGTCCTTATCCCAGGTTACCGTATTGCCTAAGATAATGCAACAGCAGACGAGTCACCAATGAGTCGATATCTAAAGATAAAGAGATGAGTGATCATCTCCCAGCTGGACATTTTAGAAAAGATTAGATCTTTTTTCCACTGAAAGAATGGCAAAGAATAGAATATCATGGTGAAAGACTATGGACACATACATAAGACTCAACAATCTAAAGACAAATGAAATTTGATCTCCTGGTCACTAACACTGAAGAATTAAAATTGGAAGAGGAGTAGTGCAAATTTTTTCTCTTCTAGGGATCCTCTCTAGTGGGTCATCCTAAACAGTTCTCCCTGGAGCATATCAGAGAGGTGATTCTCTTTTTATTTATCTATTTTTAAGAGTGGGTGGCAATTACTCATATCTTTTTTTTTTTTTTTTTGGAAGAAAAATGATTTCCATTGAAACTACTGTTCTAATATCCATGTACTCTGGAGATGTCTCCTGCCAACTCACCCTTTGTCACAAGAAAATGTAATTGTTGCCCCAAACACGATACCCTGAGGTGTGTGGACAGAGCCATGGAGGAGTTCTCTAGGAACTGTACATGATTTACCTACAAGGGAGAACAAAACAAAACAAAACAAAAATTGGAATTGGGATTTTGGGGATTTTTTTCTGCTTTTATTAAATTCCAATGTAACTGGGCTTGCTGAGTAGCCTACCCATGCTTATGCAAAGAAATTTTGGAAATTTAGAAAACTTTTATCTTTCAACTCCATAACACTATTTATTTAAAACATGTAGTCTATATTTCTAAGCATGGATGAAAATATTATCTGTGGTCAACCATAATTTATAGTCTCTCAGTTCAGTTCAGTCGCTCAGTCATGTCAGACTCTGCGACCCCATGAATCGTAGCACACCAGGCCTCTCTGTCCATCACCATCACCCAGAGTTCACACAGACTCATGTCCATCGAGTCGGTGATGCCATCCAGTCATCTCATCCTCTGTCGTCCCCTTCTCCTCCTGACCCCAGCATCAGAGTCCCAACTCTTTGCAATCCCATAGACTGTAGTCTACAGGCTTCTTTGCCAGGATTTTCCAGGCAAGAGTACTGGAGTGGGTTGCCATTTCCTTCTCCAGGGGATCTTCCTGACCCAGGGATTGAACCAGGTCTCCTGCATTGCAGGCAGATGCTTTACCCTCTGCGCCACCAGGTACTGTAATTTATAGTCTCTACTTCCCCCTTTTATACTCTGTCAGTTGATGGCAACATCTAGCAAGTCTTGTGGCTTAAAAAAAAAAAGTTATCATTTCCTTTCTGTATCTCATTATTTACCACCTGTCTTTAATTCAATTGATCATCAAGTTTTCATGACTAGATTCCAGAAATCTCTCTCCAAACCAATTATTTTGCTACTAGTAAAATCTCTTATTAAATCACTGAGTAATAAAATTTACCTTTCTAATGCTGGTTGCCACTGGTCCAGGACATGTTTTATGCCACTACACACATTATCATTCAGAATCACAAATGCATTCATGCCACTCCCCACATTAAAAAACTTACAATCACTTACCAATGTTCATTAGGAAAAAAATGTATGGCCCACCACAGTTAAGTTCCAGTCCTCATCATCTACTATTTCTCACCATGAACCTTGTGTTCCAACCACAATTTTTTTTCTATTTTCTATTTTTCAAAGACATCATGTTCTTCCATATCTTTATATGTTGACATATGCTGTTTTTTCTATCTGTAATGCCCAGATGTCCCTGTTCTCCTAGATAGCATTTATTATTTACTTCTCTGTGATGTCATATAATTTTATCTCTATAGATATAAAAAATCATACCATAGCACAGTGTTTGCTTAAAAGCCAGTCTCTACAAATAGTATAGGAGTTCCCCAAAGACAGGGACTAGCAGATTAATTTATATATATCTCCCCAACCCCACCATCTAGCTTAATGCTTTATACCTAGTGATTACTCAAATATATTCTTGATTACTTAATGCTTTATACCTAGTGATTACTCAAATATATTCTTGATTACTCAAATATATTTCTTGAATTGGGTAAGATTGAGGTGAAACTAATATAGAATTAGTTTATACTAATATATATATATATATATATATATTAGTATATAGAAATATACTAACTTTTAAGATCACTATAACACAGTACAGAGACCATAAAACAAAGTCGTGGAGATTATAAGGTAAACAGAGTTGACCAGCTGTGATGATTTAAGTCCAATACCCAGTATCTAATACCCTTAGGAGTAAAAGAAAACATGGAGGACTTAGGAACTCATTCATTTGAGATTACTGACTAATTTTCTTATCTTTTATCTTGGAAATTACAGGTTAGCCCACAGAGACATGCTATAGACTCAAAGATTCTTCTGTTACAGATTACTCACGTTTACAGAATTGCTGAGCATTTGACCACTTGGAGGTCTTTAGGCAGGTGACAACAAATGACTTCTTGAAATACCCAGGAAGGCATTCATATTCCCAAGTTATGCCAACAGCAAACTCAGCCTGATCACTCTGAATTTTAGGCTTAGCAAAAGGATACCTTGGCAGGAATTTACACTGACCTAGAGACAAAGATCACAGGAATATCAAAACTAAGAGAGGCTAAAATCTCTACTGTGCTTCTGTATGGTCACCAGTTACAATGACAAATCTGATCTTTAGAAATTAAGTCTAATATGTATATATTTGGGGGGGTCAAAGAAAATGCATCTTACAGTATGAGTGCATATACAGAGAAACAAGCTCAGGAGTTCAGACTTTTTATGACAGACTTCAGGAAAAGAGATGGAGAAAATAAAATTTAATAAAATTCCACAAAGACCCTGGAGTTCCACCTTTATAAAATCTCATAAATAAAAACTAAAATGGTATAATAACTTTTCTGTGATATCACAGGAAACAAGTATATCAAGTATATCAGATCTTGTGAGCTCATCTCATGGAAGAACCTCCAAAATTACTTTTATGAATTAACATTCCTATTTTAGTCTTTAAACCTTTAGGTCCTAGCAAGGAGAAAATAAGATTGTTTTTTATTCTTCATTATTTTTTCCATTAACCTAATGTAGTAATATCCCCCAAAAGTGTTTAGTAAATACTTTCTGATAGGTACCAGATAAAAGGAGATAGTTGTTTCAAGATATGTCCCTGTGACTTAAAGTAATTGTGATTATGATGATGAAAAAGAAATAAATCTTATTCTAGGAGATGAGAAAAAAAAAAAAACTGTAATGCCCTGATGCATAAGAATGTACGTTCAAAAGAATTTTTCTAGATATGAAAGACAGTTCAAGTTTCAACTCCAGAATGATGGTATATTTGAATATCAAATCTATAAATCTCCTTTTTCAAACAAGTCTGAAACAGTTACAGGTGCAAGTCAAAGAACAAACATGGACTAACTGACACAAAGGGAAACGCAGACCTCCCAAGGTTATAGCTGGATCCAGCCTTTTTGTAGCCAACACTTCTATTGGTGGAGTCATACATACACGAGTCTCTAGTGGAGGCATAGGCCAAACCACAGGGAGGGACAACATCCCTGCCCATGCACAGATAATTGGATTAAAGATTTACTGGGCATGGCCCAGTAAATCAGAACAAGACCCAGAACAAGACCCAGTTTCCCTCACAGTCAGTCTCCCCCATCATGAAGCTTCCATAAGCCTCTTATCCTTATTGCCCAGAGGGCAGAGAGAATGAAAACCACAATCTGTTCACATGGACCACAATCTTGTCTAACTCAAGGAAACTATGAGCCATGCTGTGTAGGGAATGGGGAGAGTTCTTACAAAACGTTGTCCACTTGAAAAGGGAATGGCAAACCACTTCAGTATTCTTGCCTTGAGAATTCCATAAAGAGTATGAAAAGGAAAAAAGACACTGAAAGCTGAAATCCCCAGGTCACTAGGTGCCCAATATGCTACTGGAGAAGAGTGGAGAAATAACTCCAAAAAGAATGAAGAGACTGAGTCAAAGCAAAAGGACCACCTAGTTGGGGATGTGACTGGTGATGAAAATAAAGCCTGATGCTGTAAAGAACCATATTGCACAGGAACCTGGAATGTTAGGTCCATGAATTAAGGAAAATTGGAAGTTTCAAACAGGATGTGGCAAGAGTGAACATCGACATTTTAGAAATCAGTGAAATAAAATGGCCTGGAATGGAAGAATTTAATTCAGATGACCATTATATTTACTACTGTGGGTAAGAATCCCTTAGAAGACATGGAGTCACCCTCATAGTCAACAGTACAGTCTGAAATGCAGTACTTGGGTGCATTCTCAAAAATGACAGAATGGTCTCTGTTCATTTCCAAGGCAAACCATTCAGTACCACAGTAATTCAAGTGATCCCCAACCACTAATGCCAAAGAAGCTGAAGTGAAATGGTTCTATGATGACCTACAAGACCTTCCAGAACTAATACCAAAAAAAAAGATGTCCTTTTCATAATAGGGGACTGGAATGCAAAAGTAGGAAGTCAAGAGATACCTGGAGTAACAGGCAAATTTAGCCTTGGAGTACAAAATGAAAGGGCAAAGACTAACAGAGTTTTGCCAAGAGAATGCACTGGTCATAGCAAACACCCTCTTCCAACAGTACAAGAGATGATACTACACACAGACATCACCAGATGGTCAATATTGAAATCAGATTGATTATACTCTTTGCAGCTCAAATGGAGACGTTCTATACCCTCAGCAAAAACAAGACCAGAAGCTGATTGTGGCTCAGATCATGAACTCCTTATTGCAAAAATCAAACTTAAATTGAAGTAGGGAAAACCACTAGACCATTCAGGTATGACCTAAATCAAATCCCTTATGATTACACAGTAGAGGTGACAAATATACTCAAAGGATTAGATGTGATAGAATCCCTGAAGAATTATGGACAGAGGTTTGTGACATTGTACCGGAGGCAGTGATCGAGACCATCCCAAGAAAAAGAAATGTAAAAAGGCAAAATGATTGCCTGAGGGGACCTTAAAAATAGCTGAGAAAAGAAAAAAAAGTGAAAAGCAAGGGACGAAAGGAAAGATATACTCGTCTGAATGCAGAGTTTCAAAGAACACCAACGAGATATACGAAAGCCTTCCTCAGCAATCGATGCAAAGAATAGAGGAAAACAACAGAATGGGAAGAGTAGATATTGCTTCAAGAAAATGAGAGATACCGAGGGAAAATTTCATGCAAAACTGAGCAAAATAAAGGACACAAATGGTATGGACCTAACAGAAGCAGAAGATATTAAGAAGAGGTGGCAAGAATACAAGGAAGAACTACACAAAAAAGATCTTAATGACCCAGATAACCACAATGGTGTGATCACTCACCTAGAGAAAGACATCCTGGATTCAGAAGTTAAGTGGGCCTTAGGAAGCATCATGACAAACAAAACTAGTGGAGGTGATGGAATTCCAGATGAGCTGTCTCAAGTCCTAAAAGATGATGCTGTGAAAGTGCTGCACTCAATATGCCAGCAAATTTGGAAAACTCAGCAGTGGCCACAGGACTGGGAAAGGTCCGTTTTCATTCCAATCCCAAAAAAACGCAATGCCAAAGTAGGCTCAAACTACCTCACAGTTGCATTCATCTCACACTCTAGCAATGCAATGCCCAAAATTCTCCAAGCCAGGCTTCAACAGTACCTGAGCCAAGAATTTCCAAATATTCAAGCTGGATTTATAAGGCAAGGGAATAAGAGATCAAATTGCCAACATCCATTGGAACATAGAAAAAGCAAGAGAGTTCCAGTAAAACATCTACTTTTTCTTTATTGACCATGCCAAAGCCTTTGATTGTGTGGATCACAACAAACTTTGTAAAATTTTTAAAGAAATTGGAATCCCAGACCACCTTACCTGTCTCCTAAGAAATCTGTATGCAGGTCAAGAAGCAGCAGTTAGAACAGGACATGGAACAACAGACCTGTTCCAAACTGGGAAAGGAGTATGTCAGTGCTGTATAATGTTACCCTGCCTATTTAACTTATATTCAGAGTTCATCATGAAAATGCTGGGCTGGATGAAGCACAAGATGGAATCAAGATTGCTGGGAGAAATATCAATAACTTCAGGTATGCAGATGACACCACCCTTATGGCAGAAAGTGAAGAGGAAGTGAAGAGCCTCTTGATGAAGTGAAAGAGGAGAGTGAAAAAGTTGGCTTAAAGCTCAACATTCAGAAAATGAAGATCATGGCATCTGGTCCCATCACTTCATGGCAAATACATGCAGAAACAATGGAAACAGTGAGAGACTTTATTTTCTTGGGCTCCAAAATCACTGCAAATGATGTCTGCAGCCATGAAATTAAAAGACTCTTGCTCCTTATAAGAAAAGCTATGACTAACCTAGACAGCATATTAAAAAGCAGAGGCATTACTTTGCCAACAAAGTTCTGTACAGTCAAAGCTATGGTTTTCCCAGTATTTATGTGTGGATGTGAGAGTTGAACTATAAAGAAAGCTGAGCACTGAAGAATTGATGCTTTTGAACTGCGGTGTTGGAGAAAACACTTGAGAATCCCTTGGACTGCAAGGAGATCCAAAAGGAAAGGATCCAAAAGGATGGATCCAATCCATCCTAAAGGAAATGAGTCCTGAATATTCACTGGAAGGACTGATGCTAAAGCTGAAGCTCCAAACTTTGGCTACCTGATACGAAGAGTCAACTCTTTGGAAAACACCCTGGTGCTAAGGAAGATTGATGACAGGAAGAGAAGTGGATTACAGAGGATGAGATGGTTGCATGGCATCACCAGCTCAGTGGGCATGAGTTTGAGTAAGCCCTGGGAGTTGGTGATGGACTGGGAAGCTTGACATGCTGCAGTCCATGGGGTCACAAAGAGTCAGACACAACTGAGTGACTGAACTGGTCGACAGGATCCAAGAATAGCCTTTACTGTTGGGACTCATGTCACACTGTAGGGCTCCTGTTTCTTTTTTCAACTCCTCTGTTTTCCTCCATTAACACCTACAAATGTCTTCAAGCACATACTTTTGCAAAACAGCAAGACTCTATGGGGAAAGTCAGGGTTTGACCTTAGTGAAGACCAACTTCATGACCCTGTCATTATTTGTATCAATTCACCCTAATTAAATGATTTAACCTATACATATCCAATGTGAATAACAACCCTAAATAATTCCAAAAGCTGAAACCTGTCTGAATTTAAAAGATTTATTCAGTAGTAATGACATGGACTAAGATGCAACCAAGATCTTGAAGAAGCAAAATGTATAAGTTACTTTATAACACGACATTTGGGGCGAATTAAGTAAAAATCACACTTTCTGGATGAGAAATATTAGGAAATTCTTATCTTCAAAGAGACAGGAATTTTCTCTCTTTTGGGGGACACCAACTCTTATTAGTAGGGCTTCCCTTGTGGATCAAATGGTAAAGAATCTGCCTGCAATGCAGGAGACCTAAGGTCTATCCTTGGGTTGGGAAGATCCCCTGGAGAAAGGAATGGCAGCCCACTTCAGTATTCTTGCCTGAAAAATTCCGTGGACAGAGGGGCCTGGTGTGCTACAGTCTATGGGGTTACAAAGAGTCACACTTGACTGAGCAACTAACACTTTGACTTTTCAGCTCTTGTTAGTAATGAAATTATCAAAATCCCAGGTCAGAGGACAGAAATTCCAAAATGATGTTTTCCACATAAGAAAAGGTAACATTATCTATGAACCATTAAATAACATTATTTTTCTTAAGTTGGATCCTCTTCACATCTTTTTAAAATCAGGACTAAACATCAGTATAAATAATGACAGGATCTAAAATAGAAGATAGTGACAAAATATTGACATATATATCACATAAACCATGCTAAAACTAAGTATGCAAAGGAGTTTCTAGAGAACAAAAATATGTTTAATTCTTTATTTGTGTTTAAGGAGATTTACCTGAACTGGCTTAGAAGTCCATTTGAAATGAATAAAGAACAAACATACAGGATAATAAAAATAAACCTGAAATTTAAGACAGATAGCAGGTAGGAGAAGGAAATATTATAGATAATGAGAATTATTATGATCAATATCAAAACACTGGGTTTCCTTACTATTTGATAATTTTTGAATGACCAGTGTCCAAGATACTGTCTTAAACACAGAATATGCATCAGTGAACATCAGACACAAGGTTCTCACCTTCATGGAATTTATATTAAAATAGAGGAGATAGACTATAAATAAATAGTTGATATATAAAGGAAATAAATAGAATTATTTATCAAAATGTAATGAACTGGGAAAAGGAGGAGACAGGATGGCATACAACTTCAGTTATAATGATTAAGGAAGACCTATGAAGAACAGACATTTGAGTTGTGACTGAAGGATAAGAAGATGTCAGCAAGGTAAAATGCTGGGTAAAAGCACTTTAGGCAGAAGCCTAAGCTCAGGGATGGATTTGCTATGCCTTAGGGATAGACTAGGGCTTCCTTGGTGGCTCAGATGGTAAAGAATCTGCCTGCAATGTTGGAGACCTGGGTTCGATCTTAGGGCTCATAAGATCCCAGGGCATGGCTACCCACTCCAGTATTCTTGCCTGGAGAATTCTGATGGACAGAAGAGACTGGTGAGCTACAGTCCATGGGGTCACAAAGACAAAAGGCAAGTGTGGCTGGAATCTGGTGATCAGAATGGAATGGGATGAAGCTAGAAAGCCCAGCAGAAAGAATTGCACCGGGCTTCTTATTCTACAGTAGGATGTCACCATGTTCTTTTGGGTGGATGTCATTGGAGAGTTCAAGCAAGAGAGTCATGTGACCTAGTTTAACTTTTAAAAAGAATAGTCTGGTAACTGGATAAAGCTTGGATACAAGGAGACAGCGAGAAACAGATAAATGAGGAATATATTATAGAAATAAAATTGGTAGGACTCTATTGTACTAGATGTGGGTCTAAGGGAATGGGGGTATTCAGTAATGGCTCCAGGCTTTTTTAAACAAAATTTTTTATTTATTCATTTATTTGACTACACTGGGACTTATTTGATGCATGTGGGGTCTAGTTCCCTGACCAGGGATCAAACCAAAGCCCCCTGTGTTGGGAACACAGAGTTTTAACCACTGGACCACCAGGAAAAACCTAATAAGTGGCTTTTAAGCTTTTGATTTGAGCTACTTGGTTGATGGTAATACAATGTATTGAGGTTGGAATGGACCTGTGTCTGTGTGGATGTGTATATGTGTGTTGTGCACACACGCTCATGTGTGTATTGTCGGAAATGTGCAGAATTGGTTCCACTTTAGACTTGGTGTATTTAACATACTCAGTGGACATTAAGATGCAAATGCAATTGCATGCGTGAATTTGCCTCTCAGGAAAGAGCTCAGGGTTACAGATAATACATATGAGTCATCAACATATAAATAGTATTTAAAGTCATGAGACTGGATAGCTCTCTTAGGAAGAAAGTATGGAGGAAAATAGAAGAGGCCCAGGACTGAACCCTAAGACCCTCTAAAAATATTAGAGATAGGGCAAAAGAGACTAAAGGTAACCAGAGAAAATAGGTAAAAATAGGAGAAAACAGGTAAGAATGTCTTGTTTTGGAAGATGATAATGAAAACTGTTTCAAGAGGAAGAAGTCAGTCAGCTTTTGCTGAAAGACTGAGAAAGGTAAAGATAGAAAAATGACCATTGGATTTGTTAGCAGAAGGTCAGTACTGACCTTGATGATAATAGCTTCAAGACAATAGTGTAGAAAGAATCCTGTCTGGGGAGGATTAATGAGAAAAATAAGTGTGAGAAAATAGTCAATGAGAATTTTTGCTGAGAAAGATGAGAAAAAGGACAAAAAAGTGGAATGCCACTGGATCTTGAGAAAATTCTTCCCACAATCAAAGAAAGGATGCCCTAGGGCATATTTAACTGCTGGTGGGATCATCCAAGGGAGAGATACAAATGGATGATACAAGACAGGGGATAGCTGCAGAGGTAAAGTCTTTGCACGGGAAAGAGAGGATGGATTGTGATCATGAATACAGAAAGAGGATCTGATTTTTGTCATGAGGAAGGATACTTCTTCCATTGTTATAGAAGAAAATGGAACTTTCTTGCTGAACTCCTAGATATGTGCAAATGCTGGGGATTCATCAGGCAATGAGACAGATAAAGGCCTTGCTCTCATGGCCTGGTAAGGGAACAAACAAGTAAATAAATTAGAAGGTTTTGTATGATGATAGGGGCTCTGTGGAATAAAGAACATGGTTAATGATAGAGTGACCTGGGGCAGGAGCTACTTCAGTTAAGAGTTAGAGAGTCAGAGAAGAATAACAGTGGGTCTGAGACCTGAATGTTGAGAAGACAGGTAAGGGGTGACCTGCAGACAAGTATTTAACAGAGGAAAACTAGTGCAATAGTGTTTAGTCACACTAAACAAGTGTGACTCCAATTAAGGAACAGAAAGGTCAGCGTGGTGGAACAGAGGTGGTGAGTGAGGAATACAGAGAATTTCAGAGAGAGACAGAGGCTTGGCATTGAGTTTAAGGAGCATGGATTTTGTCTCAATGTGATGGGAAACCTTTGGCAGGTTTTAAGCAGAGGAGAGAAAAGGATCTGATTTCAGACAGAGGTAAATAATTGGAAAATAGGGGAATTTCTCTTAATGATTTTGTTTCCTTAGTGTTGGATGAGGTGAGGCTGTCAGTCAAGGTAAGAGTGAAATTTAAGAGTATAAGAAATTTGAATTGGTTTATGCAAATAAGCAAAAGGAGAAAAACAAAACCACTCTGAGAAGGAAATTTGGTCTTTAAGACACTTGCTTCAGAATTTTTCAGAATGCTTGTTAAATCTTGGATTCCTAGGCCAACTCCCAAACACTTCTCTGGAAGGTAAGATGGAATCCAGAAACCTGTATTATAAAAAGGTACCATAATTCCTCAAAAAATTAACAATAGAACTACTGTATGATTCAACAATTAGATTTCTAGGGATATATACAAAGAAAATGAAAACATTAACTTGAAAAGATATCTGTACCCCCATGTTCATAGTGGCATTATTTATACATGTAAAATAGCCAACACATGGAAATAACCTAGTTGTCCATCAATAGATGAATGAATAAGTTGTGGATGAATATATACAATGGAGTATTATTCAGCCATTAAAAAGCAAGGAAATCCTACCATTCACAACAACATGGATGATATTTGAAGGCATTATACTGAGTGAATAAGTCAGAGATATATAAATAATGTATGATTTCACTTATATGTGGAATCTAAAAACAAAATACCAAACTCATAGAAAAAAGAGATCTGATTTGCAGTTACTGAAGACAGAGCATGGGAGGAGAATTGGAGAAAGACGATCAAAAGTTTTAAATTTCGTTACATGAAAAATAAGTATAGCAATGTAATGTACAACATGATAACTATGATTAACATGGTTTTATGATGTGTGGGAAAATTCTCATCACAAGGAGAAATTTTTTTTCTTCTCTTTTTATGTTGTGTTAACTAAATGGATGTTAACTAAACATTGGTAATCATTCTACAGTATGTGCAAATCAAACCATCATGCTGTACACCTTAAACTTAGTGATGTATATCAGTTATTTTTCAATAAAACTGGAAAAATATATGTATGCATACTTTCTGTAAAAGGAATGTCAAGAGTTTCTTAAGCATGCTCAGAGGCAGGAACTGCCCAAGGGCCAAGGGATGGACAGGGGAGGGTACATAGTAGGAGCAAAAGTCAGGAGGAGGGCATGGGCAGAGCATGAGCAAGAGATCATGGGGTGACAATCAGGCAAGATGAGCAGGAAGTGGTGGGGAATCAAGAGGGATATGCTTAAGTGAGATCCAAAGGTTTGAAAGACTGAAGACATCAGATTTAACTTTAATTCCACAGTCAGTAGGAAGCCCTTTTAGATTTTTGAGCAAGGGAGTGAAATAATGAAAAAGATATTTTCATTTTAGTTTTCATGATTGGAAAGGTTGGACAGGTATCAGAATAACCTGTAAGAGAGGAGGTTGTTACAAAGGTAATCAGAATGATCGGAATATTGGTGTGACAATGATAACACAAACAACAGAAGCACACTAGTTATGACAGCTGGCAGTTCAGTAAACCTGCTCTTCCGTGTGTCTGGAGTTAAGTGACTGAGAGGATAGTCCTGCTCTGGTACTGGAAGGGGATGCTCTGGCATCCTTGGAGGAACAATGAATTGACAGGGTTGCTAAAGAAGTTGATTTTCAGCTGGAAATCACCTAGTTGATTTCCATCCTCTCTGAAATTTAGAAAAACGAATGAACACTGGCAAAAAGTCTGGTCAGGAACAATGCCACACAGATGTGTTAGAGAAAGTTGTGAAAGTACATCTGTTCAAAGAGAGTCAATAGGTAGGAGAGAGAGGGATGAAGATAGTGGTTTGGGGAAATGTTCGATTAAGGGTCAGGAAAAAGTTGAATGTCAGGAAGCTGACAAAGTAAACTGTAATAGCACCAAGGTATGCAATATCCCCTAGCAAGTTGGCAGTGGTTAAGCTTAAATGCTGACTCCATCAAAACAGATTCAGATAGTTATCTTATTACTGGCATTTAGTAATAGCATCGAACACCCAGCTTTCATTTGCCTGATTTCATTTGATATTCAAGGCAGTCCAGTAAGGGTAGGGCTGCTTATCACTAGCTTCCTTTTAAAGATGAAGAAACTGAGGCTTGGGAACTAAATGACTTGCTAAAAGTCACGTAGGTATTGAGGTCTGTATACAGTAAATTTCTTATCCACTGTCTTCTGAAAATTATTAGACAGTTATACCTAGCCTATTACCAAGAGACTCCAATCTTAAATTACAATGAAATTTAATTTACAATTTAAAATTAAGCCAGTCTGGAGGAAGAAAATTATAATAAACGTTGAATGATACTTTCTGGTGCCCTTGCCAATAAATAACACAAAGAACTGCAGTTTTTATTCACATATCAGCTTTTCTAAGTAGCTCCAGATGTTTATCATTTAGGATCTCTCTACCAATATCACATCAAAAATAAATAAATAAATAAATAAATAAATAAATATATATGAATCACGCCTGGGAATCAGACATTATTCTTTTGGTGGAAGCTAGTGGGAGGCTGTACTGTTTTTGTTGTCAGGGGGACGTTCAGTGTGTGCAGAAACTCCCACGCCTAGCGGAGCGTGCAACTGCACTCAGCACAAGTAGGTTTCGCATAAGTGTCCGGGCATTAGCGCTCGCAAACCTGCGGGACCCAGAGCGCTGAGCACACGCTGAGTCCCGGCGGCTCCGGACCCGGCGAGCACGCGGCGGGCCGTCACGCCCCAGGACACACTGGACAGATCACAAAGTGCCATTCCGTCATGCAGCCAGCGATACTGGTGGCCCCAGCACGGCAGCAGCGAGCGAAGACCTTCAGGACCAAGAGAGGAGCCCCAAACGAGCGAGAAGCAGGCAAGGTTGTCCCACCTTCTCACTTTTGACTACTTCCTTTGCATCGTGGCACAGAGGCCATCCCGGTCCCAGACGCGTCCCTACCTCCATGATCCCATTCCCAGCTCACCGAGGACCCCCGGCGCGAGAAGAGTCAAGAAAACCAAGATCGGGCCCGCGGCGCCCATGCCACGGCTGCAGCCCCAGCGGCTGGATGCGTTCTGAGACCCGCGAGCCTCCAGCTGCTCCGGGAAGACAGAGCTAGAGGAGCTGGTAGCTGCAAGCAGGGGAAGGTGGGCCCTTAAGTAGTATCTGGCACCACGTGCTAGCCTGAGTGCACACCTGCAGGCTGCTGGGGGCGGGACCGCACCGTGAGGGTGGCAGGAGGAGCTGCGGGTTGGCCCGGGGCCGGCGGGCGGAGAAACTCTGATTCACTGTTTGGCTCAGACTCCAGTCTTCAGTGCAGTCGCTTTCCAACTTTTTGGAGCGCGCAGCCCAGGCCATCTACTTTTGCTGCTGGGACTCTGAAGCAAAATAGCACTACCCTGACCAATCCATGATGCTCTCCTGTCCTGTCCTATTCTATCATCCCTTCTCCTCCCCCGTCCAACCCTTCCTCCCTCTGCTCACCCTCCCTTCCCCTCCTCTCCTCTCCCCTTCCCCTTTCCCCTTCCCCCACTTTCTCTCTCTTGAAAATTCTGGTTCGGATTCGCAAAATTCATTTCAAAAGTTATTCATGTTTCCAACCTTCCGTTTGAAAACCGTTTACTTACAACGGAAACTAAGGAATAGCAACCACCTCTGATATCCTTTTCTTTTTATTTTGCAATAACTGAGACAGAAAAGTTGCAAAAATAATACTAAAGATCCCCACACATCCATCACTCAGATTATCCAAATGTTACATTTTACTATATTTTCTTTTTCATTCTTCAGCTCTCCCTCTTTCTAGATAAATAACTATGGTATAGTTATATAGAGATTTAGAAATATACACATATAGGTTTATAAGTGTATAAGATTACAATTATATAATTTTTTACTTTGGAACTCTGAGATAAGTTACAGGCATGATGCCCCTTTTCTAAATACTTCAATATGTATTTCCTAAAAACGAGAATATAGTCTTACATAATTTCAGTACAATGAGCAAAAATGAAATTAACATATTACCTAAGGGACAGACAGTACAGATGTCTCCAATCATCTAATATTCGTTATTATGGCAAAAAAAAAAAGTGGGGGAAGGCAAGTGCCAATTCATGCACAAAGGAACACACACCTGCTTTTTTCCTGGTGCTGTCATTCTAGGATCATGCATTGCGTTAGATTGGTTTTTTTTCCTCTCTCTCTCTCTCTCTCTCTCTCTCTCTCTCATTTATTCTGTTAAAGATCCTCAGTCCTTTTGTTTTCCTGACTTTGAAACTTTTGAAAGTATGCAGCAATTATTTTTGTTTAATGGCTTTTAAAATTAGTTACCTATTGCAAGTAGCAAATTACCCTTAACTTATTAATTTAAAGCAAGAATAAACACACATTATCCCATACAATTGCGTGTGTCAGGAATTTGAGAGCATATAAGCAAAGTGCTTCTGGCTTGAGAGCTTTCATGAGGTTGCAGTCCAGACATTGGCCACAACTGCAGTCATCTGAAAGTTGGACTGAGACTGGAGGATCTAAGTCTATGATGACTCAATCACACGGCTGTGGGTTGGTGGCCAGATATCCTTACCAGGAGGACCGCACCCTGGGACTATTTGAGCGTTCTTGTGATATGTCAGCTGGCTTCTTATAGAACAAGAGAAAAAAGCAGAAGTCACAATGTCATTTAAAATTTACTCTTAGAACTCATACTATATTACTTCCATAGTATCCTGTTGAATACTTGTGATGGTTAATTTTAAGGGTCAGCTTGACTGATTTATGGATGCCCAGATAAATGGTCAAAATTATTCTGAGAGTTTCTGTATGGGTGTTTTCAGATGATATTAACTTTTTTTGGTAACATATATTTATGTTAATTATTTCCAGTTTTGTTGATATATAATATTGTATTAGTTTAAGCTGTACATCATAATGATTTGATATATGTACATACTGAAAAATGATTAGAATGGTAAGTTTAGTTAACATCCATCACCTCACATAGTTACAGAGTTTTCTTATAATAATTTTTAAGATCTACTCTCTCAGCAACTTTCAAATATGCAGTACAATATTATTGACTATAGTCATCCTGCTGCGCATTATATACCCAGAACTTATTTATCTTAACAACTGGAAGGTTGTGTCTTCTGACCACCTTCACTCATTTTCCCCACTTCCCACCTGCCCCCATCTCTGTAATTATGAGTTCCTTCTTTTTAGATTTCACATGTAAATAAGATCATACAGTATTTGTCTTCCCCTGTTCGACTTGTTTCACTTAGTATAATGCTTCCGAAGTTCATCCACGTTATAAAAAATGGAAAGATTCATTCTTTCCATGGTTGAATATATATATATATATGGCATATTTTATTTTCCCCTTTGATGTATACACAGAAGTGGAACTGCTGTATAGTATAGCAGTTCTGTATTTTATTTTTTTGAGGAACTACTCTTTTTCCATAGTAGCTCCATCAATTCATATGAGTCCTTTTTATACACATCCTATCCAACACTTGTTATCCCTTATCATGATAGCCATTCTAACAGGTGTGAAATGATACCTCATTTTCGATTGCATTTCCTTGATGATTGATCATGTTGAGCATCTTTTTAAGTGTGATATGTAGAAGCTTTTTAGTTTGATGTAGTAATAGTTGTTTATTTTTTGCATATGTTGTCTTTACTTTGGGTGTCAAATCAAAGAAAAAAATTGTTAGGACCAATGTCAAAGAGCTTACCCCCATGTGTTCTTCCAGGTATTTAGTGTTTCAGGCCTTACATTCAAGTCTTCAGTGCATTTGAGTTGATTTTTGTGTATGGTGTGAGATGGTTCAGTTTCTTTCTTTCGCAATGGTTGTAGAGTTTTACTAACACCATTTACTGAAGAGACCATCCTCTATTCATTGTTTATTCTTGGCTCCTTTGTTGTAAAATAATTAATCTTATATATATGGGTTTATCAGAGAAGGCAATGGCACCCGACTCCAGTACTCTTGCCTGGAAAATCCCATGGACGGAGGAGCCTGGTAGGCTGCAGTCCATGGGGTCGCTAGGAGTCGGACACGACTGAGCGACTTCACTTTCACTTTTCACTTTCATGCTTTGGGGAAGGAAATGGCAACCCACTCCAGTGTTCTTGCCTGGAGAATCCCAGGGATGGGGGAGCCTGGTGGGCTGCCGTCTATGGGGTCGCACAGAGTCGGACACGACTGAAGCGACAGCAGCAGCATATGGGTTTATTTTTTAGTGCTCTATTTTCCATTGATCTATGTGTCTGTTTTTATGCAAATACTATACTCTTGATTTTTATAGCTTTGTAATACAGTTTACATGAGATAATATAAAATATATGTGTTGGTCTCTGCTCCTTGTCCCCGACACAGAGCTCCTAAAATCCTTGATATTTTCTAGGTGTTTACTAGGAGGATATCTTGTTCTAATATTTGTCTTTGATTCTACCCTGACACAGCTCATAAAACCCTAGTAAATTTTCATGATACGAGCACTAGGAACATCTTTTGTTCTGTTGAGGTGACTCTTGCAGGACTTCTGGATGGAGGCTTGTCACTAGAAAGATCAAGCCATCATTAGAAGCTTGCAAGTTTTGCCCCCTCCCTTTCCCATCCTCCACAGAGGGGAGAGGCTAGACGTGGAGTTAATAATTGACCACCCCTACATGAGCTACTACATTTTGAGCTGTGGTGTTGGAGAAGACTCTTGAGAGTCCCTTGAACTGCAAGGAGATCCAACCAGTCCATTCTGAAAGAGATCAGCCCTGGGATTTCTTTGGAAGGAATGATGCTAAAGCTGAAGCTCCAGTCTCTGGCCACCTCATGCGAAGAGTTGACTCATTGGAAAAGACCCAGATGCTGGGAGGGATTGGAGGCTGGAGGAGAAGGGGATGACTGAGGATGAGATGGCTGGATGGCATCACGGACTCGATGGACGCGAGTCTGAGTGAACTCCGGGAGTTGGTGATTGACAGGGAGGCCTGGCGTGTGCGATTCATGGGATTGCAAAAAGTCAGACATGACTGAGCAACTGAACTGAACTGAACATGAGGAAACCTCCATAAAATCCCAGTAGTGCAGCCATAGAGAGCCTCCCGGCTAGTGAAGACATCAGCACCAGGAGGGTGACAGACTCCCAGTCCGTGTGGAGAGAAGTTCCTGCTCTTGGGCCCCTCCTAGAGATTGCCCTAGGCATCTCCTCATCTGGTTGTCCATCTGTAACCTTTATTGTGGCGGTGAGGTGAAGGTGTGCTCAGTCATGTCTTACTCTTTGTGATCCCACAGGAGGCTCCTCTGTCTGTGGAATTTTCCAGGCTGGAACTAGTGGAGTGGGTTGTCCTTTCCTTCTCCAGGGGATCTTCCCAACCCAGGGATTGAGCATGCTTTTCTTAGCATCTCCTTCAGTGGCAGGCAGATTCTTTACCACTGAGCCACCTGGGAAGCTTATCCTTTATTATATCCTTTGATGAACTGATAAATGTGAGGCAGCGTGGCCCTGAGTTTTGTCAGCTTCTCTAGCAAATTGATCAGACCTAAGGAGGAGGTGTTTGTAACCTCCAATCTATAGCCAGTTGGTCATGGCCACAGGAGATAAACTGGGTTTCTGAATGGCAACTGAGTTGGGATGAGAGTAGTCTTGTAGGGCTGAGCCCTTAACCTGTGGGATATGATGCAATCTCCGGGTATAAAGTGTCATAATTGTAGTGTAGGCACTCAGGTGATGTAGTGTAGGACACTCAGAGAACTGCTTGATGTGGATAAAGTCCTCCAGGTATTTGGTCACCAGAAGTGTAAGAAGGAGTGTTCTACTAAAGGTAAAGGAGACACACAAAAAGAAACACTGTGGGGAACAATTGGGTTTTTCCCTACATAGGAAAAAAAAACCCTGAGTCTTTTTCTTTATAGTTAGAAATTAGGAAGTGTGATGTCTCCAGTTTTGTTTCTTTCCCAAGAGTGCTTTGGCTACTAGGGGTCTCTTGTGGCTTCACACAAATTTTAGGATTTTTTTTTTTTCTGTTTATGTTGAAACTACCATTGAAACTTTAATTGGGATTGCATTGAATCTGTGAATCATTTTTGGGTAATATGGGTATTGTAACAACATGAACTCTTTCAATTCATGAGCGTAGAATATCTTTCCATTTATGTATGTCTTCTGTCATTGCCTTCTCCAGTGGACTATGTTGTATCAGAACTCTCCACCATGACCCGGCTATCTTGGGTGGCCCTACATGGCATGGCTCATAGTTTCATTGAGTTAGACAAGGCTGTGGTCCATGTGATCAGTTTGATTAGCTTTCTGTGACTGTGGTTTTCATTCTGTCTGCACTCTGAGGGGTAAGCATAAGAGGATTATGGGAGCTTCTTGATGGGGGATACTGACTGTGGGGGAAACTGGGTCTTGTTTGGATGGGTGGGGCCATGCTCAATAAATCTTTAATCCAGTTATCTGTGCATAGGCGGGGCTGTGTTCCTTCCCTGTTGTGTAATGGCAGCCTCCTTCAAAAGGTCCCCTGCATGCACTGCTTCACTCAGTGTCCCCAACCCCGTAGCAGGCCACCACCAACCCACGCCTCTGCCAGAGACTACTGGACACTCACAGGCGTGTCTGGGTCAGTCTCTTGGGTCAGATTAGGGTTTTTTCCAGTAGTCATGTATGGATGTGAGAGTTGAGCTATAAAAAAAGCTGAGTGCTGAAGAATTGATGCTTTTTAACTATGGTGTTGGAGAAGACTCTTGAGAGTCCCTTGGACTGCAAGGGCATCAAGCCAGTCAATCCTAAAGGATATCAGTCTTGAATATTCAATGGAAGGACTGATGCTGAGGCTGAAACTCCAATACTCTGGCCACCTGTGCAAAGAACTGACTCTGGAAAAGACCTTGATGCTGGGAAAGATTGAAGGTAGGAGGAGAGGGGAACGACAGAGGATGAGATGGTTGGATGGCATCACTGACAGGATGGACAAACTCTGGGAGTTGGTGATGGACAGGGAAGCCTGGCATGCTGCAGTCCATGTGGTTGCAAACAGTCGGACATGACTGACTAAACTGAACTGATGTCTTTTGTAGGTATTTTTCATATTATTTTATTCTATTTTATTTTTATTGAAGTATAGCTGATTTACAATATTATATTAGTTTCAGATATATGGCATACTGGTTCAATATTTTTATGGATTATATTTCATTTAAGCTTATTGTAAAATAATGGCTACATTTTCTTGTGCTACATAACATATCCTTGTAGGTTATTTATTTTTGTATGTGATAGTTTGTGTCTCTTAATCCTATACCCCTATTGTGATCATTACCTTACTCTCTTTCCACTGGTAACCATTGGTTTTTTCTGTATGAGTCTGTTTCTATTTTTTGTTGCATACTTTTGTTTCATTTTTTAGATCCCACATATAAGTGACAACATTGAACAGTTGTGTTTCTCTGTCTGACTTTCTTCACCCTCTAGGTCTATCCACATTGCTGCAAATGACAAATTTTCATTCTTTTTATGATTAAATAATATTTCATGTATATGTGTGGGTTTGTATGCCATATTTTCTTTATCCATTTATCTGTTTATTTTTAGAAAATCAGTTTATTGGCAATCCATATGCTTTCTACAAAAAATGTATCATAAAGACAAAGATAGGTTAAAAGTAAATGATTGAAAAGTTATTACATGCAAAGAGTAACCACAAGAAAACTGGCATGTCTAAGCTGGTATCAGACAAAGATTTGAAATCAAGGAATTTTACAAAAGCATAAGAGGGACGAAGGTGAAGGTGAAGTCGCTCAGTCGTGTCCGACTCTTTGCGACCCCGTGGACTGTAACCTACTAGGCTTCTCCGTCCATGGGATTCTCCAGGCAAGAATACTGGGTGGATTGCCATTTCCTTCTCCAGAGGATCTTCCCAACCCAGGGATCGAACCGGGGTCTCCCGCATTGGAGGCAGACGCTTTAACCTCTGAGCCACCATAAGAGGGACAACATATAATATTAAAAGAAACAATCACTAGAAAAACAAACATCCTAAATGTACATACATTTAATGAAAAATCACAAAAATTAAAGAGGCAAAAATGAAGAACACAATGCAAACAACTGCTAAAATACCCAATTGCAATGAATCTATTCTTTCTTCAGCACACATGTATCACTTGCCAAGGTAAACCACATAGTGATCCACAAAGTAGGTCTCAAAAAAGTCAAATATTTGATACCTTATGAAATACATTCTCTGGTCATAGTGAAATTAAATTGGAAATCAAATAAACATTAGATACTTAGAAAAGCCCAAAATGTTAAAATACTTATAAATGATATTTCTAAATAACCCATCTCTTTAAGAAAAAAAATCGCAAGAAATTAAAATTGTTTGAAACTGAATGATAATAAAGACACAGTACACAAAAACTGCTGGGATGGAACTAGAGTAGCATATAGATGGAAATGTATGACATTACAAGTTTGAAATGGCATCCAGGACTGATGTTGAGGCTGAAACTCCAATGCTTTGGCCAAAGAGCGGACATTTGAAAAGACTCTGATGCTAGGAAAGATTGAGGGCAGGAGGAGAGGGGGATGACAGAGGATGAGATTGTTGGATGTCATCACCGACCCAATAGACTGGAGTTTGGGTGAACTCCGGGAGTTGGTGATGGACAGGGGGCCTGGTGTGCTGCAGATCATGGGGTCATGGAGAGTCGGACATGACTGAGTGACTGAACTGAACTGAACTGATTCGAATCTGTTGATGGATACTTCCATATCATAACTATTGTAAATAATGCTGCTATTAACATTTGGGTGCATGTGTCTTTTTGTTTACTTCAGATATGTACTCAGCAGTGAAATTGCTGGATCATATAATAATTCTATTTTTACTTTTTAGAGGTATCTTATATTATTTTCCACAGTGGATACACTAATTTATAATCTCAACTATGTACTGTGGTTCCATTTTGTCCACATCATTGTCAACTTTTGTTATTTGTAGACTTTTTGATGATAGCCACAAGTATGAAGTGATTTCTCACTGAGGTTTTGATATGCATTTCTCTGATGATTACCTGTGGTAAGCCTCTTATCATGAGCTTATTGGCCATTTGTATATCTTCTTTGGAAAACATGCCTTTTGGGGTTATCTGCCCATTTTTGGATTTCTTCTTTTTGATATTGTGTTGTATAAGCTGTTTATATATTTTGGATATTAAACTCGTACTGGTCATATCAGTTGCAAATATTTTATTACATTTATTTGACTGTCCTCTCATTTTGTTGATGGTTTCTTTTACTGTTGAAAAGTTTTTTTAATTTTAATTTGGTCCCACTTATTTATTTTTGCTTTTATTTCTTTTGCCTTAAGAATCAGATCAAAGAAAAATATTGCTACTATTCATGTCAAAGAGTGTTCTATGTATGATTTCTTTCTAGTATTATGGTTACAAGTTTTACATTTAGGTCCTTAATCAATTTTTAGTTTATTTTGCTTATGGATACAAGAAATGTTCTACTCTCATTGTTTTATAGATAGCTGTCTGATTTTCCCAGCACATTTATTGAAAGGCATGTCTTTCCTCCATCATATATTTTTGCCTCTTTGTTGTAGATTAATTGACTATATGTTTGTAGGTTTTAACATTCTTCGGCTTTGCCTTTCTTTGGGATTGGAATGAAAACTGACCTTTTCCAGTCCTGTGGCCACTGCTGAGCTTTCCAAATTTTCTGGCATATTGAGTGCAGCACTTTCACAAAACCATCTTTTGGGATTTGAAAAAGCTCAGCTGGCATCCCATCACCTCCACCAGCTTTGTTTATAGTGATGTTTCCTAAGGCTCACTTGACTTCGCACCCTAGGATATCTGGCTCTATGTGAGTGATCACATCATCATGGTTAGCTGGGTCATTAAGATCTCTTTTGTTAGTTCTAGGTATTCTTGCCACCTCTTCTTAATATCTTCTGCTTCTGTTAGGTTCATACCATTTCTGTCCTTTACTGAGCCCATCTTTGCATGAAATGTTCCCCTGGTATCTCTACTTTTCTTTAAGAGATCTCTAGGTTCTTCCTATTCTATTGTTTTTCTCTATTCCTTTGCATTAATCACTTAGGGAAGCTTTCTTATAGCTCCTTGCTATTCTTTGTAACTCTGCATTCAGATGAGTATATTTTTCTTTTTCTCCCTTGCTTTTAACTTTTTTCTTTTCTCAGCTATTTGTAAGGCCTCCTCAGGCAACCATTTTGCCCTTTTGCATTACTTTTTCTTGGGAATGGTTTTGATCATGGTCTCCTATACACTGTTACTAAACCTCCATCCATAGTTCTTCAGGCACTCTGCCTATCAGATCCAGTCCCTTGAATCTATTTGTCACTTCCACTGTGTAATCATAAGGAATTTGATTTAGGTCATACCTGAATTGTCTAGTGGTTTTCCCTACATTCTTCAATTTAAGTCTGAAGTTTGCAATAAGGGGGTCATGATCTGAGGCACAGTCAGCCCCTGGTCTTGTTTTTGCTGACTGTTTAAGAGTTTGTCCATCTTCAGTTACAGAGAATATTATCAACATGATTTCAGTATTGACCATCTGGTGATGTCCATGTGTAGAGTCTCGTGTTGTTGGAAGAAGGTGTTTGCTATGATCAGTCACTCTCTTGACAAAACTCTGTTAGCCTTTGCCCTGCTTCATTTTGTACTCCAAGGACAAATTTGCCTTTTACTCCAGTAATCTCTTAACTTCCTACTTTTGCATTCCAGTTCCCTATGATAAAAGTCACATCCTTTTCTTTGGTTTTAGTTCTAGAAGGTCATGTAGGTCTTCATAGAACTATTCAACTTCAGCTTCTTCAGCATTAGTGTTTGGGGCATAGACTTGGATTACTGTGATACTGAATGTTTTGCCTTAGGTTTTGGACTCTGTATTCTATTCCACTGACTTATGTGTCCATTTAATGTCAAACAGTACAGTTTTGATCACTGTAGCTTTTTAGTATAGTTTGAATTCAGGGAATTGACATCTCCAGGTTTGTTCTTTTTTCTCAACTTGGCAATTCAGGTTTATTCCATATACTTTTTAAAGATTTTTTTTCTAGTTCTGTGCAAAATATTATGGGTATTTTGATAGGGATTGCATTCAATATGTAGATTACTTTGGATAGTATGGACATTTTAACAATGTTAAATCCTTTAATCGAAGAACATGGAACATCCTTCCACCTCTTTGTATCATTTTCAGATTGCTTCATTAATGTTTTATATTTCTTAGAGTATGGAACTTCCTCTTCCTTGATTGAGTTTATTCCTAGGTATTTTATTCTTTTTGATGCAATTGTAAATGGGGTTATTTCCTTACTTCTTCTGGTAATTCATTATTTGTATATAGACAAGTAACAAGTTTCTATGTATAAACATTATATTCTACATCTTAACCAAATTAATTTATTAGTGCTAATAGTTTTGGTAGAGATGCTAGAGCATTCTATATAAAGTATCATGCCATCTGCAAAGCAAACAGTGACAGCTTTACTTTTTCCCCTTCCAATTTGGATGCCTTTTAATTTTCTCTTGTATGATTACTATAGCTAGGACTTCATATACTATGTTAAAAAGTAGCAAAAGTGGGCAACCTTTTCATGTCTCTGGTTTTAGAAGAAAAGCTTTCAATTTCATCACTGAGTATGATGCTAGTTGTGGGTTTGCCATGAATGGCGTTTATTATGTTAGGATATATGCCAACATATACAAGATATTTACCTCTATATCAGCTTTGATAAGACTTTTTATCATGAAGAGATGTTAAATTTTGTCAAATACTTTTTCTGCATCTATTGAGATGATAGTGTGATTTTTATTCTTTCTTCTGTAAATGTAATGTATCATACTGACTGATACATAATTAGCAAATATTGAAGCATCCTTACATCACTGAAATAAATTCCACTTGATCATTGTATATGATCCATTTTTATATTTGTTAAATTTGGTTTGCTAATATTTTGCTAAGATTTTTGTATCCATATTCATCAAAGATATTGCCTGTAATTTTCTTTTTGTGGTATCTTTATCTTTGTCTAGTTTTGGTATCAGGATCACAGTGTCTTCATAGAATGAACTTAGGAATCCTCTGAAATTTTTTAGAATAGGAGTGTAGATATTTATATCTTTGAGAGTATTTCCCTGTGAACCTGATTATGGACTTTTATTTGCTGGAAATTTTTTAAATTAAAAAATTCAATTTTACCATTAGTGATTGGCACGTTCACATTGTCTGTTTCTTTCTGATTTAATTTTGAAAGGCTGTATATTTCCAGAAATTTGTCAGCTTCTTCTAGGTTGTCCAATTTGTTGCCAATACTATAAAAACTGTTTGTAGTATTCTCTTATGATATCCACAAGACCAGGAGCTGACAAATTCAGATTTAAATTGAATAAAGTAGGGAAAACCACTAGAACCATTCAGGTATGGCCTAAATCAAATCCCTTACAATTATATAGTGGAAGTGACAGAGAGATTCAAGGGATATGATAGACTGTGCCTGAAGAACTATAGACGGAGGTTCATGACATTATACAGGAGGAAGTGATTAAGACCATCTGCAAGAAAAAGAAACAAAAAAAGGCAAAATGGTTGTCTGAGGAGGACTTACATATAGATAAGAAAAGAAGAGAAGTGAAAGGCAAAAAAAGAAAAGGAAAGATATACCTATCTGAATGCAGAGTTCCAAAGAAAAGCAAAAACATATAAGAAAACCTTCCTCAGTGATCAATGAAAAGAAATAGAGGAAAACAATACAAAGGGAAGAAACTAAGATCTCTTCAAGAAAATTAGAGATACCAAGGAAACATTTCATGCAATGCTGGGCTCAGTAAAGGACAGAAATGGTATGGACCTAACAGAACAGAAAATATTAAGAAGAGGTGACAAGAATACACAGAAGAACTATCTACAAAAAAAGGAACCATGGTGGTAGGATGATTCACCTAGAGCCAGACCACTGGAATGAAAAGTCAAGTGGGTCTTAGGAAGCGTCACAACGAACAAAGCTAGTGGAGGTGATGGAATTCCAGCTGAGCTATTTCAAATCCTAAAAGATGGTGCTGTGGAAGTGCTGTACTCAGTAAGTCAGCAAATTTGGAAAACTCAGCAGTGGCCACAGGACTGGAAAGTCAGTTTTCATTCCAATCCCAAAGAAAGGCAATGTGAAAGAATGTTCAACCTATGGCACAATTGTACTCATCTCACATGCTAGCAAAGTAATGCTCAAAATTATCCAAGCCAGGCTTCAACAGTACATGAACCATGAACTTCCTAATGTTCAAACTGGATTTTTAAATGGCAGAGGAACCAGAGATTAAATTGCCCACATTCACTGAATCATAGAAAAACCAAAAGAATACCAGAAAAGCATCTCCTTCTTCTTTACTGATTACGCCAAAGCCTTTCACTGTGTGGATCACAAGAAACTGTGGAAAATTCTTAAAGAGATGGGAATCCCAGACCAGCTTACCTGCCTCCTGAGAAATCTGTATGTAGGCCAAGAAGCAACAGTTAGAACAGGACACAGAACAGACTGTTTCCAAATTGAGAAAGGAGTACATCAAGGCTGTATATTGTCACCCTGCTTATTAAACTTATATACAGGGTACATCATGCTGGATAAAGCACAAGCTATAATCAAGATTGCTGGGAGAAATATCAACAACCTTAGATACACAGATGATACTACCATCATGGCAGAAAGGAAGAGGAAGTGAAGAGCCTGTTGATGAAACTGAAAGATGAGGGTGAAAAGGCTGGCTTAAAATTCAACATTCAAAAAACTAAGATTATGGCATCTGGTCCCATCACTTCATGGCAAATAGATGGGTAAATAATGGAAACAGTGAGAGATTTTATTTTCTTGGGCTCCAAAATCACTGAAGATGGTGACTAAAGCCATGAAATTAAAAGATGCTTGTTCCTTGGAAGAAAAGCTATGACCAGCATATTATTATAAAATATAAATGGCTCATTTTAAAAGCTATAAACAGCATATTTAAAGATATTCCTTTGCCAATAAAGGTTCATCTAGTCAAAGCTATAGTTTTTCCATTAGTCCTGTATGAATGTGAGAGCTGGGCTATAAATGAGGCAGCTAAAACTGGAGCCTATTATACAGAGTGAAGTTAGAAAAGGAAAAAACCCATACAACATATTAATGCATATATATGGAATTTAGAAAGATGGTAATAGTGACTCTATATGCAAGACAGTGAAAGAGATAGATGTAAAGAACAGATGTCTTGACTCTGGGAGAAAGCAAAGGTGGGATGATTTGAAAGAATAGCATTGAAACATGAATATTAGCATACGTGACATCGATGAGCAGTCCAAGTTCAATGCATGAAACAGGGCACTCAAAGCGAGTGCACTGGGACAACCCAGAGGAATGGGATGGGGAGAGAAGTGGGCGGGATTTCAAGACAGTGGGACACATGTACACCCATGGCTGATTCATGTCTGCTGCTGCTGCTGCTAAGTCACTTCAGTCATGTCTGACTCTGTGCGACCCCAGAGACAGCAGCCCACCTGGTTCCCTCGTCCCTGGGATTCTGCAGGCAAGAACACTGGAATGGGTTGCCATTTCCTTCCCCAATGCATGAAAGTGAAAAGTGAAAGTGAAGTCACTTTTCAGATTCAGTCGTGTCTGACTCCTAGCGACCCCATGCACTGCAGCCCACCAGGCTCCTCCATCCATGGGATTTTCCAGGCAAGAGTACTGGAGTGGGGTGCTATGTCAGTGTATGGCAAAAACCACTATAATATTGTAAAGTAATTAGCCTCCAATTAAAATTTTAAAATTATTTTAAAAAAAAAGAAAGAAAGAAAGCTGAGCACCAAAGAATTGATGCTTTTGAAATGTGGTGTTGGAGAAGACTCTTGAGAATCCCTTGGATGGAAGGAGATCCAACCCATCCATCCTATAGGAAACCAGTGCTAAATATTCATTGGAAGAACTGATGCTGAAGCTCCAATAACTTGGCCACCTGATGTGAAAACTGACTCATTGGTAAAGACCCTGGGAAAGATTGAAGGCAGAAGGAGAAGGGAACGACAGAGAACGAGATGGTTGGATGACATCAATGACTGGATGGAAATAATTTTGAGCAAGCTCTGGGAGTTGGTAATGGACAGGGAAGCCTGGCATGCTGCAGTCCATGGGGTTGCAAATAATCAAGCAGGACTGAGTGACTGAACTGTCCTTTCACGGGGATCCTTAAAGGATAAAGATAACCTTATCCTTTAAGCTTTTAACAATTTAAGATTGATCATGTACTAAAGCTCTATATTTTTATACCTTTCCACCCACAATTTTATGTTTTCTATATCACAATTCACACTTTTTTACCTTGTATATCCATTAACGAACTATTGTAGCTATAGTTACTTTTACTGCTTTCATTTTCTAACCTTTGTACTATTTATAAGTGATTTATACACCACCATTACAACACTGGCTTCCCTAGTAACAGCTGGTAAAGAATCTGCCTGCAGTGCAGGAGACCCAGGTTTAGTTCCTCAATCAGGAAGATCCCCTGGAGAAGGAGTAGGCTACCCACTGTAGTATTCTTGGACTTCCTTGGTGGCTCAGATAGTAAAGAACCTGCCTGTAATGTGGAAGACCTAGGTTCGATCCCTGGGTTGGAATAGGGCATAGCAGCCCACTTCTTTATTCTTGCCTGGAGAATCCCCGTGAACAGAGAACTCGCATAGAGGAGACAGGCAGGCTGTAGTCCATGAGGTCACAAGAGACATATGTGACTGAGTGACTAAGCATAGCACAGCACATCACAACATTAAAGTATTGTTAATTTAACTAAGATCATGGCATCTGGTCCCATCGCTTCATGGCAAATAGATGGGAAATAATGACAGACTTCATTTTGGGCAGATCCAAAATCAATGAAGATGGTGAATGCAGCCATGAAATTAAAAGATGCTTGCTCCTTGGAAGAAAAGTTATGACCAATCTAGATGGCCTAAAACAAAGGTCCTTCTAGTCAAAGCTATGGTTTTTCAGTAGTCATATATGTTTGTAAGAGTTGGGCTATAAAGAAAGCTGAGAGCCGAAGAACTTACTCTTTTGAACTGTGCTGTTGGAGAAGACTCTTGAGAATCCCTTAGACAACAAGGAGATCAAGCCAGTCTATCCTAAAGGAAATCAGTCCTGAATATTCTTTGGAAGGACTGATACAGAAGCTGAAACTCCAATACTTTGGCCACCTGATGCAAAGAACTGACTCTGGAAAAGACCCTGATGCTGGGAAAGATTTAAGGCAGGAGGAGAAGGGGATGACAGAGGATGAGATGGTTGGATGGACATGAGTTTGAGTAAGGAGTTGGTGATGGACAGGGAAACCTGACTTGCTGCAGTTCATGGGATCGCAAAGAATCTGACATGACTGAGTGACTGAACTGATTCTCATTCTAACTGAATTTAACTATATATTTAATAATATCTTTTCCAATGAGACTGATACTTTTATGTTTTTCTGTTCCTAATTGGCTCTTTTATCTCAGGTTTAACTGTTTAACTGTTAGGTCCCTTTAACATTTCTTATAATGCTGGTCTTAGGATTATGAATTCCTTTCACTTTTTCTTGTCTGGAAAACTTCATTTTTCCTTGAATTCTCAAGGACAACTTTGCTGGACACAATATTCTTGATCAGCAGCTGAATATATCACACTACTCCCTTCTGAACTGCAAACTTTCTGCTGAAAAATCTGCTGCCAGTCTTATGAGGGTTCTCTTATACATAATACATTGCTTTTCTCTTTCTGCTTTTAAGAGTCTTTAACTACTTAACTTATACGCAGAATATATCATGAGAAACGCTGGGCTAGAAGGAGCACAAGCTGGAATCAAGATTGCCAGGAGAAATATCAATAACCTCAGATATGCAGATGACACCACCCTTATGGCAGAAAGTGAAGAGGAACTAAAAAGCCTCTTGATGAAAGTGAAAAAGGAAAGCAAAAAAGTTGGCTTAAAGCTCAACATTCAGAAAACTAAGATCACGGCCTCTGGTCTCATCATTTATGGTAAATAGATGGGGAAACAGTGGAAACAGTGTCAGACTTTATTTTTGGGGCTCCAAAATCACTGCAGGTGGTGACTACAACCATGAAATTAAAAAAAAAAAAAAAAAAGACGCTTACTCGCTGCCGTCTATGGGGTCGCACAGAGTCAGACACGACTGAAGCGACATAGCAGACTCCTTGGAAAGAAAGTTACGACCAACCTAGACAGTATATTGAAAAGCAGAGACATTACTTTGCCAACAAAGATCTGTCTAGTCAAGGCTACGGTTTTTCCAGTGGTCATGTATGGATGTGAGAGTTGGATGGTGAAGAAAGCTGAGTACCAAAGAATTGATGCTTTGGGACTGTGATGTTGGAGAAGACTCTTGAGAGTCCCTTGGACTGCAAGGAGATCCAACCAGTCCATTCTAAAGGAGATCAGTCCTCGGTGTTCTTTGGAAGGAATGATGCTAACGCTGAAACTCCAGTACTTTGGCCACCTCATGCGAAAAGTTGACTCATTGGAAAAGACTCTGATGCTGGGAAGGATTGGGGGCAGGAGGAGAAGGGGATGACAGAGGATGAGATGGCTGGATGGCATCACTGCCTCAATGGACGTGAGTTTGAGTGAACTCTGGGAGATGGTGATGGACAGGGAGGCCTGGCGTGCTGTGATTCATGGGGTTGCAAAGAGTTGGACACGACTGAGTGACTGAACTGAACTGAACTGAACTTTTGACGATTGAGTTATGATGTGTTTTGGTTTAAGTCTCTTTGAATTAATCTAATTGGAGCTCTCTAGGATACCAGGACCTGGAGGTCCATTTCCTTCCCCAGATTAGGGAAGTTTTTAGCTAACATTTCTTTGAATAAGCTTTCTGTCCTTTCTATTCTGACAGGTGATGGGTGTTTGGACATGTCCATGGGAAAAGGGGAGTTCAAGAGCTTCCTATGTAACCATCTTGGACTGGAATCCCTGAGATTAACATGTAATATTAGTAGACTGATAAAGTATATTGCCCTGCCTAATGTGGGTGAGGTTATCTGATCAGTTAAGGGCCAGAATAGAAGGAAAGTCTGACCGTTACTTGAGTAAGGAATTCCTCCTGTCTGACTGCTCTCAGACTAGGACATGGCCTTTTTTTCTTGCTTTTCAGACTGGAACTGAAAAGTTAGCTCTTCCTAGGGCTCAAGCCTGTTGGTTTTTGGACTGAAGCTACTCCATTGCCTCTCCTGGGTCTCTAGCTTGCCAACTCATCTTGTAGATCTTGGGACTTGTCAGCTTTCATAATTGTGTGTACAATTATTTATTATAAATCCGTCTTTCTGCCTCTGTCTCTCTTTCTCTCTGTCTTTGTGTCTGTGTCTCTTTCTATGTATCTGTGTCTCTCTGTCTCTATACCTCTTCTTCTATGCAGAACCTTGACTAATACAAACATACAGATCAGTCCTTTTCAGTGTGAGAAGGCCTATACATGGATAGGAATAACAGAAGGCAGAGATCATTCAAGACCATACTAGAAGCTGCCTCAGTTTGGTTTTGCTTGACATTTCTTCATCAGATTGGATTCAGATTATGCATTTTTTTTACAGGAACATCACAGAAGGGATCTTTTTCAGTGCATTATATCAGGGGGCATATATTATCTATTTGCCCTGTTCCTAATGGTTAATTTTGATCACTTAAAGTGGTGACTGCCCAGCTATTTTAATAGTGTAAAATTAACATTTTCTTTTTGTAATTAAGAAACATTTTGTGAGGAGATTCTTTAAAACTATGTAAATATCTTATTTTACATCAAATTTCCACCTACTAATTTTATTATTTAGTATTTTTATGATTCTTACCTGAATCAATTATTACCATGATGGCTGAGAAACTATAATTTTTATCATTCAGTTATAACTTCTATATTTATTAAGTTGACATTATAGTCAAGAAAAGCTTTCCGTTCTCTCCCATTTGTTCTTTCATCTATTTGTCTATATCAGCATGGACTTGATATCTATACCAATATAGACTTCATTTATTTAATGGGTCATAATATATTACTATCATTATTATTGCGATTGCCCTTGATTTGACCAATGGGAACCCTTAAAATAGCACCTGTGTCATTTTGAATGGTTTCTCCCATTTCTTGAGCATTTCTTTTCTGGCAGAGTAAGATGTCCCAGTCTCACCTTATATTTGTCCAGACCCAACACTAGAACTTGCCATTTATCCAAAGAATTCTGGCTCCTTCAGAAGAGAATGGTGTCTGAAAACCAAGATCTGGATACTAAGTGTGTTCATTTCCATTTTAGTAGCATTGCTTCTAAATGCTCAGAAAGCAGAGCTGGGAAATGTATGTTTGTATATCTATACCCAGACCCATTTAAATCTATTTATATCTATATTTGTTTCTAAGTCATAAATTCATATTAATTCTTCAAATTTTGTTCCAAAACATTTTAGGTGTTATTTTAACCTTCCCTCTTTCCCTTGTAACTCTCTTTCCAGCATGATGATGCCAGGTTCCCATTCAGTTCAGTTCGGTTCAGCTCAGTCATGTCCAACTCTTTGCAACCTCATGAACCGCAGTATGCCAGGCCTCCCTATCCATCACCAGCTCCTGGAGTCCATCCAAACCCACGTCCATTGTATCAGTGATGCCACCCAACCATCTCATCCTCTGTCATCCCCTTCTCCTCCTGCCCTCAATATTTCCCAGCATCAGGGTTTTTTCAAATGAGTCAGCTCTTCACATCAGGTGGCCGAAGTATTGGAGTTTCACCTTCAATATCAGTCCCCCAATGAATACCCAGGACTGATCTCCTTTAGAATGGACTGGTTGGATCTCCTTGCAGTCCAAGGGACTCTCAAGAGTCTTCTCCAACACCACAGTTCAAAAGCATCAATTCTTCGGCGCTCAGCTTTCTTCACAGTCCAACTCACATCTATACACAATTACTGGAAAAACCATTGCCTTGACTAGATGAACCTTTGTTGGCAAAGTAATGTTTCTGTTTCCCCATCTATTTACCATGAAGTGATGGGACTGGATGCCATGATCTTAGTTTTCTGAATCTTGAGTTCTAAGCAACTTTTTCACTCTCCTCTTTCATTCATCAAGAGGCTCTTTAGGCCATAAGAGTAGTGTCATCTGCATATCTGAAGTTATTGATATTTCTCCTGGCAATCTTGATTCCAGTTTGTGCTTCCTCCAGCCCAGAGTTTCTCATAATGTACTCTGCATAAAAGTTAAATAAACAGGGTGACAATATACAGCCTTGACATACTCCTTTTCCTATTTGGAATGTTTATTGTTCTATGTCCAGTTCTAACTCTTGCTTCCTTACCTGCATACAGGTTTCTCAAGAGGCAGGTCAGGTGGTCTGGTATTCCCATCTCTTTCAGAATGTTCCACAGTTTATTGTGATCCACACAGTCAAAGGCTTTGGCATAGTCAATAAAGAAGAAATAGATGTTTTTCTGGAATTCACTTGCTTCTTCAATGATCCAGCAGATGTTGGCAATTTGATCTCTGGGCCCTCTGCTTTTTCTAAATCCAGCTTGAACATCTGAAAGTTCATGGTTCAGGTATTGCTGAAGTCTGGCTTGGAGAATTTTGAGCATTACTTTACTAGCATGTGAGATGAATGTTATTGTGTGGTAGTTTGAGCATTCTTTGGCATTGCCTTTCTTTGGGATTAGAATGAAAACTGACCTTTTCCAGTCCTATGGCCACTGCTGAGTTTTCCAAATTTGCTGGTTTTTTGAGTGCAGCACTTTCACAGCATCATCTTTTAGGATTTGAAATAGCTCAACTGGAATTCCATCCCCTCCACCAGCTTTGTTCATAGCGATGCTTCCTAAAGCCCACCTGACTTCCCATTATCCATAATCTATTAATATATTTACTCAGTCCTAGAATACACAGAAAGAAGTTTTATAATTTCTAGTCCTATACTCTAATGTAAATCAAACCTACTAGTTTAAAATATTTTTGTTTTTGCTTTTCATCTGAAAACATAAAATAACATTGCTCTGTTCAAATGTTGTTTAGATTAATTACCCCTACCCTGCAGTGTGGATATATTATACTACTAAATCTATTTGGTTTCTTTGTTTTCCATTTCAGTTTTTTACACATTTTTTAGTTTCTAATTTTTATTTTATTTTTTAATTAATTTTTATTGGAGTAAAGTTGATTTACAGTGTTGTTAGTTTCTGCTGAACAGCAAAGTGAATCAGTTATACATACACACATATCCATTCTCTTTTATTTTATTTTTTTATATTTTACCTATGCTGTTTTGAAATTATATTTTTTCTCTTTTCTTTCTTTATAATTAATTTTTATATTTTAGTTTGTTTTGCTTTACAATATTGTATTTGTTTTGCTATACATTGACATGGGCCAAAGAACTAGACATTTCTCCAAAGAAGACATACAGATGGCTAACAAACACATGAAAAGATGCTCAACATCACTCATTATCAGACAAATGCAAATCAAAACCACAATGAGGTACCATTTCACACCAGTCAGAATGGCTGAGATCCAAAAGTCAACAAGCAATAAATGCTGGAGAGGGTGTGGAGAAAAGGGAACTCTCTTACACTGTTGGTGGGAATGCAAATTAGTACTGCCACTATGGAGAACAATGTGGAGATTCCTTAAAAAATTGCAAATAGAACTGCCTTATGACCCAGCTATCCCACTGCTGGGCATACACACCAAGGAAACCGGAATTGAAAGAGACACGTGTACCCCAATGTTCATCGCAGCACTGTTTATAATAGCCAGGACATGGAAACAACCTAGATGTCCTTCAGCAGATGAATGGATCAGAAAGCTGTGGTACATATACACAATGGAGTATTACTCAGCCATTAAAAAGAATACATTTGAATCAGTTCTAATGAGGTGGATGACGCTGGAGCCGATTATACAGAGTGAAGTAA
>SJXQ01002433.1:156003-196588 GCA_006408695.1 Aepyceros melampus | reverse complement strand
TAGAAACATGGTAATGATAACCGTGTATGCAAGACAGCAAAAGAGACACAGATGTATAGAATGGACTTTTGGACTCTGAGGGAGAGGGAGAGGGTGGGATGTTTTGGAAGAATGGCACTGAAACATGTATACTATCATGTAAGAAACAAATCACGTCTATGTTTGATACAGGGTACAGGATGCTTGGGACTGATGCATGGGGATGATCCAGAGAGTTGATATGGGGTGGGAGGTGGGGGAGGGGGGTTCAGGATTGGGAACTCTTGTACACCCGAGACGGCTTCATGTCAATGTATGGCAAAACCAATACAGTAATGTAAAGTAATATAAAGTAAAAATAATAATTAAAAAAAAAGTAGAGACATCACTTTGCCAACAAAGATATGCATAGTCAAAGCTATGGTTTTTCCAATAGTCATGTATAGATGTGACAGTTGAATCACAAAGTAGGCTGAATGTCGAAGAATTGATGCTTTTGAATTGTGGTATTGGACAAGACTCTTGAGAGTCCCGTGGACTGCAAAGAGATCCAACCAGTCCATCCTAAAGGAAATTGATCCTGAATATTCATTGGAAAGACTGCTGCTGAAGCTGAAGAGCCAATACTTTAGCCACCTGATGTGAAGAACTGACTCACTGGAAAAGACCCTGATGCTGGAAAAGATTGAAGGCAAAAGGAGAAAAGGGTGTCAGAGGAGAGGATAAGATGGTCAGATAGTATCACCAACTCAATGGACATTAATTTTAGCAAATTCTGGGAGATAGTGGAGGACAGGGAAGCCTGGCATGCTGCAGTTCATGGGCTTGAAAAGAGTCAAAAACGACTTAGTGACTGAACAACAACAAATTACCTAGTTCAGTTCAGTCACACAGTCATGTCTGACTTTTTGAGAATCCGTGGACTGCCGCATGCCAGGCTTCCCTGTCCATCACCAACTCCCAGAGTTTACTCAAACTCATGTCCATTGAGTTGGTGATGCCATCCAACCATCTTATCTCTGGCATCCCCTTTTTCTCCTGTCTTCAATCTTTCCCAGCATCAGAGTCTTTTCAGATGAGTCAGCTCTTCGCATCAGGTGGCCAAAGAATTGGAGTTTCAGCATCAACATCAGTCCTTCCAATAAACATTCAGGACTGATTTCCTGTAAGATGGACTGGTTGGATCTCCTTGCAGTGCAAGGAACTCTCAAGAGTCTTCTCCAATACCACAGTTCAAAAGCATTGATTCTTTGGCACTCGACTTTCTTTATAGTCCACTTTCACATCCATACGTGACTACTGGAAAAAAACATAGCCTTGGCTATGTTGACTTTTGTTGGCAAAGTAATGTCTCTGCTTTTTAATATGCTGTCTAGGCTGGTCACAAGTTCCATGCCAGCATATTAAAAAGCAGAGACATTACTTTGCCAACAAACGTTCACCTAGTCAAAGCTATGGTTTTTCAAGTAGTCAGAATTGCTTTATATAGTACGCAAAGTTCTCTCCTTTTATGGCTATGAGAAGAGACCTCAATAGAGTATAAACACTTGAAGGATATAATAAAGGTATGACAGTTGTTCATACCAAAGTATCATGAAATACTAATAACCCAAATACAGATTGTTGATAAAAAATATAATTATTAAATCATTTCATACCTGAGCATATGAAGATATCTGGAGGAAGAGAAGTCTAGGCAAGGGAGCATGCTGTGACTGACCCAGAGCCAAGAACACTGTTGTGATTTTCAAGGAATAGCAAAGAGTCAGCTTTAATAGAAATAAGTACATCAGAGAATAGTCAGAGTAATTGAGGGCAGAATGTTACTGGTAGCCAAGATATGTGAAGCCTAATATGCTTTTTATAATTAATTTTTAATATCAAGGAATGTATACCCATTTTGAAATAAAGGAAAAAGAAAAATATTTGGACTCAACAAACTTTGAGAAATCATGTTCAGCTAGATACAGGGGCTCACATTGTGTCATTTTTTTTTTTCTTGTATTTCCCTCTCTCTGATGACAATAATCTCTGTTTGTGCTATTGGACCGCTTTATGAATCTTGAACATGGCCAATAGCAGTAGTTGTGGCTACCAGTTTAAAACTCTCATTAAAAAGAATTTGCTCCTGATGATAAAATATCAATACAATTGAAGTACTTCAACTAACTTTGCTTAATCATTTTCCCATTCCTTGAAACTGACTTTGTCAATGCCATGTAGTACTACAGTGAGATTTAAGCCTGGATCACAAAACAACTCCTGTATCCTAGGTGAGATGCTAAGACTGACATCCATCGAACCACATGGAATGACACAGATGTGTTTCCCCAATAAAAAGGATACTGGGAAGACCTAACAAATCTATCAATTGGTACTTCAATTTCCCAGTCAATGGAGTAAAATAAGTATGTCTTTGGATTTATTTTTTTGTCTTTGCATTTAAATCTTGTCTTCTTTCCATCTGCAAGGACATTATTAAAGATGACTATGCAACCCCTAACAAGGTCTAGAGTTATATCTGTTGATATAGCTAACTGACTAGATATCTTCTTCATGCTACCACATTTCATGATCTCATGTATTCATGTCCTTTCTGAAGTCATATGCACAACTGGTGAGTATTCCCTCTCTAAACAGAAAAAATTCTCAGTTCAGAGAATGTAAGCACAAATAGCACTAATCTCCTTCTTAGACTTTCAAACCAGTACTCAAAATTGCTCTACAATTGCACCTATGAAAGAAATCTGAGTGTAGAATCAAATCCTTAGCAGATAAAATATAGAATATATAGCATTCTTTGAAAAATTACTTTAAATTCTTAACCTTGAAGTAAAATTACACATGATAATGAGTTTGTTGAGATCATTATCTGTTTCTCATAGACACATGCTTTATCATCTGATAATTGGCTATGAAAAGGCCAAGTATAATGGTTATATGACTCAAAGGTTATTAATTAGGTGGGGCTATGGAAACCTGCAATACTTTGACTTCTCAGGTAAATGCCAGGGCATTGCCATCTTTAGACTGACCACTATAGAGCATAGACATTTAAAGAATGAGCATCAGTAATCCCTTGGATATGACCCCAGATGAATACAGGTTATCTGAATTCAGCTCCACGCTGTATTTACAATTAGACACATTGACTTTGTATAGGAAAAATTGATAAAATATTCTACACAATTTGCCTTTAGAAAATAGAGGGTTGTAGAAAATAATTTCTCTAAATAAGTTTCTTCTTGCAGGAATTTTGGTTTCTGGTTTTTTTTTTTTTTTGTCTATTTCTATTTTTGTATACCTGAAAAGAAGGGTGAATACAAGCAATGGTGAGCTAATAAGAAGTCCCAACTATTATATAATTATATTTGTTACCTTAGGTTGTTCATTCACTGAACCTGAAAAAAAGTTGGGGTTTGTTCTTTTGAAATTCTTTTATACTCTGTATTTTCTTAAGTCATGTAAAATTAAATTTACAGCTACCCCTTAATTCTGAAATTTTAACCTCCACAGTACTACTTTACTTAAATTAAAATAAGGGAAATATTATAAAATATTGATATTATAACTCTGTTACAATAACTTTGTCATAATACTCTGACTAATATAATTAACCTGCACTATTTCTAAATACAACAATGATAAACATCTCAGGCAAAGATCTCAGCAGTAAATAAGAGGCACATGATTCATTCATTTTCACATTGGGTCCTGAAATTCTTCATGGAGTCTTGGCTGATTTCCAAAATATCCAGAAAGTTATTTTATTTCTTGTATAGTATTAGTTTCCAGTAATTAAGTTGGCAAAGTGAAATACTTTGAAGTTATCCCATTTTTAGTTGACAGAAAGACATTCATTAGTTTGCTTGAACTTAATTTTATCTGGAATTGCATCACTTTTACCAGTTTAAAAAATAATTTCTCTTTTGCAAAAAAAAAAAAAAAAGAAAGAAAGAAAGAAAAATTATCAATACCTTTTTCCTCTCAGCAAGATTTCTCAAGATCAGGACTACTGTTTGAGCTGGATAATTATTTGTTGTCTGGGGCTGTCATGTGCATTGCAATTTGTTTAGTAGGATCCCTGAAATTAACTCAATACATGATAGTATAACCCTCCCCACCACCAGCACTCACACTCACATGCACGCACACACAATACACCCCACATGTAGAAACACCAGGTCGTGACAAGCAAGACTGTCTCCAGATATCAAATGTCTACTGCACAAATAATCTTCCCAGCTGAGAAGCACAGCTCTAAAATTACACCAATTGTCATACACAGAAGGTGCAGTCATACATTTTTCAAGGCGAAAGTAAACTTAAGTTATATAGTCTAGAATCATTCCTATCACAAATAATTAATTTAAATTGAAGGGGTCTAAGAAATTGACTAAGGTCACACAAAGTTAGGATTTGAACCCAGCTTTTCCAGCACTTCTCAAATGTCTTACACTTAATTCACAATAAGGGAAAATATAACAAGTCATAGAAATTATGAATTATGTGAATCCAGTGGTTATTTTCTATTTACTGACAAACTTAAGTTAAATAAATTATTCAAAGTGATATATATTTTAATAGGCACTCCTTGTTCAGTAAAGCCAGTTAATATTTTTATGTATAATCCTTGGAGAAGGAAATGACAACCCACTCCAGTATTCTTGCCTAGAGAATCTCATGGACAGAGAAGCCTGGTGGGCTACAGTCCATGGAGTGGCAAAGAGTCAGACATTACTGAACGACTAACACTTCTTTCTTATGAAACTAAAATACTCAAATAAAATGTTACTTTACTTAAAACTCAAACCCTAATGCATATATTATTAATATAAAAGAATAAAAAAATGTTTGTCATTTAAGTTTAAAATGTCAATGACTCAATCATATGCATTAAATATAGGTTTTTTATTTTGGAAATATTCCATATTGAAAAGAATTAATTAAAAAAGAATTAAAATATGGAGTTTTTTTAACTATTTGGAAGTTTTTCATTATCCCCAGATTTTTGTCTGACAGAGATTACTATACTATGTGTGAGTGTGTATATGTAAGTTGTAAAATGTCAAAATTTAAATGTGCTTTACTTACTGAATTAAAATTTTGCTAAATGTTATCTTTACAATTCACCCAGTTATATGTCTGGAACATATTGCACACATTTTTCATCTCAGCTCTTTTTTTTTTTTTTTTTTGCTGCTGCTTTATAAAATAATTCAAATTTACTATAATACAGCTCTCTAGTTGAGAGGTCCAAAGTGGCCTTACTAGGCTAAAATCAAGGTGTCAAAAAGGCTGTGTTCCTTTCTGAAACCTCTTTTCTTATATTTTTAGATTTCCAGAGGTTACCCATATTCCTTCATTGTGCTCCACTTCTTCCATCTTCTAAACCAACCACATCAAATCCTTCTCTCTTTTTTTACAGTCATAACTTTTTCTGACCATACCTGGGAAAAGTTCTTAAGTTTTAAAAATTCATGATTACATGGGTTCTACTTGCTAGATAGTCCAGATATTGTCAAGTTACTTAATCATGTATATGAAGTCCTTCTTGCCATGTACGGTACTGTAGTGAAAGGTTCTTAGAATTAAGATGTGGACAACACTAAAAAACTAAGATCATGGCATCTGGTTTCACCACTTTATGGCAAAGAGAAAGGGAAAAGTGGAAACAGTGACAGATTTTATGTTCTTGGGCTCCAAAATCACTGTGGACTGTGATTGCAGCCCTGAATTAAAAGACACTTCCTCTTTGGTAGGAAAGCTATGATAAGCTTCCTGCTGCTGCTGCTAAGTCGCTTCAGTCGTGTCCGACTCTGTGTGATCCCATAGATGGCAGCCCACCAGGCTCCCCCGTCCCTGATTCTCCAGGCAAGAGTACCGGAGTGGGGTGCCATTGCTTTCTCCAATCATAAGCTTAGAGAGCATATTAAAAAGCAGATACATCATTTTGACTACAAAGGTCCAAAAAGTCAAAGTTTTTCAGTAGTCATGTAAAGTATGAGAGTTGGACCGTAAAGAAGACTGAGTACTGAAGAAGTGAAGCTTTCTAATCATGATGCTGGGAGAGACTCCTGACAGTCCCTTGGACAGCAAGGAGATCAAACCAGTAAATCTTAAAGGAAATCAACCCTAAATATTCACTACAAGGACTGATGTTGAGGCTGAAACTCCAATATTTTGGTCATCTGATGAGAAGAGTCAACTCATTGGAAAAGACCCTGATGCTAGGAAAGATTGAAGGCAAAAGGAGAAGGGGATGGCAGAGGATGAGATGGTTAGACACCATCACTGATTCAATTAACATGAATGTGAGCACTTTGGGAGATAATGGAGAATAGAGGAGCCTGGTGTGCTACTGTCCATGGGGACACAAAGACTCAGCTTGACTCAGCAACTGAACAACAATGACAACAACATATTTCAAGAGTCATTATCTTTCCCATCACACTTCTATATGGTACTTTTTCTCACAGGACAATTGAGACAGATAATATCTTAAAAAATGATCATTTTATCTATAAGTGATTTACCAAAACTTTTTTATGCTTAGAGACAAAGCAAAGGGGCGGGAGGGGATGTTAGAAGTGAAAGTCCTGATATTCTCAATGCAAAGCACTGAGCTTTTATATTAAGGTCTTTATCTTCCATTTAGAAACAGAAAATTCACATATGACTTTTTGGAAATACTATTGTAAAGGATAAATTCAGCTAAGAAAATAAGCTCTCTCCATTTTAACAGGGAGTATACTTTGGTCCTTTATTTCTCTTAAGCTTGAACATATATTAAGTATTGAATTGGTTCTTGACCTTTGATAGCTTAATAAACAGCTTTGCAACTCTACAGTTTAATTATCTTTACATGGCTTAAAAAAAAAAAAAAAACCCTCACCAAATGTTTTCTGCTGAGGATTTTCACTAAAATAAATCATCTGGGCATTTTCCTGGCTGGTGTTGGGGGAAACATGCTATCCAAATGCACATAAACACACACTCTAAAATGGACAAGCAATTATAGAAAAATAGTTTTGTAACTTTAACTAAATGTCTTTGATACTGACCTGCAATTATAGAAAAATAGTTTTGTAATTTTAACTAAATGTCTTTGATACTGACTTATATAACTCCCAGCATATGACCTGGCTAATAGAATACATTTAAGACATTGTAAATTAATATATTATCCTAAAAAGATCAAGCTGATTAAGACCATTCTTAAATTTATAGTATAATATTTTGTCCATGTAGATGGGATATAACGACAGTGAGAATATAATATTGAGTTAAGGAGGTCAAAAACTCCACTTGCCAATGTAGGAGATGCAAGTTCAATCCTTGGATCAGGAAGATCCCCTGGAGGAGGAAATGGCCACCCATAGCAGTATTCTTGCCTGAAAAATAAAGAGCAAGAGGGATGAGACTGACAGGCTATAGTCCAAAGGATGGCAAAGAGTTGGACACAACTGAGTGACTATGCACACAGCAAGGAGATCAAACCAATCAATGCTAAAGGAAATCAACCCTGAATATTCACTGGAAGGACTAATGCTGAATCTGAAGCACCAATACTTTGGCCACCTGATGTGAAGAGCCAACTCACTGGAAAAAACCCTGATGGTGGAAAGATTGAAGGCAAAAGAAGAAGCGGGCAGCAAAGGATGCAATGGTTAGATAATATTACCTAGTCAACGGACATGAATTTGAACAAAGTCCAGGAGACAGGGAAGAACAAGGAAGCCTGGCATGGTGCAGTACAGTGTCATAAAGAGCTGAACAGGACTTAGTGACTGAACAACAATAGTGAGTTACTTTCTGCCAAAATACTTTTTTATCACTATCACAAATACATATTCTGAAAATTTTAAAAGATTAATTTTATTTTTTTTCTTTTTTCAAGTTTTAAGCTTAAATATGAGCTATATATGGGCTTCCCTGGTGGCTCAGACAATGAAGAACTTACCTGCAATGAGGGAGACCCAGGTTTGACTCCTGGGTCAGGAAGATCCCCTGCAGAGGGGAATGGCTATCCACTCCAGTACTCTTGCCCCTGGAGAGTTCCATGGACTGAGGAGCCTGGTGGGCTATAGTCCATGGGGTTGCAAAGAGTCAGACACCATTGAGTGACTAGAACATGACCTATATATAGAAAAAAAATATCAACAAATTATAAATGTACAGCTCAATGGGACAACAAAAACGACTGTTGTGTAAACATGCTGCTGCTGCTATTTAGTCAGTTGTCTCCAACTCTTTGTGACCCTGTGAACTGCAGCTCACCAGGCTCTTCTGCCCATGGGATTTCCCAAGCAAGAATATTGGAGTGGGTTATCATTTCCTTCTCCATAGGATCTTCCCAATCCANAGGGAGGCCTGGCGTGCTGCGATTCATGGGGTCGCAAAGAGTCGGACACGACTGCGCGACTGAACTGAACTGAAGTCACTGTTTTATTGGCAGTATTGAAATAATAATAATGATAAATGTTTTTTAAGTTTGTTATCTCTGTTCCTCATTTGGCAACTAGGAAATTAGAAGAAAACAAAGCCAATGGAATGCCTAATTAAAACTTAGAATCTAGAAAGAAGAGATTCAGGTTCTTCCTTAATTTATTCACCCAACAAATATTCACTTAATACCTATAGTTTACCAAGTACTATTTTGAGCATGAGAACACTGAATAAATTTGGCAAAGCTCATAGACTCATAATGCTTATGACGCGGTAAGGAAAACACCAATAGACACACAAGTATATCAAAGATAGTGGCAGGTAATGACAGACAGTGCTGGTTTCCAAATAGTCTTTAAAGGAGGCATTTGGAGCAGAATCTTGAAAGAACTGAAAGTGCCTTTCTCCAGAAGCATTGGAGTGACCCTGGAAGCAGTCAGGTGCTTAGAGTGGACATGGAACAGCCCCACGGGCTCTGCTGGAAGAGAGTGAGTGAGTGCTAGAGCAGGAAGAAAGGAGACTGGATAGGGTTGCAAATGTGAGATTGCATAAGGCCTTTTTAAGGAGGAGTGCCGTGGTGAATCAGGTTTTATAAGGCCAACCATGGAATCTTGGAGTACTGTGATAATGGTGGATATGCAAAGAGAATCCTTTCTGGGACTCACTGAAAGCAGAACCGGCCACATTTGCTGATGAACTAAGCGTGACTATGGGATAAAGATAATTTTCTCTGGTAGTTTCTAGGGTTTAGGATTTGAGCAACCCTTAGGGTAAATGGAAGTATAAGATTTGGTTGGGGGAGGAGTAGGAAACCAAGAGTCCTAATTTTGTTTTTGTTGTTGCTTATCTGTTGATTTTTTTTTTTTAAGAAATATAATTTTAATAGATTAAGAAGGCAATTTGATGTGGAAGTCAGGGAGATATTTTTAAAAGAAAAAGTTACCAGACAGAGTTAAGCAGGCAAAAGAGACTTTATTCAAGTCATTTCCAATTGGGATCAAGACTATTGCAATAGCGAAGAGAGACTGCACTAAATTCCATTGAAATAAAAAGGTGAAGAATTTTTAAGCACTGGAATGAATAGTGGAAAAGTACTAAAAGTACTGAAGAACATTAGCTGAGAGGTTGGTCAGTGTGATTAGGCCACTTGTGTTTGCTGGTTGGTGCTTATGGAAGTTAATCTCCTATCTTCCTGAAGAGACTAGAAGGTAGGGACCTTCTATTTTCTGATGATGACAATTTAAAGGGATGGTTTCCAGGTCTTTGGGAAAGACAGGCCTGAGTTGTAAAACCAACCAGAAACTGGGGAAAGATTTGCATCTCAGTGATGCTGAGAAGAATTTACAAGTGTCCTAATGTAAATACTTAGCTAAAGAGAGATCCAGGGCTATGGTCAGGAAGAAACCTCTCTAAAACTTTAGTTTAGCACTCTTGTTCATCCCAAACTTATGACTATGCCATACTATGACAATTTGGGGTTGTTTTGTTTTGTTTTGGCCCATCCAGTTAAAAGAAAAAGGAAAAATCTACAAAGTTCAAAGAAAGAAAATTTTTCATCAGTTGAATTTTGAATTATAGGTATCTTTCAAATCTTTTCTTAATCTTATATCTTTAGGCAACTATATGAATCTCTTTTGCTCTTTGAAGTATCCCCAGCACTTGGAAAAAGGGGGACTAGTATTTAGTGGATGCTTGAAAGTACTTGCAGACTGAAGAGCATACATAGAAGTTGAGCTTAAGGTGAACGCATAATCATATTTTGTTACCTTTATTATTGTCTGTCATTATCTTTGTTTCTTCCTTCTATATGGAATTTTATCCCAACCCTAGCTCTGATGTTCTTCATTTCCATTTTAAGAGTGATATATTCTCTTAGATCCCCAAAATGTTTCACTATGAATCACCAACTAAAGAGTATACACTAGGCAACTGTCAAATAAACACAAAGTCCTTATTAGTAAGCGTTTACAAGTAATAACGGAAAACTCCTAAATCCATTTAAAATTTCGTAGTTCCACCATGTAATTTGTGAGTGAAACACCCTATCATATAATCATATCAACTGTTGATACTAAATAACACCTTTCTGTCAATGGGACAGCTGTATCATATGATTCTCTGTCTCCTAGCTGTCCATGGCTTTCCTACTTTGCTCTGCCATAGGAGAAGGCAATGGCAACCCACTCCAGTACTCTTGCCTGGAAAATTCCATGGACGGAGGAGCCTGGTGGGGTGCCGTCTATGGGGTCTCACAGAGCTGGACACGACTGAAGTGCCTTCGCAATAGCAATCATGTAATTTGTGAGTGAAACACCCAATCATATAATCATATCAACTGTTGATACTAAATAACACCTTGCGGTCCATGGGACAGCCATGTCATATGATTCTGTCTCCTAGCTATCCACGTCTTTCCTCCTTTGCTCTGCCATGACTGGTTTCAGGTGTGTGTGACCTGTGTGGTCTCGCTGAATCCCACAGTTAGGAGGCCTCATGTTTGATTTAGTGCTCTACTGTTTCTGTCTTGAATGTCTTAATAGTCTTTGCTCTAGAGGTCCTCAGTTTTATTTTTGTAAGTAGGCCTTAAAATTATGTAGTCGGTCCTGCTCTCAGCTCCCAGTTGGAGAATCTCTAGCAACAGTAACACATGTAAATGATACATTTAAAAAAGAATGACTTGCAGTTTCTAAAGCCCAGAAAAATTATGAAGTCATTATGTAAGGAAAAATTTCATGCATGTAAATATAATTAGAGCAGGAGAATAATGAGCTAATACAGTGACCTTATTTGATGAAGAGATTGAGATGAGTGGAATTTCTCAAAAATTTTGATTACCATTGTGTTATTAATCTTCATAAATATCCATCCTGAGTTCCCATTAGATACAGAAGGAAGCATTTACAGATGATTAAAATGAGGCATAAAACAAATAAATTATGAACTTTCCAAGGAAGCACCAACTCATAGTTTTACACTAACAAATGTGAATAGAAATACAGAGAAATTTCATTGTTCTTTAAACTTCAAGGTACAATTCAAGATTTACTACCTTCAGTTTTTTTCTTGGATTAAAACCTACTCTTCTGTCTATTAATCATGTATTTTATAAATACATTTTGCTAATATTTTAATATAATAGACTCATTAATATGTATAGATTTTGAATTTGAAGGTATACTGAACATTTTAAAATGTGACTTCTTAGATAATATTAATATTACTAGTTTTTCTTTTTATCAGTTCCATATAATAATCCTATATTTTAATACTATGTGTAATTATTATATTGTGATCATGGTGGTATTAAGCAGTGTTTCTTTTTAAAATGTCATCTTTCAAAAGATGCAGTGTTTATATTTCAAGATGAAAAAGTAGGATTAGTTAAAACTGTTCTATTAGACAAGAAAAAGAGTAAAAGAGGAATACAAGCTATAGATAATTATTTTACAAAAGACCACTGTTTATCAATTTTTCAAATGTTTAGTGGAACTTATCAGATTATTTATAATGAGAAAAAGTGAATTATTGGAAAAGTTGTTTTAATAAAATTAGTTCACTTCTTCTGTCCACTCTTAGAAAAATAATTAACTATAAGTAGCTTCCTGGGAGGATATGGTAAAGGAGAAATATGTTTTATTCATGTGCAAGGCTGCTGTTTCTTAGAGATGCAAATAAAATTGCATGTGAACTAACATCTGCTCTTAAAGCACTGCATGTCCTGCTCTGCTACGGGAACACAGCTGGAGAAATGTGTAGACCATTGTCATCTTTAAATCAAACACAAAATAGAAAGGCTTTTAGTGATACATATATAATACCATTACCATTGACAAAAGGGAGTTTCTGTTCTCTCTATTTCTGGCACCCATTTTAAGCTATGGCTCAATGGTTCTTTAAATGAGAACATAAAATACACAAATATTTTGTGGCATTTAATCCTGAATTTTTTGTAACACAAATTTTTGTTTCCTTTCTTGTTTTACTACTTCCTTCCTCCTTCTCTTCTTTGTTCCTGAGAGTGTTTCTTTTGCTCTTAGAAAGTTTTGGGCCCTTTTCTAGGTTTTAGAGACAATGTGGTAATCAATGGGGCTGACAGTTCAGTGGTCTAAAGCTTTATTTTTCAAGGTCATAATACATCTACATACTGAACTTTTAACGGTAAACATATGAAAATTTGTAAGATGAAAAAATCTGCAACATGAGATGAGAGAGGAGAGAGAAAGAAGATAAAAGAAAGATAGAAGAGGAAAGGAGTGGAGAGAGGGAGAGAGCTATTTTACCTCTTGGACATTTACAGGAGATTCAAAGGTGGAAGGGAGGATGGGATGTGGCATTCCCCATTATGATTGCCTGTCATCATGGAACTTTAATGACAATAAAAATTCTGTTATAAAGTATTTTATGTGATTCTCTCTCCTATGGATATAGTTTAGGGTGTACAATCTGAGAACTTCAGTGATCATCAATTCTTCCCTTGGTAGCTGTAGACAGTACCACAAACCATGGACATCCTGGTTCTAAGTGGGCTAACATTGTACTCACTTCAGGGAGAAAAGTACTGATCTAGACTTAACTATACAAATATTTCTGTACTATTTTTATAGTTGTGATATAAAATTTGCCAGCAGATTCTGTGTGTTTCAATCCAGGCATAATTCTAAAGTAATAAGTTTTATAAAAGATTAACCTAAAGCAGTGTAAGGAATTCCAAGAGTTCCGGCAGTCGGTAATGCAGTAAGGATGTAAAGAAAGTACAATTTCATAGAGACCGGAGAACTTCTTAAAACACCTCGATAAAATTCAACCTACCTCAGAAGTCCTGTCATACTGTAGCTTATGATTATGAATGTGGGGCTATTTTTAGCTTCAGAGTAGCCCTGATCATTTCAGCTCATTTATAACTTGGAACATTAAAATAGGAAGATTCTGAGGTCAGGACCAAAACCAAAGGATGGTTTTGAATTAGTTTACAGGAGTCTTTGCAAAAGACAGAAGAGAGAGCTAAACCAGCTTGCAGAATTATCTTGGCAGGATCACAGGCTTGAATATTAAAACAGTAATGTAAGGGTACTTTTCAGTAGACAACAGCAGATTTTTAAAGAAGGAAAAACATGACATTGAAACAAATGTTTGCAGAGCAACCCAGATGCATTTTTACACGTTGCTCTTAAGTAATTATCTCTTGCCTCTCAGTATTCTAATAGAAAAATAGATATTTCTTAACTATTAATCTTATTGGAAACAATGTTTTCTGTCAGAATGCAAATAAGCTAACTTCCCTTGGGAACAATGTTTCTGTGAAAGAATCCAGTGTAGCAATACACTTGATGTTTGCTTTTTTGTAGATATATTAATAGTTTTGTTTTCTCTCATTAAGGAGATATTCAGAGAAGGAACAAGTTTTATAATATTTAGGCTACAAGAATAGATACTTCATGAAGTTTGAAAATAGAATCCCATTTCTTGGAAATTACCAGAAATTTAAGCAGTAAAAATAGGCTAGCACCCATGGATTGAGGCATCACTGCTACAACCACACTTTGTATTAAAGGACAGTATCTTCCATAGTTCAGCAGCTCTTTTGGGTCATTCTATCCTGAGGGCACTACAAGTCTTATTTTTGTTATAAATTTCGGGAGTTGGTGATGGACAGGGAGGCCTGGCGTGCTGTGATTCATGGGGTCGCAAAGAGTCGGACACGACTGAGCAACTGAAATGAACTGAACTGATGACACTGATTATTAATCACCAAATTTTTAGGACCTGTGTCAAGTGAAAAAAATTAGTTATGTGGCACTGACATAGTAAGTAAGTAAAGTCACTAAGTCGTGTCCGACTCTTTGTGACCCCATGGACTGCAGCCCACCAGGCTCCTCAGTCCATGAGATTCTCTAAGCAAGAATACTGGAGTGGATTCCAATTTCCTTCCCCAGGGTATCTTCCTGACTCAGGGATCGAACCTGGGTCTCCCGCATTGGAGGCAGACGCTTTAACCTCTGAGCCACCAGGGAAGTCCCAAATATCTCTACCCAGTATCACACACATACTAATCACCCTTGTGGAGAGCTGCAGCCAACCGTAAAGTAAAGGGAGCTCAGTCCGCATGAGACCACCCTCTCTCCCGACAACAGCTTCAAATTCAGGACATTCCCCAAACCACCTCATTTCAGTTCAGTTCAGGCGCTCAGTCATGACCAACTCTTTGCAACCCCATGAACTGCAGCCCGCCAGGCCTCCCTATCCATCACCATCTCCCGGAGTTCACCAAAACCCACGTCCATTGAGTCAGTCTTGCCATCCAGCCATCTCATCCTCTGTCATCCCCTTCTCCTGCCTTCAATCTTTCCCAGCATCAGGGTCTTCTCAAATGAGTCAGCTCTTTGCATCAGGTGGCCAAAGTATTAGAGTTTCAGCTTTAGCATCAGTCCTTCCAATGAACACCCAGAACTGACCTCCTTTAGGATTGACTAGTTGGATCTCTTTGCAATCCAAGGGACTCTGAAGAGTCTTCTCCAACACCACAGTGCAAAAGCATCAATTCTTCAGCACTCTGTTTTCTTTATAGTCCAAGTCTCACATCCATGCATGACCACTGGAAAAACCACAGCCTTGATTAGACAGACCTTTGTTGGCAAAGTCATGTCTCTGCTTTTCAATATGCTGTCTAGGCTGGTCATAACTTTCCTTCCAAGGAGTAAGCGTCTTTTAATTTCATGGCTGCAGTCACCACCTCGGGTCTGTTAATTTACTATAAGGATTCCCAGAAAGTGATTATACTCATGGTTATGGTTTTTAACAGAGACAGGATTCATATAAAATCCTCCAAAGGGAGAAACTTTCAGGGCAGCATCTAAGAAAGTACTAGACATGGACCTTCTGTTTTCCTCTCTCTGTGGAGTCTGGGCAGCCTTGCATTTTTGGCATTGATGTGAGGTAATGTATTCTGAGAATTGTCATCCAGAAAAGCTCACTGCAGCCTTAATGTCTGGAATATATATTAGGGTTTTATTATTTAGGCATGATTGATTGTCCCTGTGGTTGATCACAGGAGGTCTAGTCCCATGGACCAATGTCTAGCCCTAAATCATAAGGCATGCTCACTACCCACCCTATATATAGTACTCTCTGATGTGGCCAGCCTCACTCTAAATCATACTGTCAGTCTACCCAGCATGACCCACAGTTTGCCAGGAAATCAAAGACATTCCAGTCAGTTATCACATTCCCAAGGTCTAGAGATCACCTCCACTAAGTGAAGGCAAAGGCCAGATTTCACTTTAGGAAAGAATCAATTCTTTATTTTAAAGGCCCCAAATATCTATTTGAGTCAACAAAGTACCTTGACTTCTGTTTTAAATAGGTTCACACACACACACAAATTAGACTGCACTAATTGAAGTATTGTTCAGTCTATTGCGATTGATAAGAGCCTATCTAGAGTTGTAGCGGCCATATATGAGGGACAGAGAAACACAGGAATTGAAGAAGAGTGTATAGAGATTTTATGTCATGTATTTATTCATTCATTTGACATTGATTCAGCAAATATATTGGGGGAAAATTACTATGTGCCAAGCCCTCTGCTTATTGTGATTGATGCCAGGCATAGACAAAGACAGTCATAGAGGACAATAAGCACTATAATGGCAATATGGACAAAATACCTGTGCAAGATAGATGATCAGTTCTGCCTTGAGGGCTTAGCTTCACAGAGAAGAAAATGTTGTGCTGCGTTTGAACAGTTTTGAAGACTGTCCAGCAATCTGCTGGGTTGATGTTGTGTGGGAAGGTGTACAGAGATACCCAGGCAGGAGAACAGCATAGGAAAAGAAGAATGAAGCAGCATAACACATTTTTAAACATTTAACAACAGAGCAAATTTAGACAGATGAAGAAACAACTGCAAGGCAAAAAAAGAGGCAGTTTTCAAATAATAAAAGGCAGTAATAATAGGCCAGGCAGTCATTCTGTCCTGTGTTGTTTCAAAGTGGTTTGTATTTAAACTGTGTGTGAACACTGTATTTTTCTAAAACCAAGCTTTGGTGCTACAAACTTGAGGAATTAAAAACTCAGGATAAACAAGCCAGCTATAGTATAACCCAGTCCTTGGCACAGAGTATGACAATATTTCACTCTGCCGGGAAAAGCTCTCACCGTTATTGCACTGCTCATTGAGCACAACTTTTATACTGCATGGCTGTTGGGCTTGAGCTGCTTTCCGTTCTAACAATGTTTTTTTATATACTCACCAAACATGTCCTGGTAAATGTGTGACCTTTATTTAATGCAAGGTTGACATTACATTACGTTTCTTATTTCTTCTCTGGGTAAACTCTATCCCACTGAATACCAAGGCATATAACTCACCCAGTTCAATGTTTCAACAAAAAAGATCACCAGAGGAATGCACACAGAGTATATTAAACAAACTCAACTAAGAACATAATGAAAATGTATCTGTATTATGGCATCAGAGTCTATCTATAAAATTTATTCAGTCACATTTATCTTCCTTATCCTTCTATGAAAATACGGCAAGCTCCATACTTTTCAGTTTATCCTTAGATATTAAACCCTCTTGCAGTCATTTTAAGAACTAAGAGACACCATTCATTAAAAAATTCCCAAAAAAAACTAGTAAAGTATCATATAGTATACAATATTTTTCCTCTCTCCAGCTCAGATCTAGGTGTGAAAGGAAGCCTAAGTTTCCCCCCTTCTTCTCATCCTGTATCTTTAAGTCTCCTGGGCTTGGGGTTGGAAACAGTGGGGGACAGAAATTACTTGAACTGGTTTCCCATAATTTGTTTTTGTCCCTGTATTAATTGTCTATTTTTATGTAACGTGCTACCTCCAAATAATTAGCAGGTTAATTAATCACCTCATAGTTCCATGGTTCCTGTGGCGTAGCAACTTGGGCCTGGCTTCTCTTGGTCCTCTTGCTCAGGATCTTTTGCAAGTCTGCAATTGAGGTATCTATCGGTGGGGCTACTGCCATCTCAAGGAACAACAGCTGGAGAATTTACTTCCATGCTCACTACCATCGCTGTTGATTGACTTCAAATACTTTCTGGATGAAAACAAAATCAGTTCTTGCCACGTGGGCCACTCTATAGGCAGCTCACAAAGTGGCCTCCTGGCTTCTCTCACAGCAAGGACATGAGAGAGGGGAATCTAAAACAGAAGCCATTCTCTCTTTGTAAATTGGTCTCAAGAGTGACATCCAACAATGAGTATTCTGTTTATCAGAAACAAAGTATTAGGTCTGGCAATTTCTCATGGGAAAGGTATAACACGAGAGCCTGAATACTTGGAGATGAGGATAATTGGGGGCCTTATTAGAGTTACCCACCATAGTCTTGCAGAGCCAGAAAGATTTTAAAGGATGATTCTTTGCCTTTTTGTGGATTTTTGTGGGCTTTGGGGAGAATCCTGTCATGAGAGACCTTTCACCCCTGTTTGCCTTCATTAAGCAACACATCTCTATTTCAAGTAGTCCTGACAGGTTCCTTTAGCCTCTCAGCCAAGATGGCCTTATATGCCTTCTGAGGGTCTGAAATACCTTCTCTCCTATAATGTCTATGTGATACACCAAAAAATCTTCTGTGTCTTTACACATGTTAGGAGTGCAGGTGATACAAATTTACATACAGGGCTACAAAATTCAGTCTCCTACTGTCCTGGCACCTGCTCGTGCCCTTTCTACTCTTATGTCTCTTGGTAAAACAATCTTTATTAAAAAAAAAACAAACAAACAAACAAAAGAAAACTAATGTGTTTTACTATAGAAAAGCCACCAGGAAGTCCCATAGAAACAAATACCCTAGGAAAATTCAGTTATATATTATACTTCAGTAATGGAAATCAAAATCATTTAAAATCCAATCACTGTCTTCTGGGAAAAATGTTTTTCTTTATTATTTTCCTAGTAGTCATAAGGGATAAAGAATTTAACCAATAAAGGCAATATTATCCAAAATATATAGCACACATAGCTTTCAGATACCCTTGCATGCCTGTGTGCTAAGTTGCTTCAGTTGTGTCTAACTCTTTGTGACCCTTATGCTGTAGCCCACCAGGTGCCTCTGTTCGTGGGGACTCTCCAAGAACACTGGAGTGGGTTACCGTGCTCTCCCTCGGGGATCTTCCCAACCTAGGGACTGAACCTGTGTCTCCTGCAGCTCCTGCATTGACAGATGTGTTCTTTACCACTAATGCCAACTAGGAGGCCCCTTTTTAGATACCCATTGTTGTTGTTGAGGTCGTTAGTCACTCAATCATGTCCAACTCTTTGTGACCCCATGGACTGGAGCCCACTCTTTACTTCAGTTCAGCTCAGTTCAGTCGCTCAGTCGTGTCTGACTCTTTGCAACCCCATGAATCGCAGCACGCTAGGCCTCTCTGTCCATCACCATCTCGCGGAGTTCACTCAGACTCATGTCCATCGAGTTGGTGATGCCATCCAGCCATCTCATCCTCTGTCGTCCCCTTCTCCTCATGCCCCCAGTCCCTCCCAGCATCAGAGTCTTTTCCAGTGAGTCAAGCCTTCGCATGAGGTGGCCAAACTACTGGAGTTTCAGCTTTAACATCATTCCATCCAAAGAACACCCAGGGTTGATCTCCTTCAGAATGGACTGGTTGGATCTCCTTGCAGTCCAAGGGACTCTCAAGAGTCTTCTCCAACACCACAGTTCAAAAACATCAATTCCTCAGTGCTCAGCTTTCTTCACAGTCCAACTCTCACCTCTCACATCCATACGTGACCACTGGAAAAACCATAGCCTTGACTAGGTGGACTTTTGTTGGCAAAGTAATGTCTCTGCTTTTCAATATGCTATCTAGGTTGGTCTTGAAGTGAAGTGAAGTGAAGTCACTCAGTTGTGTCCAACTCTTTGCAACCCCATGGACTGTAGCCTACCAGGCTCCGCAGTCCATGGGATTTTCCAGGCAAGAGTACTAGAGTGGATTGCCATTTCCCTCTCCAGGGGATCTTCCTGACCCAGGGATCGAACCTGAGTCTCCCACATTGTAGGCAGACGCTTTACTGTCTGAGCTACCAGGGAAGGTCTTCAGTTCAGTCGCTCAGTCGTCTCTGACTCTTTGCGACCCCATGAATCACAGCACGCCAGGCCTCCCTGTCCATCACCAACTCCCAGAGTTACTCAGACTCATGTCCATTGAGTCAGTGATGCCATGCAGCCATCTCATCCTCTGTCATCCCCTTCTCCTCCTGCCCTCAATCCCTCCCAGCATCAGAGTCTTTTCCAATGAGTCAACTCTTCGCATGAGGTGGCCAAACTACTGGAGTTTCAGCTTTAGCATCATTCCTTCCAAAGAACACCCAGGACTGATCTCCTTCAGAATGGACTGGTTGGATCTCCTTGTGGGCAAACCACTTCAGTTTTCTTGCCTTGAGAACCCCATGAACAGTATGAAAAGGGAAGGTCTTAGTTATCACAAAAATCAAGTATTGGGTTGGCCAAAAGGTTTGTCCAGGTTTTTCTGTTAAATGTTATGAAAAAAACCTGAACAAACTTTTTGGACAACCAATATAATTTATTTTTTACTAGCAATGCTTCTTTCATATTTCTGTCTGGTCTCACACTTTTGGGGAATTTTTGCATTCCACTAGGCTCTGATTGTTGTGTAGTGGTATTGTAATTTAACAGGATGGCATGAATTCATACTAATTAATAGTGAAAAACTGAAAAGGACTTAGCTTTTATTCTGGAAGAAATAAGCAATTTCACATTTGTTTTACCTAAACACTTGATAACACAGGATAAAAATTTCCAATTTAATTGACTAAAGTTAGTAATGAGTAAGGAATTCACAGTAGGAAAGGCACAAAGCACTATGACTACAGATTGTTGTGTCTGAATATAGATAGCTCTTCTAGTTATTGTGTAACTTGAGCATTCCTTAGTTTTTCAGAACAGTTGATAAAGAGAATGTAGATAAATATTATTTTATTTTAATTACAAAATCTGTATTTGAGCATCTGTAAAACATCAAATGTCTGCAACTTAATTTCCATATTTATTTAAGGGAAAGATAGAATTTGATGACTTCCAAAGTCCCTATTATATCTAGAATCTGATAATTGTATTAAAAATGCTGCTTGGAAAAGGAGATAGAACAAAAGGAATGCATTCGTGAACCCTGTCCATATGAGTTATAATGCTTTAAAGAAAAGATTACTAACCATGAAAGCAGTAACTAAGAAACATAAGAGGTTTTGAATCTGGTTGTTGTTCAATCTCTAAGTCATGTCCTACTCTTTGTGACCCTATGGACTGCATCACACCAGGCTTCCCCATCCTTCACTAACTCCTTGAGTTTGTTCAATTCATGTCCATTCGGTCAGTGATGCCATCCAACAATCTCATTCTCTGTTGCTCCTTTCCCCTCAAGCCCTCAGTCTTTCCCAGCATCAGGGTTTTTTCCAATGAGTCGGCTCTTCGCATCAGGTGACAAAAGTTTTGGAGCTTCAGCTTTACCATCAGTCTTTCCAGTGAATATTAAGGGTTGATTTCCTTTAGGAGTGACTGATTTGATATTCTTACTGAAAGAGTCATTTCCTAGGCAGGTTGATAAGAAGTTTAGGGGTCCTCAAGGAAAGAGGGGTCAAGAATTCTCAAGGAGGAAGAAAGGACAAAGTTTTTTTCCCTCTACATTCCTTAGGATTATATAATGATAATGTAGCCTGCCTGAGGACAGTCTCTGGATTAAAACTTCCAGCTAATCCTGTTATCTTAAAATGTAAATTGTAGGAGTAGGCTTGGTGAGGTCTTTACAACCTTCCCTAATGGCTAAGAGGTTAAAGCATCTGCCTCTAATGCAGGAGACTTGGGTTTGATCCCTGGGTCAGGAAGATCCCCTGGAGAAGGAAATGGCAACCCACTCCAGTATACTTGCCTGGAAAATCCCATGGATGGAGGAGCCTGGTGGGCTACAGTCCATGGGGTTGCATTGGACACAACTGAGTGACTTAACTTTCACTTTTACTTTCTTTTCACTTACAACCTCCAGACATTCTTTTGCTTCATTGGAGAGTATATAACTCCATTGCTAACACTAGCAAGCAGGTACTCTTTCTGCCCCAGTCTGATGCCTATGTCAGAAGCTTTCTCTATCTCCATTATACTTTAATAAAACTTTCTTACACAAAAGCTCTGAGTGATCAAGTTTTGTCTCTGGCCCCGACTGAATTCTTCTCCTCCGGAGGCCAAGGATCCCAGCATTTTTTCATGGTTCAGCAACAACCTTTCATTACTGTCCAAGGGATTCTCAAGAGTCTTCTCCAGCACCACAGTTTGAAAGCATCAATTCTTTAGGGCTCAGCCTTCTTTCTTTAGAGATGAGAGAAATATATGGAATTATTTGTGCTTACATCTTTTTCTTACTTTTACCTGCATCTTTTCCATACCTTGTTCCTCTTTTGGGCATACAACTTTATAAAATTTTATGGTTATAGAAATATATGTTATTAATTTATTAGGGAAAACATGATGTCTTTTTGGCCAATAAGTTGTTTGTAATGGCTCATAAGATTTTTAAATTTATCTTATTGGAACTATAGTTGATTTACAATGTTATGTTAGTTTCTGCTGTACAGTAAAGTGAATCCATTATACATATACATCCTTTGTTACAAGGAAAAGGTAAACATATGTAAAGTAGGAGAAATAACATCTCAAGAAACTATTTTAGCCTGTAATGTGCTCAGTCGCTCTGTCATGTCTGACTCTGTGGCTCCATGAGCTGTAGCCCACCAGGCTTATCTGTCCATGGAATTTTCTGGAAAGAATGCCATTTCCTACTCCAGGGGATCTTCCAGAATCAAGGATCAAACCTGCATCTCTTGTGTCTTCTGCATTGGCAAGTGGATTTTTTTTTTTACCACTGAGTCAGCTGGGAAGCCCTTAGCCTATAAATCCTTTTGTAAACAACTCATTGATTCTTTTTTTTGTTTGTTTTCTTTCTAATGAAAGAGAACATGGCATAACTTTTCACATATATCCTAAAATTATAGTGGACATCAGGCCTGCAGCCACTCTAGGAGGAAAAGCAACTATGCAAGAAAGAGGCCCTTCTTACTTATTGTTTCAGGAATACAATTATGGCATTATGAGTGCCTTTTAGTCTTTTACCATATTTTGGAGAAGCAAGAACATGAATAATGTTCTTATTGTCTAATTACAAAAGATAATAAGTATCCATCCCTAGATAGTTCCTTTCTCATTCCTAGCCGGAATGTCATAGTCTATTAATGAACAGGTTAGCTGGTGTAATAGACTGAAGTATGACTAAGTATTTTACACCTGTTTATTAAAAGTGATTATGGATTTGACAATTATGTGTCTGGTAACATTCAAAATCATCCAAAAATCAAACTGCAGCTTCTGTAGTCCAGAGTAAAATGATGTTTAAAATTCAGTATTTATTAAACTTCCACCATGTGCTAGTTAAAATTAAACAGATTAAAAGAGACAATCTGTGTCTTCAATAAACTTTCAGTTCCTTGGAGAGAAAGACAGATGGTCTAATACATACTACAAATTCATTATACAAGAGGTGAAAGGTAACAAAGAGTTGGGAGCACATAAGAAATTGTGAGAAGGTGAGAGCTTCACAGGCCATGCTTGAGCCCTCTCTTAAAAAAGAAATACAAATTTACTCAAATAAGGGGTGGAAAAGTGTTTATTCCATGAAGCATAACAGAATGTTCATAGAACATTTAAAAGTCTCAAGTAAAAGAGCATGGTGTGTATTCTTGAGATTTGAAGTTTAATATGAGGAATGATGTGAAAAAACCATCAGATGAGTAATTGGAATCTGCTCATGATAGGTATGTGAATGGTAAAAAGACTGCTGTCACTGTAACTTATTTTAGAAGAAAAGAAAATATTACATGAAAAAGGTATGAAAATATGATAACATGAGAAGAATGATTTTTACTTTCCAGAGTTATTTAGGTAAGTCTAGAAAACCAATGGGTCGTTTTTCTTCTTACACTTCCATTCTCATGACTTTTCTACCCAAATGATCCTTTATTTTGACATAGGAAAAAAAGAAAGCTTTGTTGAGTTCAATAAAGTGTCTGAACTCAGCCTCTTCAGCTTATCTACTACTAAGCATTGCACAGTTTTCAAGAACAGGAACTTAGAAATAAATATTGGTTTATCTGTAGATGATATCTAGCAACTGGATGTCAAATTTGAAAAGAAAGAACTGTAGATGAGGTAAATCATATAAGAAATCATTACTTTTCATACCAAAAACACTTAGGTTCAGGTCACTATTGTTCTTGGACTTAAAAAGAGACCCTTCAGAACCTCTTTCAAATATAGGAATGAGGAAATTGTTTAAAAAGCATGTACAATAAGCATTATAGGGAGTAAATGTTCAGATTCTTTTGCAGTGAAGCTAAAACAATATTTGGTTTTACATTATCATATTAATGTTGAAAATCAAAGAGAAAATTGGAGGTTTGTTGTTGTTTTGCTATTTAAGCATCCTGGTTAATTAACTCATTATTTCTTGTATAAACCTTAGTTTCTTAGATAACCTAGGCATTTTTACAAGGTGTGTTAGTGATCATTTAAATGTATTCAAGCCATAATCATGTAGATGATAACCTTGTGGCCTAAAAGAGCTTACATCAAGCTCATGTGTACTGCAGGCCATTTCTGATCCCTGCAAGGTATCATTAGTGTCACAGGAAGTAAGAATGCGTGGCATATATCCTCAAGACTTACATTAGTAGCTTCCCGGGTGCCAATTATGTTATGTCTTAAGGACACTAAGAAAAGAATTTTAATTAAAGAAATGCTCATGAAGATTGAGAGAAAATAGGTAATAATTTAAGCAACCACACTTTTGCATTTTATAGTTTTGAAAGACTATATTTGTGACTTCAAGTTTCATGCATTGAACTTTTCTGTAGGCCATGTAGATGGTACAGTAATGATATTTCTGTGCTGCTGCTACTCATAAGGCAGTATATACAAGGTAAAAGAAAATCTGAGAGACTGCAGATTTTTGCTGTGTTTAATTCTTCTGCATGTTTATGAAAGTGAAGTGAAAGTGTTAGTCACTCAATTCATGTCCAGCTCTTTGTGACCCCATGGACTGTAGCCCACCAGGATCCTCTATCCATGGGATTCTCCAGGCAAGAATACTGGAGTGGGTTGCTGCGCCCTCCTCCAGGGTATCTTCCCTACCCAGGGATCAAACCCAACTCCCTTATGTCTCCTGCAATGGCAGGGGGTTCTTTACCACTAGCGCCACCTAGGAAGCCCTGCAAGTTTATAGGCATCTGTCATAATGCTAAGACCTCACACACAGCCCCATAATAATACAAGAAACTAGCAAGGGTGACTGCCATGCCCCAGCTTTGTATCTAATTAGCCTTTCCATATTCCTCTTTGCCTCTGTCTTCATCTTGTTCCTCCCAGTGCCTCTAGTTTTGACATCCTGTTGGATCTACCTCTATGGTCTGTCTTGGTTCACCCAAGTCCATGGCTTAACTCCACCATCATATCACAGTGATTCAAAACTTCTGTTTACTAAATTTGCACTTAGAATATTTTATTGTGCACTGTCTTGGGTATTTTTCATTTTTCACTCCTAACTATACAGATCAGGAGACAATTCTGTGAATGTTTATCTGAAACGTTATTCTTTTATAGGTTGGTATATTGATTTTCTATTTTATATATATGTATGTTTGTATGTGTGTGTGTGTGTATATATATTTATATGTATTTACCTAGACATTATGAAAAAATGAATACCATGTGATAAACTTCATGTTACAAGTAGTTATTTTGTAAGCCAAGAAGTTTTGGGCACTTAATCCCACAGAATTTAGAATTTAGTGTGACAGCAGTTAAAAAAAAAAAAAGGAAAAGAAAATTGTTTGAATAGAGCAGGCTTAATTCCTCAGTGTCTTAGAAAAAAATGCTTAAATTGATAAAAAATGGCAATCAGAGATACAAATACATGGAGAATCCTTAAAAGTCTTGTAAAATAAAAGATAAGCAATAGAACAAGCATTGACATTTGTTGTGTATTTGGTACATGTAATAAACAATCCCTGTTATGAACTTTATATAAGTAAATCACATTTGTCAAATGCTCTTCTAATATTTGTGTTTCACACATGTTTTTCTCTTTCTTTCCCTCACAATATTACATATTTTGCACATTTAAGTCATGGCCAATGATGACCAATAACAGTCTCTGTCAGTCAGAGATACCTAGCTTTTTTTTTCTTTTTTTGATATCAGCTTTTGTATTTAAAAAAGCCAGGATTCTCTACTGAATTTCTTTTAAAGTTCACATTTTTCTTTACCCAAAGAGCAACATAGTGAAAGATTCCAAGATAAATGAATGCTGAAGGAATTTCAGTGTTTGATAATCTCATAACCATTTTAGCCACCTTCCTTTATATATGTTTAAAAGATTTAAAAGTTTATAGAAACTAATTTAAATATTTATTTTTAAATATTTATAAATTGTGTATATTTATAAAGGATTTCTTTTTGTTTCTGAAAGAATATTCTGAGGCATTACTCTATATAATATTTTAATTATTTTTCAATAAGAACAATCCACTGATTTTTCTCATCCTTTCTATGAGGAAACACACATGATATTTCTGAATCAGATTCATTTAGAATGCACCATACAAGCATTTTTTTATCAGGCAAAGTCTAGCTTTGTCTATTTGCCTTAAGTTTTGTAACAGAATCTCTAAAATTTTGTTGCCCGAGTAGAAAATAAATACCTGTGAGCCCACTCTGTTAACTAAATTATTGAATAAATTGATGAGAGAGAAGAGACAAATTTTCCAAACGGAAAGATCTAATTAATTTTGTAGCTACTCACCCTTCAAGCAGAAGGTCTATAATTCCCTGTTCCTGAAGTGTGTGGTACATAGTGTCTTCCATCCAAAGTCTAAAATATGGAAAAGAGTAACTTTACTACAGACAAACTCAACAGCCATTTCTCAGTCTGGTGCTCAAGGCCAATATCAGCAGCCATAAACCTTGTTAACAGTGTGTTAACTTGACATGATAATATGATGTGATGGAAATGACACTTTACCTCTGGTCTCCCTTTATAACCAATAATCAAAAACCCATCATCAATGTCTTACCATGAAAAACATAAAACACCAAATTCCAGTAATGATGCATCCCACAAAATACCTAACCACTACCCTCAAAACTGTCAAGGTTATGAAAAATAAGGCATCTCTGGAAAATTGCCACAACTAAGAGAAACTGAAAAAGAAATGGCAACTAATGTAATGTGGTATCCTTGTTGGAATCCCAATACATAAAAAGGATATTAAGCAGAAACTAAGGAATTTTAAATTAACTATAGGCTTTAATTAATAAAATAGATCAGTATTTGTTCATTAGTTATTATAACAAAGGTATTATGTTAACATAAGATGATAATAATAGGAGAAACTGAATGTGGGATATATGAGAACTCTCCATATACTACCTGCTTAAAATAGCTGTAAATTTAAGTTGGTTCTAAAAATAGTATTTTAAAAAGAAAAGTTGTAGTTGTTATGGACCATAATAGCATATTTGAGCTGTAGTAGTTTTGTACCATTACTGACAATTATTCACTAAATCTTCAACCTCAGCTCAGAAACAGTCAGAGTTTTTATGCTTACCAGAGATATAGTAAAATTTTAATCAATACAAAATAATATTTAACAATATTAGTTCAGTGTCATTACAGAAATAAGGAAATTCACTTTTTCCCAGATGGCCCAATCCATTTTCCTAGATGGCCCAACCATCTAGATGACTGAAAAAACATCTTTTCCAATGATTTCTAATGCCAGAAAAATCTTATGGATGATCCCAGTTGGCTGTTCTAATTTCTTCCCTTGAACATTCAGATGTACCTTAAAAAATTTTTAAATAAAATCATCTGTCTTAGGAGAAAATAACTCTGGGACCAAAACACTTCTCCAGTTGAACTCAGCACTGAAGTTCTGGGAAAGAAATGAGTAAAAAAATTTTAAACTGGAAATCACAGTCTGCAAATGTATGCGGATACAGGCTAATAGGTTAAGCAATGTGGGTTTTCCAGGAAAGGGTCTGTACTGAATCTGGTAGGTGACCCAGTTAGATGATGATGATGCCCCTTGTCATTTTCAGTAAGTCCCCTGTGTACTGCTCCCAGCTGGCTGGAAGCCCATGTCAAGATTCAATATCTGTGTGCCAGCCAGTCGCTATTCTGAATTTTTGGCTCATACACGAAGTACTTACCATCATTTCACGAGCAGGAGAGACATTCCAATCCTCTTTTCAGTATCCAGTACTTTTCTGCTTTCTAGTGTACCTGTGTTGCTTAAGTTTGGAAAGATGTTCCTCTATCTTTCAGTGAGTCTCTAGTCTGCCTGGAGAGTAGGTATGTCAGGTATCTGGTCCTTCCCTATGGGACTTTGTGAACAAATTTCTATCTGTGGCAAGCGGTTGGCTTCTGGAAGGCACAGTTGTTTGACACTAAAAGTGAAAGGTGAGCCATTTTAGAAATGCCTCCTGCACCCCTGAGAACATGTGTGTGTATTTGTGACTGTATGTGTATGAAAATCTGTAGAAAAGTTTCTTGGCCACTAGTTATAAACATTTCCAGCTGTGAGGACTATAGCTGAGACAAGAGGCTCTACTGCAAGGCAGTTAAAGGAGAAGAAAGCAAATTCCATATTTTTCTTGAAGGAGACTTAGACTCTGCAGTCTTTGTTGTGGAAAGAGACAGTTATGGGCCTGAGGTACAGGCAGGCTTGAAATTTCCTTTTCTGGAGCATAGTGTTATCTGAATACAATTAAGAAAGAAATAGGAAGAAAATTCTGATCCACTAGAATCTGGTATGATGGAAAAATTTAAACTTATTGAGAGAAATTTTAAATATGGCCCTTGTGGTTCTCCAAAGGCCTTGATTTCCTGGGTGACTCCTGGCTAAAGCAGAATACAATATCTGGGTGGAGATCTCTGTGTTAGAAGGACAAGTTAAACAAAGCAACATCTCTAATAATACTAATTTATTATAGCACTAAAATAGTGGGAGCCAAAAACTCTACAAAGTAATTGTGAACTGGCATTTTCTTTAAATTTCATATTAAATAATATAGTGTATAAAGTTATTATTCTGTCTTGAATTATATTTTTCTTAAAGTGGAAAACTTAAAAATACAGGGAACTTCAGAATAATACATAAATAGCTTGGTGTTGCCTCCAATAGCATTCTCATCTAGTTATATAACCAGTTATATAACCAGATAGAAAACTATCATGAAAGTACTTACATTAAATCATCTAGGAATATACATATACTTCAGTCACGTCAAAACTCACAAAGGATCATGATTTTGTATACTTCACTTTGATTCACAGTTTTCCTTGTGTTGTGTTAATTGCAATTCAAAACATGACGTTATTGATTTCTATATTGTTAGTATCAAATTAACAAATCTGAAAATAGTCTCTAAAGAATTGATTCATTAATATAACCTTTAGAGCATAGAATTTGTCCAGACAAAAGCCTCTAGCAGAATAAGTTAATTAAATATGTGTTTATTACTATTACACAGAAAATAAAATATTTATCTTTTTAGAGTTATATCAAGGGGACTGAAGGAAATGAAAAATAGTATGACTTATAAGTGATATAACTAAAATATTTTCTTCCAATATTTTTTGCTCCAAATATAAAGAGATATTATTCTCTTAGTTGTTTTACATTTTCTAAAGTAATAGTACAACATGTGTGCCCAAAGTTAGTCAAAATTGTACAGTCTTACCTGGTAATGTTCCATGTTTCCACAGAGTTCTTGTCTTTCTATTTATGCTCTGGTAATCACTGGTAATTATTGTACTCTCTCTTTCTATATTACAGTTGGTAGAATAAATCCCTGGGAACATAAAAAGGCCAAGGATAAGTGACATTTAGTATCAAAGAGCATCCTTCTTGAAAGTACATTGCATGATTTCAACAAATATGGTCCTAAATATTTTTGTTCTTTTATCTTATTCCAATCCTGGGACAGAAATATGCATTTATTATTTTTTGAAAGTAGAGATCATTACTAGAAAACAAAAACTGCCTATATGATCTTTGTAGCTAATAGTGTACAACCTTGCAAATTGTAAGAGTTCAAGATGGTAGTAGCATCAGCCATTAAAGTTTCTGAAATCCCGTTATCTCTTCTTATTCTTTTATTTTTAATTAAAACTGCAAAGAATCACTCATTGAAATGTCTTTTATCCTCTTATTGCTTTAAGAATTTTTTTTTTACCATAGTCTTTTATATTCCTCCTTAATCATGAATGCAAATAAAATTCAAGAGTAATCAGCAGCTGCTGAAAGAGAGCCCTGAGCAAACTAGGTTGCCATGGTAACCATGAAGTCAGTCCTTGACCAGACAAAGAATAATACCTGATGTGTGTGTATGGTGTATGTCTGGTGCAGATGCTAAACAACAATTTACAAAGAACAACTGAAAATATGTCAAGGTTTTTCCCCCTCCCGCAATTAAATTGTTCATTTTTAGATATTTAGTTTAAAGGTGAATGAATTCAACTATTGCATTAAATTAGAGGTTATTTTGCATTTGAGACTGGTTAGTCTTATCCTGGATGAAGCTACAGGTATGAAAATGACACTATTAGACAAGAACTAAATGCAGTAAATATTGAATGCTTTCATTTGCAAACAAGTAAACAATTAACATAATTATTTGGCCTATTATTGCTGTCATTATCCTTGCCTTCATTTCTCCAACAGGCGTTGCAGCATTTTAATTTTTTTTTTTCTCTTGGGAAAGAATTATCTCCTACTGTGGGAAAGTATTGTTAAGCTTTCTAAATGTTGAATATAAAGGTCATATCACTGAGGGATTTTCAGCCATGAGTAAGCATATTCAGAGAAAATAAGTGTTCCAAGTTACTCTTAATGCAGCAAATGTAATTTTAAACTGATTGCCACAATGTTCAAGTATCTTAATTTCACATGAGTAATGGTCATTGCTCTTGATAATGTCACTGGACTCCAAATGTTAGAAGGACTTTATTGAAACATATTAATAAGTCTGTGTAAAATAAAGACAGCTAAGTTCTGTGGCTTTAGATTTGTGCTACATTGTTAAGACTCTGGGGGCGACAAACGTATTTCTGAGTAATAAGAAATGAAAACAGTTGTCTTTGCTGGAGAATCTGAATTGAAGTTTGGGACATTTGGACAGACCATATACCACTTGCCAAAGTCATTGGGGAGGATGTTTCATATGTCTATCCTCTTTGCCAAGAGGCAAAGATACTGCCATTCTTTTCTGTTCATAACACCAACTGCCTGGAAGGTGCTCTTCGAGACCCTCAAATTGGGTCATTGTGATTCTCTCAACTTTTACAGCTCAGGAAACATAAGCATAGCAGGTTTAGTGACTTGTCTAAGGTGGCTGAACAAGTTATTGACAGGGTAGAAATTAGAATTTATTTTTGAATGGAGCAACTTAATGACTTTCAAAGAAAGTATTACTTTTTTTAGAATTAGTGTCAGAAGTGGCAAGAAGACTACCAATTGAAGTTGGTAAAATATAGAAAAATCATTACTATCTGATTGTAACCTAAAAAGCTTCATTAATACCATGTATTCTGCCTTGAGTAACAAAGGAAGACAAAGGCTATGGTTAACAGTTTACCCTTTCTTCGTGAGCTTCCTTTTATTTATCTTTCCAGTTTTTCTTATACTGTTATTTTGCCATGTACTTTATTGTCCCATCCATCACTTTCCCTGATCTGGCTCAGGCAATCATTGCAAACTGGTTTTCATTTAATTGGCAATGGTATTAAAGATGACAGAGAATCATTTTTACCTAGAAAATAAGCAGTACATTTTATCAGAGTTTTTAAACAGTTTATGGTTATTTTTTATATCTTATTGTTTGTAGGATAGTTAAATTTCTTTGGAATTGCATTATACTAAAATATTTTTTAAATATTTAAAATTCTATTTATCACTATATCTGCTTCATGAAGAGGATGACAGTTGGTAGTGCATAATTGATTCAATATAGAATGACAATTCTTTTAACATTCAAGTTAATATGAATCTGAACCAATCCTCTGAATTACAAAATTCAATTCTCTTGGGCTGCTTCTCATCAGATGTTTCAAACAAACTCTTGGGTTGTTTCTTCATTCCAAGGAAAGCAGTCTCAATTTCTATCCTGGAATGTTCTGTCAGTCATCCTGAGGATTCCATTATTCTCTATTGTTGCTGCAGTTAATCAGCATTTCATAGGGTCACACAAAATCCAGGGCTGTCTTAGCAGTGCAGGAAAATGGTGCATAAACTTTACTCTTTCACTCCCTCACAGCAGTCTGTCTCTCTTTTTGATTCTGAGGAGGTAGAATCAGCTGCCTTTCGTGGAGGAATGGGTCTTCCCTACCAAATCTCTATAGGTAGCATCACAAGCTTCACCCATTGAACTGTTCACTGAAGGCAGAATCCACAGCAGTAAGCCTGTTGAGTAGGATTTTTCACCAACTTCCAACAGGTCCTCGAAGCTAGCTGTAGCCATATTTTTCTTTTAATATTTTTCTTCTTTTATATTGTACAGAATGAATTTCTGTAAATGACCTCAAATCTTTACCTGAAGGAGGCAGAATGTAAAATCAACCATTTCTTCAAATATATTTAAAGAAATCCTATCTGAAACAAACAAAATTCACGTATGGATATTTATCACATCTATGAAAAAAGAATTTTAAAAAACTGATTTATAAATATTCACAAAATTAAGATTAAATATGTGATAGCAATGGGACTATAGACAATTTTCTTTTGTTCCAATATTTTCCATAATATTACTGAATTACTATATATTGTTTAAAGAAAAGAATAATAAAGCAACAAGTATGCTAATTTTGTCCAGCTTAACATGTAGGGTAGAATAATAAACTTGACATTTAAGAAAGTCCTTTTCTGTTTATATATCACTTCTGTCCTGCCTGACTTCTAATTTTTGATTTGTTGAGAAATTTAGTCAATATAGAAGGCATTCCTACAAGAATAACAGATTTCAAGTTACCTCATAGAGCAGAATAAAAAATGTCACTCTATATTTAAATGTTAACACATATCATGTCTCTTATTTTGTAATAATCTCTTTTATGCTTTGCTAAGTTGCTTCAGTCATGTCCGACTCTGTGCAACCCCAGAGATGGCAGCCCACCAGGCTCCCCCATCCCTGGGATTCTCCAGGCAAGAACACTGGAGTGGGTTGCCATTTCCTTCTCCAATGCATGAAAGTGAAAAGTGAAAGTGAAGTCGTGTCTGACTCCTAGTGACTCCATGGACTGCAGCCCACCAGGCTGCTCTGTCCATGGGATTTGCCAGGCAAGAGTACTGGGTGGGTTGCCATTGCCTTCTCCCTTTTATGCTTTAGTTGAGTCTTATTCAATATTATCATTAAGAGTGTTAAAGAAAAATGAAAATGCATTGAACATGCAAATATAATTTATCATAATCTAACAAAATCTAGAAAGAAGGCTAGTAAGAAATGAAATTGCTTTAAAAAGCCAAAAGAAAATAAAAAGTTTAAAATACAAAATTAGAGTTAGAAGAAAAGTAAACTTTGTTTTTATCTTAAAAATAGAAATTTCTAAAAGCTTTTCGAAAAAATGATGTTACATTGTCTTCATTCTCTCATTTCTTAGCCTCTTTTATACACATTTAAACAAGTATTATGTCTTTTTTAAACTTTTCATATCAAGTTACATGGAATGATAAAGGTATTATTGTTATATACCTTTATCCCATAAGATTCTACCCCCTCTCCATGGTCTTGCATTGCTGTCATTATTAGTTTTGATAAGACAATTCTGGATTTTCCACACTATGATTGTCTACTCATGGTTCCTTCGCTTACCCTCAGAAAGGTAAGAAAAACTTGGAAAAACTGACAATAAACTTGATACTTTACCCAATTTAAAGCTTAGTATTTCTCATACTTTTCCCCCCAGATAGAAAAATATAATGCATTTGTCTTAAAACATCCTTGAATGATTTGCTCTAAATTTCAAATAATTTTACTATGAATTTGGAGAAGGAAATGGCAACCCACTCCAGTATTCTTGCCTGGAAAATCCCATGGATGGAGGAAGCTGGTGGGCTGCAGTCCATGGGGTCGCTAGGAGTCGGACACGACTGAGCGACTTCACTCACTCACTTAAATGAATTGAATTCTAAGTGTTATGATTGTCTCAAGGAATTAATAAACATCAAAGAAATACATTTTTAGGATAATATGGTCTTAATACTTTAATTTCATTTACTGAAGAAGACAAACATCATACAAATTCACTGAAATGTCTTGCTTGCGTTAGCTACAGGCTGCCTTTTTAACTCATTTGCAGTCTACACTCTTTTCAGTAGCATCCTATAAGAGCCCCCTTTATGATTTTCTCATCTCCAATGGTCACCTTTTGAATCCATGTTCTTAATTTATGACATGCTACTTTTTTTTTTAAATCCTTTGATGCTATAATGATGCCATCATCTTCTGAGATCATTAAGGTCCCACACAGGATTATATGTGTTGCAAAGACATCTTTATCTTTCAGAGCAGTTTGGAAACCTGCAGGGGTGTGGGATTACCACAGATGGACTGTTATGCAAAACTAAGTATATCAAGACTCCCAAAACTGAAAAGGGAAAGTATTCTGGGATATAAAAGAGACATATGTTGCAGCCATAGATGTTGTTTAATGGAGGTCAGATCTACACACTGATTGTTTTCTATTAGCAACTTAGAGGTGGATGACCATAAAGACTTATGTATGCCTCTAAGAGGCCTGAAAGAACCATGTGGGTAGTTTACTTGATTAGAAAACTTCTATTCTCAAAGGAAATAACATAGAGATCAGAATCAGCCAATGCTTGATTGAAATCGGAATACAAATGAGGGAAAATTGATAATTATAATGCTGAGCATGCTGGAAAACAATCCATCAGATGAAAGAGTAGCCTATCCAAATATTCCAGTCACCCTGAATCATGATCTTCTAAATGGAATAATCTAATTTCAAAGTAGGCAATAAGAAAAGCAAGCTAGATTCCACAGCTCTCAATTTCTACATACTCTTTCCAACCCTAAGTATATTTTTTATTCTTAGTATATTATTCATTAGGAATAGTTTATTTTCAGAAGTTCAAACTTAAAAGGGTAACTGAATTGGGAACTGAAAATTGGAAATGTTACCCATGACTAGTATATAGTTTAGAGTGGAGTATGAAGACTCAACTATATAAAGGAAAGAAATGGCCAGAATGAAAGAAGAGTGAGTTTCATGACTCCATCCTAGTAGTTCTGGTACTAAGTTCATCAGTTAATAATATAACTTTAGTCAATGTTAATAATAAAGTCGATAATAGAACATTATCAGTGACACATCATTTTAAACAGACATAGTACAGCAAGCGAAAAACAATAGGTCTGCAGAAAAGTCCAGCCAGAAGAAATGTTCAGTGTTACAAAAATTATATTTGTTATCAGTGTCTAACTTTCAGGGTAAGTTACTTTTCTAGGGTCAAATAAGGACATGGTAAAGGAAGCATAGAATTTATTGCCCTCAAATTCCTGTCTGTTGCCTAGCTACTGTATCTTGCGTTTGTAATACCTTAAATTCAAGTATTCTATAGTATAAAACTGAGAATCATAACATTTGTTTCTTTTGAATTCTGTGAGATAAAACATACATATTTTTTACCAGGATTGGTTATTGTGATAGAAAGTTGTTCTGGGGTTAAAATATTAGGTATGATTTGTTAAATCCTATGAAAAAAGATATTTTAGTTTTGTGAAAGAATGGTAGCAAGATTAAGAATGTAAATAAAAAGAAAAAGAAGTTAAAGGAGGTGTAGTTCTATATAACTCAAGAGAACCATGGGAAAAAAACCAAAGGTTACCAGGAAAGTAAATACATTCAGAAAGAAGATTGTATGTGTGTGAGTGTGCGCTTGTGTTTGTGTGTGTGTGAGAGAGAGAGAGATCTCTGTGCATGCTTTCTTTATTTAGCAGGCCACTAACCTTCTAGAAGGCTTCCTTCAGGCTTGTTGACTAGAATTGTGTCAGTGAATTCCCCTAGCTTCCAAGTACTTGAGGAAGAAGAGTATCTGTTTTATATCTCAAATGTGGATGATACATAAAGAAGAGTTGTAGGGAGGGTATATTAGTATTCAATGAACAGGATCTGCCCTAAATCTTATCTACATTTAATATTAATTTTATATTTCACGTATGCAGACAACTCACAAACAATTGTTAGGCAAAGCCATTAAAGTTTATTTTTGTCAGATAGGCATGTTCAGTGTTGACTTTCATTCAATTCACTTTCTCCTCTATTTTTAGAAAATAAAATTACACTGAAAGTTGATGTATATAGCCATGTTGTAAAATTCCGATTTTGTGGAATTTTTCTCTTTAATTTTGCATATTACACCTTCTGTTTTATTCTTTAGAGTATTTTCTCCACAAAGAAAGAGGGTTATTAGTGTGTTGCAGTGAAGCTAGTGCATTGAATGCCAGACAGTGTGCTCTCAAATAAAGATTGCCTGAAATCCTATGTGAAATTGTAAATTTAATAATATGAATCAGAGTAATAAGCTAAAAAATAAACTAGGTTTAACTTGGTCTCTTCTCAGTCATGTGTTTTCATAATCAGAAGTCTTTTTTTTTAAGCAGTTGACCATCTTTCTGAATAAACTGTTGCTGTTTAGTCACTCATTTATGTCTGACTCTATAGCTCACCAGGCTCCTCTGTCCATAGGATTTCCCAGGCAAGAATACTGGGGTGGGTTGCCATTTCCTTCTCCCATGAATAAATTACTAAGAAATGTATCTCACTTCAAAGAAAAGTGAATACTTTTTTTACAATTTTCTCAGCAATTACCTTCATGGGAATATTTTACATTATTTTTATCCTATACATTTACCTTCACTATTTTCCTATTCATCCAATTTTAACAGTGAAAAGTGTCCATATTTGTCAATATTTATTTTTATTTGAACTTAGAATAATTCAACTACCAAGATTTACCAATAAAATATTGCCTCTTTTTTTGAAGAGCAGTTCTACGAATCTGTTGGATTTGGTAACCAGCAAACTCTCTTCTTCATGTACCATTATGGTTGGCCTCAAGAATTCAACCACTTATGCATCAAAAATATTTTGTGGGTAAAAAGTCTCTAGAAAGTTCTGAAGAACAAAACTTGAATTTGCTGTAGCTGATAACATTTACATAGCATTTACATTATATTTATAACTATTTGCACATCATTTATATCATATTTATTAGTATTTACATAGCATTGATGTTGCATTAGGTGTTATAAGTAGTCTAGAGATGATTTTAAGTATCTGGTAGGATGTACAGCAGATTCAGTTCAATTCATTTCAGTTCAGTCGCTCAGTCGTGTCTGACTCTTTGCGACCCCGTAATTGCAGCACGTGTACAAGAGATTGGTTACATGCAAATACTACACCATGTTATTTAAGGGACTTGAACATTCATGTGTTTGGTATCTGCTGGGATCCTAGAACCAACATGAAGATACTGATCATATTGCTTAAATCGTGATCTAAGGCAGAATCTCTAGTTTAAACAAATAAGAAAGTTCTCAGAATCTCTCAATTTCTGTATTGTACAAAATTTCCTTGATAGTATATACTGAATTTTCTTAAAGTTCATCATGTTGTTCTTTTACTTGGTAAATCATATCTGACTCTTTGTAACCCCATGGACTGTAGCCTGCCAGGCTTCTCTGTCCATGGGATTTTCCAGACAAAAATACTGGAGTATGAGTTGCCATTTCCTCCTCCAAGGGATCTTCCTGACCCAGGGATTGAACCTGCATCTCCTGAATTGACAGGAAGATCCCTTACCGTTGAGTCACCAGGGAATGTACATATTAACATCTAAAATTATTTTTAAATATCCTAGTTAAAAGTATCTTTCATTTGGCTCATGTCAAATATGTTTTTCTTTACTCTATGAATTTAATGCAAGGATAAAATACTAAAATAATTCTCTTATAAGAGAGATTGCTATTGCTCATTTCACTTTTGTATCAGAATGTTAGCAGTACTCATTGCAGCCAAAAAGGCAGTGTCTTCAATCTGTTCTGACACCATATAATCATTTGTATTGTGCTTAATCACATTGTAGAAAGACAATCCACTTGCAAAATTTCACCAAAAAAAATACATTCTTTCTGTAGAAACACCAGGAGCTCTCTGTGATTTGAGCTTGCTAAGAGACAAGTACGTATAATGTAAATACATCAACCAGGTTAATACAAGGAGCATACTTCCATTTGATAACATTCAAAATGTAGAAGTGTAATTAAGGCAAATGAGTATGGCATGTTAATATTCTGAAATGTTTTGCAGATTTCTCCAACTTTTACTAGTGATTGAAATGAAAGTCAGAGTACCTGGACAGTTGAGTTGTTTGTTTCAACTAAGATGAGCTTGCTTAAATTCATCACAACTGAGGTTTGAACTGGAGGCTTGCTTGTTGTATTTGTGCTGGAGGAGAGTGCATCGCATGCATTGTAGGATGTTTAACAGCATCTTTAGCATATTCTCTTGCTGCCAATAGCCTCCCCTAAGTCCTGATGTTTAAAAAAATAAAAATCTGCAAACATGGCCAAATGTCACCTGAGCATTCAGAACTGCCCCTAGTTAAGACCCACTGAACTAATAATGATCAGATGCTCAGTCATGTCTGACTCTGTGACCCCATGGACTGTAGCTCCCCAAGGTCCTCTGTCCATGGTACTCTTCCAGCAAGATTACTGGAGTGGGGTGCCATTTCTTCCCCCAGGGGATCTTCCCGACCCAGGGATCAAAACTGCATCTCTTAACATCTCCTACATTGGCAGGCAGATTCTTACCACTTAGCACTACCTGGGAAGCCCCAGTTAAGAACCGCTGTACTAATGTTGAATCAAATTATTTCAATTTTACATTGCCCAATTTGGACATTTAAATGTTATAGAATATATGAAGAATAATACACTTTTGATACTATGGATATGGCAAATACTAGTTCACTTAACATTTGTCTTTCAAGGAAAATGTAAATATATGTTCTATGTCACATGCAAAGATAAGTGAGGGAAATAGTTTTATTATTCACAAAGTTCTTAAACTTCTACTCAGTCTGTTTTACAAATAAGTGAAAGTGAAGTCGCTCAGTCGTGCCCGACTCTTTGCGACCCCATTGACAGTGACCTGCACCAAGCTCCTCCGTCCATGGGATTTTCCAGGCAAGAGTACTGGAGTAGGTTGCCATTTCCTTCTCCAGGGGATCTTCCCAACTCAGGGATCGAACCCAGGTCTCTCACATTGTAGACAGACAGTTTACCATCTGAACCAAATTTAAAAGTATTCTTATAAGTGTGTTTCTAAGCTATCTCATTATCATTACCAAAAATCAAGATCACTAATATATAAACTTGATGCGTGTTTGCTAAGTTCTTCAGTCATGTTGGACTGTTTTGCTACTGTAGACGGTAGCCTGCCAGACTCCTCTGTCCATGGGATTCTCCAGGCAAGAATATTGGAGTTGTTGCCATGCCCTTCTTCAGGTGATTTTCCCAACCCAGGGATCAAACCTGTATCTCTTATGTCTCCTGCACTGGCAAGAAGTTCCTTTACCCCAAAATTTCACATGGGAATACCATAATTTTGTTATTTCTACCTATTATATTGATTCCTCATCTTTTTCAAATCATTGAGAAAACTGCCATTTTTATTGTTTTTCACGTAGAATTCAAAGTGCCCATGCACTTTTTTTTTAAATTTTGCTTTTCCCTCAGAGATCTGTTTCTTTGTATTCTTATCATTTAAATTAAGACCAATAGGGAATCTATGTTTAGTCAGAGCACAGCTAGATATTTTGATGGAGAGAGTTTGCTTTGGCATGAAATGCTGCTGTTTATTTGTAAACCTCTCTGTGTCTGTAATTTGACAGCATTTTAGACTCCCCAGTTAATGAGGCTAGCAGCAGCCTCTATCCTCTGGACCCAGTCAATTTGATACAGGCTCTATGTAGGCTGTCATAGCTATGTTGACTTCAATTGCTATATTGAGAAAATAAAAATCAGAATTTTCAAATTGTAGAGAAAGAAAATGTCTTGCTAATCTTCCTTTGATTTCTCCCACCCTTACAGAAGGTGGATTTCTGACTACTTGCTACATCACTACGAAGTAATGTGTTGAATAGATGAAAATATTAATCAGTTTTTCCTTTTGAATGATCTAGATATTTCAGTAGATAGATTTCTTTCCAAAAGTCAAATATTTTTAGTGCTAGTATCAACTTCTCACTATAAACATGATTATATAATGAAATGGAGCAGCATTTATGTTAACTTGATGACAGTTGTAATTGCACGAGATCACAAGTGCTGATATGATTGACCAGCGGAGGCAGGAAGGATTAGATTGTTGTAAATTCTCCAGAATATTTGTGTTCAAAAAACGTGTTTTCACTCAGCTATCTTTTTAAAAATGTCTTTGTTTGTTATTTGTTTTTTCAAAAATAAATTTAAAGAATTTACAGAAGCCAGTTGGCTAGTTAATTGAATGCAAGTTTGATTTTATTTTATTTTTTTTTTAAATTAATTTTTATTTTTTAGTTTGTTTTGCTTTACAATACTGTATTCATTTTGTTACACATTGACATGAATTAGCCATGAGTGTACATGAATTCCCAATCCCGACCCCCACCTCCACCCTCCCGCCCCACACCCTCTCTCTGGATTATCCCCGTGCATCAGTCCCTAGCATCCTGCATCCTGTATCAAACCTGGACTGGCAATTCGTTTCGCTTATGATATCACACATGTTACATTGCCACTCTGCCAACCCATCCCACCCTCTCCCTCTCCCACAGAGTCCAAAAGGCCATTCTATACAACTGTGTCTCTTTTGCTGTCTTGCGTACAGGTTTATCATTACCATCATTCTAAATTCCATATATATGTGTAAGTATACTGTATTGATGTTTTTCTTTCTGGCTTACTTCACTCTGTATAATCGGCTCCAGCGTCAT
>SJXQ01002433.1:112645-154892 GCA_006408695.1 Aepyceros melampus | reverse complement strand
TATAGTAAAGTTGCAGGATATAAAATCAACACACAGAAATCCCTTGCATTCCTATACACTAATAATGAGAAAGTAGAAAAAGAAATTAAGGAATCAATTCCATTCACCATTGCAATGAAAAGAATAAAATACTTAGGAATATACCTACCAAAGGAAACTAAAGACCTATATATAGAAAATTATAAAACACTGATGAAAGAAATCAAAGAGGACACTAATAGATGGAGAAACATACCATGTTCATGGATCGGAAGAATCAATATAGTGAAAATGAGTATACTACCCAAAGCAATCTACAGATTCAATGCAATTCCTAGCAAGTTTGATTTTAATGCTATGATACAGACAGAGTGAAATGCCATTTTAGAAATATCACTTTTAATGCTATTTATTTGTCAAATTTTTTTTTTCTATTTTGGGGGATAACTAGCAAATATCTCAACACTTTCAGGGCCTTACAACAAAAACATTTTTCTTACTCAGGTCTGGGTGTGGACTGGAGGGATTCTGATTCAGGCTGAATGTCAAACTCTTTTTTATGACAGAGACAGAAAGCACCACAAACCAGGCTCAAATCATGACTACTAACTAGCATTCCATTGGCAATGAAAAGTCCCATAGCCACAACAGGCAGGGGAATAAACTCTGACAATTCAGTGATAGGCACTGAGTATCTTCTGTAGTAGAAGAGTGAAGAACTGGGAACTGCTTGTACTACAAAGACTGAGTTATCAAAACAGAGTTAACCAGCTCACAAGTATTACTCAATACCTCCCCTTACTAATGATTGGGGAAGAATACAAACAAAAGTTAAGCACAGAAACAAGAGTCCTCTCTGGAACAGTTTCCCACAGGTCAGATGCACTTTCTGAAAATACCTTTTTCTACGCTGGTTTCAAAGTGATAGCTAAGTACTCACAATTTGTATGAATTCTTAGATACTTAGATATTACACTGAGGTAAAGAGACTATATGTTTTGTTGATTTTATATCTCTCTTTTCTAATATATTGGAGAAGGAAAGGCAACCCACTCCAGTATTCTTGCTTGGAGAATCTCATGGACTGAGGAGCCTGGTGGGCTGCAGTCCATGGGGTCACAAAGAGTCGGACACGACTGAGTGACTTTACTTTACTTTCTAATATATACATTCAGTGCTCTAAGTTTCTATAAACACTGCTTTCACTCCATCTCACAAATTTTGGTAAGCTGTGTTTCTATTTTCATTTAGCTCCAAGTATTTTTTAAATTCTTTTAAGACTTCCTTTTTGGCCCAGGTGTTCTTGAAGAATGTATTCTTTAATCTCCATGTTTTTGGGGATTTTCCAGTTATCTCCCTGTTATGATTTCTGGGTTAATTGGTCTGATTTCTGTCCTTTTAAATTTGTTAAGATATGTTTTATAGTCCATAATATGGTTTATCTTGGTGAATGTTCCACTGGAGGCTTGAGCAGAATGTGTATATTCTACTGATGTTGGATGAAGTAGTCTACAGATGTCAATCAAATGTGGTTGATTGATGGTATTGTTGAGTTCAACTGTATTCTTAATGTCTTTCTATCTGCTAAACTTGTTCATTTCTGAGAGAGGGTGTTGAAGTCTACTATCATGATAAAGTATTCATCTATTTCTTCTGGTAGTTCTGGCAGTTTTTGCCACATTTAGTTTGGTGCTGTGTTACTAGGTCAATATACAGAAAGTGTTGTTATGACTTCTTGGAGCATTTACCCCTTTATCATTATGTAATGCTCTTCTTTATCCCTAAGACTTTCTTTGCTTTTAAACCTGCTCTATTTAAAATTAATTTCATGATTCCTGGTTAGTTTTCAGTATTATTGTTGTTGTTGTTCAGTTGCTGAGTCGTGTCTGACTCTGCGTCACCATGAACTGCAGCATACCGGGCTTCTTTATCCATCACTCTCTCCTTGGGTTTCCTCAAACTCATGTCCACTGAATCAGTGATGCCAACCAACCATCTTATCCTCTGTCTCCCTTCTCCTCTTGACCTTAGTTTTTCTAGTGAGTCAGCTCTTCATATCAGGTGAATTGGAGCCGAAAAAAATGAAATCTGGCACTGTTTCCACATTTTCCCCATCTATTTGCCATGAAGTGATAGGACTGGATGGCATCATCCTAGTTTTTTGAATGTTGAGTTTTAAACCAGCTTGTTTACTCTCCTCTTTCATCTTCATTGAGAGGTTCTTTAGTTCCTCTTCACTTCCTGCCATTAAAGTGGTATCATCTGCATATCAGAGGTTGTTGATATTTCCCTTGGCAATCATGATTGCAGCTTGTGATTCATCTAGCCCAGCATTTCACATGATGTAGTCTGCATGTAAGTTAAATAATCAAGGTGGCAATATAAAGCCTTGATGTATTCTTTTCCCAATTTTGAACCAGTCCCTTTTTTCATGTCTGGTTCTAGCCATTGCTTCTTGACTTGCATACACTAATTTGGATTGTCATTTCTCAGAGTCCCATGATACCAAAAGGTTAAATAATAGTATATATGTATGTATCATTTTCTACTGCATTCCAAATCTTTGGTGTCAGTCTTCTAAATACATTAGCATACATTTACACACATTTTGCTTTAATGGTTTAGCTAAGTTTGTTTTTAGTCTAGTGATCAGTGTTCTTAAATTTCCTATGATGAATCAATGGAAGAATAAGCTTGTTCTAAGTTGACTTGCTAATTATTTCTGTTATAGATTTTGCAAATCATTATGTTTCTTGTTTTATAAATGGCAGTTATTCCCTAAGCTGATTTAATGTTTTTAAGAATGGTAATTGAATATGACATAGATTATCATATATTTTCTTTTTCCAATACAAAGTTTAAAAAGAGAAAATAGAGGAAAGAAAAATGTGTCAAACTTTTAGAAGATTTTAGATAATAGTAATTTTTATTTGCATTTTTCACTTAACTTATGGATAGAGAAAGAGAACCCAGGGAGTTCTATGAATCATGAGAGCATCTGAACTAGTTTTAAAATGATGTAAACCAAGAGATTCTATTTAAAGGAATTATTTAAATTCTGATTTAAAAAAAAAAGTCATTGTGGGCATTGACATTGTTTTTTTTTTTTTCAGCACAATTATACTATCTTTGCAAGATGTTTCAGAGATGTATGCATTTTGCACAAGTTTATTTACTCACAGTGAGAGAACATTTCAAGCTGATAGCTTTAAGTATTTTAGCTGATTCCTGTGATTGCATTCATGAAGGGCCAAAAGAGGTGACTGTCTGTGGATAATCACTCCCAGTCATAACTTATGTGTAGCTTTGAGGTATCCCCAGCTTGGAAAACTCGTTTGATCGCCTTCAGAAAATACTAGTGAATAAAATATGTAAGAAATATTGGATATGGACATTTCTAGAATAATTAAAAACTAAAATTCAGAATGCAAGAAGGAATTTTCATGAAATTTATAATATTCTTGAATTATAGCATCAGAGACAGATTTACACATAACAGAAATCTGGTCATTTGTTGCATGAATAGTGACATGAAATTTCCTCTCAGTTCAGTTCAGTTCAGTTCAGTCACTCAGTTGTGTCCAGCTCTTTGCAATCCCATGAACTGCAGCATGCCAGGCATCCCTATCCATCACCAACTCCCAGAGTTCACTCAAACTCATGTCTATCCAGTCGGTGATGCCATCTAGCCATCTCATCCTCTGTCATCCCCTTCTCCTTCTGCCCACAATCTCTCCCAGCATCAGAGTCTTTTCCAGTGAGTCAACTCTTTCGCATGAGGTGGCCAAAGTATTAGAGTTTCAGCTTTAGCATGAGTCCTTCCAATGAACACCCAGGACTGATCTCATTTAGAATAGACTGGTTGGCTCTCCTTGCAGTCCAAAGGACTCTCAAGAGTCTTCTCCAACAACCTAGTTCAAAAGCATCAATTCTTCAGTGCTCAATTGTCTTTATAGTCCAACTCTCACATCCATACATGAACCACTGGAAAAACCATAGCCTTGACTAGATGGACCTTTGTTGACAAAGTAATGTCTCTGCTTTTTAATCTGCTGACTAGGTTGGTCATAACTCTCCTTCCAAGGAGTAAGCGTCTTTTAATTTCATGGTGCAATCACCATTGCAGTGATTTTGGAGCCCCAAAAATAAAGACAGCCACTGTTCCCACTGTTTCCCCATCTATTTGCCATGAAGTGATGGGACCTGATGCCATGATCTTAGTTTTCTGAATGTTGAGCTTTAAGCCAACTTTTTCACTGTCCTCTTTCACTTTCATCAAGAGGCTCTTTATCTCTTCTTCACTTTCTTCCATTTTAGTGGTGAGGAAATCAGTTAAATAATTTTCGTGAAGTCTTACAGATGAAAAGCAAAGGTCCTGGAAAGTAAACTCAGGAACATTAGTTTCAGAGCACACACATAATGAGTAAATTTGAGTTTAGATTTTCTTCTGTCTTAAACATCTTTGAAATGATATTTGTCTTTGTACTATATATTCCATAGAAAATGTACTATATGCTATATATTCCATGTATATACCTCGTACTATATACTATATATTACATAGAAAATAAACTAATACCAAGATATATTTCTTAACCATGAACTTTGTGGCAATAAAATAAATCAATAAATAAGAAAAATATATCCTATTTTGAGACTTAAGAGTTACTGTGTTTCTTTAGCAAAATATTCTCCAATAAGTTCAGGCCAAATTGATCCAGCTTACATTAAAATGTATGGCCTATTTGAACTCAAATAATATTTGCATTCTTAGTTATTTGGTTTCTTTTAAGTAAATATATTGCCTATATTTAATTAGTATCAAGTAGCTATTTAAGTGTAAGCTTCTAAAGAGTTGTGGATACCTTGTGGTGTCCTGTTTTTGTATTGTTTTGGACATGTACGTAATAGTTGATTGAATCAATGGTTATAGACCTTCAACTCTAAGTGATTACAATCTTTAGTAATTGGTTACCTAAAAAATATACTTCAGTATCCTTCAAGTAAAAGAGTAGAGTCATGTGATTAAGAGTGATACAAATTACAGTAAAGTATTACTTTGCTGTTAGAAAAGGACTTTCACATACATGTTTTCATTTGTGATTAGCAAAAGCTCTATGAGGCAAATTGGTGTAATGATCACCATATGCTTCATAGGTATTTGTGATGGTAAAAAGAAACAAAAAAAGCCTTTGAAATGAAACCTGTAACATCATGGGAAGCATCATTATGTTATTACTACTGTGGATAAAGCATTTCCTTGCAACTGAAGCATTTAACTTTCACTAAAACAATCTCCCTGGATTTCATTTTTGGAAAGAAATCAGGATGATATGACAGAGAAGGTGCTACAAAGAATAAAAACTTTGCAGTGTTTCATGGAAGGACATAAGGAAGACACTGTCATCCTAATAAATTTAATTTCTAGAGACTGTTTCTTTTATATAAATCCAAATATATACTAATTTCTTTGTTGATTCTGTCTCTAAATAAAGGAAAATTGTTATTAATCTCAATATTATGTTAAAGCTTTTGCTTTTCTCTTTTTTGTGTGAGGGAACAAGGTGGGGAGAGTAAAGAGAATGCATTAAATTTAGTGCTCTCTCTTCATATATATATAGAGATACATGTATTGAATTTAGTACTCTCTCTCTCTCTCTCTCATTATACATATAGGCTTCCCAGGTGGCTCAGATGGTAAATAGTCCACCTGCAATGTGGGAGACCCAGATTCCATCCCTGGGTTGAGAAGATCCTCTGGAGACAGAAATGACAACCCATTCCAGTATTCTTGCCTGGGAAAGCCCATGGATAGAGGAGCCTAGCTGGCTACTGTCCATGGGGTCACAAAACAATTGGACAAAAGTTGGTGACTAAGCCACCACCACCACATGTGTGTGTGTGTGTGTGTGTGTGTGTATACATAATATGTTATAATGTATAATAATATATATTATACATTTAGAAGAAAATGATTTTGTTACAAATAGATAAAAAAACTTTCTTTGAAAGGGTCATAAACGCTTACACAGTGGGGGGGGTGACTTTTTAATGCCAGGGCATTTTAAACAGGCATATTATAAATAAAATCCTTCATATGCTTTTCATTTTAAGCATGCAGGAATATTCTGTTTTGCCAGTAGCACCTGGACCAACATGGAAACAAGAAAATATTAGCAGAAATGTCCTTGAGTGAGTGACTGAAAGTAGCTCAGTCATGTCCAACTCCATGACCAATTCTCCAGGCCAGAATACTGAAGTGGGTAGCCTTTCCCTTTTCCAGGAGATCTTCCCAACCCAGGGATCAAATCCAGGTCTCTGCCATTGCAGGCAGATTCTTTTCCAGCTGAGCCACAAGGGAAGCCCAACAATACTGGAGTGGGTAGCCTATCCCTTCTCCAGGAGATCTTCCCAACAAGGAATCGAACCAGGGTCTCCTACATTGCAGGTGGATTCCTTACCAACTGAGCTATCAGGGAAGCCAGAAATGTCATTAGAATCAATCGAAATGGAGGTATGTAAAGCCAAATTAAAGAAACAGAAAATTGTTTTCTATTTCTGGGTCAAAATGCAACCAATTAAGTTAGAATGTGCCAACTGGAGGAAAGATTGATCAGTGAAAAACAAGGGAAAGGGAGAGAGAAATGTTGGTACTGTGTCTCCTGGGAAACCATCTACTCTAATCACCACCTTTAATGCACAAAGAAGCTGAAACCCCAAAAGCAAAAGTGAGTCTGTCCAAGGCCATCACTGATTAACATTTGAACAACTAAAAATCAAGATTCCTCACATACACCCTAGTTCTCTAGATTATAGAACCAACTTACTTACTTCTCTGAAAGCAGCAGTTTCTAGGCAATAGCAGAAGTACAGGAGGCTTATTTGGTTGCTTTAACTGTTATTTGTTCATGCTTATATCAGAGGCTAGGAAGATTGTCATGTCAGCCTTAGTGTTTTGGTATCATATCTTTCCTTGGAAGAAACATTATCTTTGTATTTTTAAGTGAATTGCACACAAAAATTAGTTTCAAAGATTTAAATACAGGCCTTTTCGACAACTTGTATAGTGCTGCTAAAAACACAAACACACGCACACACACAAAACATATAAGTGAAAAGAGGCCATGTGACTTAGTGAAAACCTCTCTTTTGATAAGAGTTGCCACATATTTTATCCAGGCTTTTTAGGAATTATCTTCTTTCACCTCATAATTCCTGCTAGCAGTGGCTACAGTATTAAATAGTGTTTCTGTCCTTATGAACTCTTTCACAGCTCTGTAAAGTACATACACACTTCCCCCCTGAAATAGAAGTGCTTCTGATACTATGTTGAAAGGCATTATTAGTGAAATTAGAATATGATAACAAACTGCAGATGGTAAAAGATTACTTCCTGGCAGAGAATAAATCCAATGCATTTTATGCTAAGTGACATGTGATTATCCATAAATTGTAATACTGGTGATCGATTCACAAACAGAATGCTGTGATCTGGCTACTGCTGCCAACTATATGTCTTAATCAGATCAAGACAAAATCACTGATTAAAGACTTAGAAGAAATTAAAATAATTTTACAATTAATTGGAATATATTACATTAAAAAATCATGAATTTCATAGTTGCTATAATAAATCAAAGAATTAGCCATTTTAGTTCACTTAAAAACTAAAAGTTCTACTTAGTTTAAAACTATCTAAAAAATGCACATTATTAAAAGATTGGTTTAACCAAATTAAAATTTTTAATGAATGTTTATAAACTAAAGAGGTAACAGACTGTATTTGATGTATTATTCTACAAAAAGATCCATGGAGAATATTGTTTTTAAAGACAAGTTAAATGTTCTAAATTATTACATATTCTATTGTATGCATGCTTTGAAGAAATATTTACTGAGCTCCTCCGTATAGCAAGGACATATGAGTTTCTATTAATAAAAGCAAAGTGTTTCTTCTTTAATCTCTATTTTTATGGAACGCACTTATGCTAGTCCTATTACAAGGCATATTTCTAAATAGCGCATGTAAGGAATGCTAAGCAACACTTTCAGTATGAAGGACAGATTCTTCTCACTCCCACTTTTGTCAATTCCATTTAAGATTCTTTATATCAGTAAGAGTAGACTTTCTGTAAAACAGGCAGGTTTTTCGAGTAACATTAATGTACTGAAATTAAAGCTGAAAGTAGTAGTGTAATGGTAATGTAAGTAGGCTATCTTGTTTTGTATCCACGTTGACGATTGCACTGCAACTATGCCATTCACTCAGTTATTCACTCGGTTAATTCATTCATTCATTCAATTCATTAAATTCATTCAGTGCCTACAATAGACCAATCTTTGTTCCAGGTTTTGTGCTAAGAAGATAAAGCTCCCCTCTGAGCAGACAAAGCTCCTGCTCAGAGTTGTGGCCAGGTGTGAGATTCTAGAGGGCCTATGGACATGGAACAACAGACTGGTTCCAAATAGGAAAAGGAGTACATCAAGGCTGTATATTGTAACCCTGCTTATTTAACTCATATGCGGAGTACAACATGAGAAATGCTGGGCTGGAAGAAGCACAAATTAGAATCAAGATTGCCGGGAGAAATATCAATAACCTCAGATATGCAGATGACACCACCCTTATGGCAGAAATTTAAGAGGAACTAAAGAGCCTCTTGAAAGTGAAAGAGGAGAGTGAAAAAGCTGGCTTAAAGCTCAACATTCAGAAAATGAAGATCATGGCATCTGGTCCCATCACTTCATGGAAAGTAGATGGGGAAACAGTGGGAACAGTGGCTGTCTTTATTTTTGAGGGCTCCAAAATCACTGCAGATGGTGATTGCAGCCATGAAATTAGAAGACACTTACTCCTTGGAAGGACAGTTATGACCAACCTAGATAGCATATTGAAAAGCTGAGACATTACTTTGCCAACAAAGGTCCATCTTGTCAAGGCTATAGTTTTCCAGTGATCAGGTATGGATGTGAGAGTTGGACTGTGAAGAAAGCTGAGCATTGAAGAATTGGTGCTTTTGAACTGTGGTATTGGAGAAGACTCTTGAGAGTCCCTTGTACTGCAAGGAGATCCAACCAGTCCATTCTAAAGGAGTTCAGTCCTGGGTGTTCATTGGAAGGACTGATGCTAAAGCTGAAACACTAATTCTTTGGCCACCTCATGCAAAGAGTTGACTCATTGGAAAAGACCCTGATGCTGGGAGGGATTGGGAATAGGAAAGAAGAGGACGACAGAGGATGAGATGGCTGGATTGCATCGCCGACTCAATGGACGGGAGTTTGAGTGAACTCCAGGAGTTGGTGATGGACAGGGAGGCCTGGCGTGCTGTGATTCATAGAGTCACAAAGTCGGACACGACTGAGCAACTGAACTGAACTTACGGGCCCTGATAAGAAAGTTCCTATAAGAAGAGTGAAATATTGGTAGTTCAGTTGTGTCTGACTCTTTGCAACTTAGCCTGTCAGTCTCCTCTGTCCATGGAATTCTGAGCTGACTGTGGCTCAGATCATGAACTCCTTATTGCCAAATTCAGACTTAAATTGAAGAAAGTAGGGAAAACTGCTAGACCATTCAGGTATGACCTAAATCAAATCCCTTATGATTATACAGTGGAAATGAGAAATAGATTTAAGGGTCTAGATCTGATAGATGGAGTGCCTGATGAACTATGGAATGAGGTTCGTGACATTGTACAGGAGACGGGGATCAAGACCATTCCCATGGAAAAAAAAATGCAAAAAAGAAAATGGCTGTCTGGGGAGGCCTTACGAATAGCCGTGAAACGAAGAGAGGCAAAAAGCAAAGGAGAAAAGAAAAGATATAAGCATCTGAATGCAGAGTTCCAGAGAATAGCAAGAAGAGATAAGAAAGCCTTCTTCAGCAATCAGTGCAAAGAAATAAGGAAAACAACAGAAGGGGAAAGACTAGAGATCTTTTCAAGAAAATTAGAGATACCAAGGGAACATTTCATGCAAAGATGGGCTTGATGAAGGACAGAAATGGTCTGGACCTAACAGAAACAGAAGATATTAAGAAGAGGTGGCAGGAATACATGGAAGAACTGTACAAAAAAGATCTTCACGACCCAGATAATCATGATGATGTGATGACTAATCTAGAGCCAGACATCTTGGAATGTGAAGTCAAGTGGGCCTTAGAAAGAACTGATTATATTCGTTGCAGCCAATGATGGAGAAGCTCTATAAAGTCAACAAGAACAAGACCAGGACCTGACTGTGGCTCAGATCATGAACTCCTATTGCCAAACTCAAACTTAAATTGAAGAAAGTAGGGAAAACCGCTAGACCATTCAGGTATGACATAAATCAATTCCCTTATGATTATACAGTGGAAGTGAGAAATAGATTTAAAGCACTAGATCTGATAGAATGCCTGATGATCTACAGACTGAGGTTCATCACATTGTACAGGAGACAAGGATCAAGACCATCCCCATGGAAAAGAAACGCAAAAAAGCAAAATGGCTGTCTGAGGAGGCCTTACAAATAGCTGTAAAAAGAAGAGAGGTGAAAAGCAAAGGAGAAAAAGAAAGATATAAGCATCAGAATGCAGAGTTCCAAGGAATAGCAAAAAGAAATAAGAAAGCCTTCTTCAGCAATCAATGCAAAGAAATAGAGGAAAACAACAGAATGGGAAAGACTAGAGATCTCTTCAAGAAAATTAGAAATACCAAGGGAACATTTCATGCAAAGATGGCTTGATAAAGGACAGAAATGGTATGGACCTAACAGAAGCAGAAGATCTTAAGAAGAGGCAGCATGAATACACAGAAGAACTGTACAAAAATGATCTTCACGACCCAGATGATCCTGATGATGTGATCACTCATCTAGAGCCAGACATCTTGGAATATGAAGTCAAGTGAGCCTTAGAAAGCATCACTATGAACAAAGCTAGTGGAGGTGATAGAATTCCAGTTGAGGCATTTCAAATCCTGAAAGATGATGCTGTGAAAGTGCTGCACTCAATAGGCTAGCAAATTTGGAAAACTCAGCAGTGGCCACAGGACTGGAATAGGTCAGTTTTCATTCCAATTCCAAAGAAAGGCAATGCCAAAGAATGCTCAAACTACTGCACAGTTGCAGTCATCTCACATGCTAGTAAAGTAATGCTCAAAATTCTCCAAGCCAGGCTTCAGCAATACGTGAACCGTGAACTCCCTGATGTTCAAGCTGGTTTTAGAAAAGGCAGAGGAACCAGAGATCAAATTGTGAAAATCTGCTGGATCATGGAAAAAGCAAGAGAGCTCCAGAAAAAACATCTAATTCTCCTTTATTGACTATTCCAAAGCCTTTGACTGTGTGGATCACAATAAACTGTGGAAAATTCTGAAAGAGATGGGAATACCAGACCACCTAACCTGCCTCTTGAGAAATCTGTATGCAGGTCAGGAAGCAACAGTTAGAACTGGACATGGAACAACAGACTGGTTCCAAATAGGAAAAGGAGTACCTCAAGGCTGTATATTGTCACCCTGCTTATTTAACTCCTATGCAGAGTACATCATGAGAAATGCTGGACTGGAAGAAGCACAAGCTGGAATCAAGATTGCCGGGAGAAATATCAATCACCTCAGATATGCAGATGATACCACCCTTTTGCAGAAAGTGAAGAGGAACTGAGGAACCTAGGTTAAAATTTTAAGCCCCCTTTTTGTTAAAACCTTGGAGGCAGGCCATGCCTCACAGGAGATAACTTACTCCTTATCTGGTGACTCAGAGTCTCCTGGTTCTTAACAAAGCCNGTCAGGAAGCAACAGTTAGAACTGGACATGGAACAACAGACTGGTTCCAAATAGGAAAAGGAGTACGTCAAGGCTGTATATTGTCACCCTGCTTATTTAACTTCTATGCAGAGTACATCATGAGAAATGCTGGACTGGAAGAAGCACAAGCTGAAATCAAGATTGCCAGGAGAAATATCAATAACTTCAGATATGCAGATGACACCACCCTTATGGCAGAAAGTGAAGAGGAACTAAAGAAGCTCTTGATGAAAGTGAAAGTGGAGAGTGAAAAAGTTGGCTTAAAGCTCAGCACCATGGCATCTGGTCCCATCACTTCATGGGAAATAGATGGGGAAACAGTAGAAACAGTGTCAGACTTTTTTTAGGCTCCAAAATCACTGCAGATGGTGATTGCAGCCATGAAATTAAAAGACACTTACTCCTTGGAAGAAAAGTTATGACCAACCTAGAGAGTATATTCAAAAGCAGAGACATTACTTTGCTGACTAAGGTCTGTCTAGTCAAGGCTATGGTTTTTCCAGTGGTCATGTATGGATGTGAGAGTTGGACTGTGAAGAAGGCTGAGCACCAAAGAATTGATGCTTTTGAACTGTGGTGTTGGAGAAGACTCTTGAGAGTCCCTTGGACTGCAAGCAGATCCAACCAGTCCATTTTGAAGGAGATCAATCCTGGGATTTCTTTGGAAGGAATGATGATCATTAAGGAAGAAATAACACTGATTAAACACAAAGTCTTCCAAAAAGCTAAATAGGTGTTGCTCTACTCCAGCTCATTAGCAAGGCTGCCATTATCCTTGCTAAGATGGCTTAACATTCAGAAATCAGTCAATGTACTTGGTAGCTTAGTCAGTAAAAAATCTGCCTGCAGTGCAGGAGATCCGGGATCCCTGGGTCAGGAAGATCCCCTGGAGAAGGAAATGGCAAACCACTCCAGTATCCTTACCTGGAAAATCCCCTGGATAGAGGAGGCTAATGGACTGAAGTCCATGGGGTCACAAAGAGTCAGGCATGACTAAGTGACAACACGTTCACTTTCACACATATTAAGAGAGCGAGGGAAAAAATATTATTTCAATGGATGCCAAAAAAAAAAAAAAAAGCTTTAACCAAAATCTAACATCCATTGTTGATAAAAACTCTCAGCAATCTAGTAATAAAAGCAAACTTCATCAACTTCAGTGAGATCATGGTCAAAGAAAAAAATAATCTTACATGTTACCTCATATTTAATTATCAAAGACTGAATCTTTTTCTGCTAAGATTAGCAACAAGGAAAAGATAACTGCTTTTAGCATGTATTTTCAATATTGTACTGGTACTAGCTAGTATAATAAGACATGAAAAGGTAATAAAGAGGTTTATATATTAGAAAGGAAGTACTATAAATAAATACATAATTTTAAAAAAAGGAAAGGAAGAAATACATATGTCTTTTCTGAAAATTACATAACTATGTAAAAATTTCTATATTAACTACAGAAAAAGAAATACTAGTAAGTGAGTTTAAAGGATTTTGTAATACAAAATCAGTATGCAATAATCTGATATATTCTGATACTCTAGCCATGGAAAATTAAATTTAAAAGTGTGTGTGGTTTTTTTAAATTTTTATTTTTACTTTATTTTACTTTACAGTACTGTATTGGTTTTGCCATCCATTGACATGAATCCACCATGGGTGTACATGAGTATATCTAGCAAATATGTATTCTTTATTGAAGTACAGTTTCATTTGCAATAGTGTATAAATATAAAATAAATAATTTAATAATAATAATTTGATAAATTTTTAAATTTAGCAATAAATTTAACAAAGGCGAGTAAGACTTATTCAGTGAGTACTACAAAATACTGCTTAGAAAAAATTTAAGACTGAATTAAATGAAAATGTATACCATGGTCATAAATCAGAAGACTCAGTGTTCTTAAGATGTCAAAAATAATTCTTTTATAAGCTCCTAGACTGCTGAAAAAATAATATAAACCATAGTATAAATAGCATGGCAGTAGGAAATAGAATTATGAAATGGAAGGAAAATGTGATGGCAAGGAATAGGAGCTGGAAGTAACCATGAAAATATAGACCAGGGCCAGTTCATGAAGGACTTTGTATGCCATGCTAAGAGTTTAAGCTTTTCTTGCAGAAGCTGGAAGTCATTGACTGTTTTATCTGCTTTTAGCTTTTAATTTTCAAGTAGTTTTAGATTATAGAAAATGTAGAAAAGTTGCATAAATAGGGCAAATAATTTATTACATTTCTCATTCCCTTCCACTGATATCAATGTCTTACATAGCCATAGTGCGATTATAAACAACAGACAGTCAATATTAATACAATATTATTGAATGAACCACAGACCTTACTCAAAATTCATCAGTTTCTTTGATAATATTTTTCTTTTCTAGAATTTTATTTAGGATCTCATATGGTATTTAGTTGTCATTTCTCTTTAGTTCTTCCAGTTTTAATTGTTCTTCAGTCTTTTATTGATGGCCTTTAAAACACAGAAATGACATGATAAGATTTAATAAATAGATATACTTGTTTCCATTGTGGATGATTGGGGAAAAGTTAAGTTGAAGGCTGTGAAATGATTCACACCGACTTGGAGACAGTTTTAGTAGTTGAAGTGTGATGTAGATTAAACTAAAGGACTAAAGGGCTTCTCAGCCTTCAGATGGGTCAGGAAAATCGCCTGGAAGAGAGAATGACTACCCACTCCAGTAGTCTTGCCTGGAGAATTCCATGGACAGAGGAGCCTGATGGACTACAGTCCATAGGGTTCCAAAGACAGACACGACTGACAGACTAACAGTTTCACATTTTTCTTTCAAGGGATTGGAATTCAATATTTCAAAGAAGAGAATCATTCTGAGAAATATTTAAGATGTAGAGTTAGCAGTAATGGTTAGCAAGAATTGATATAAAGAAGTATCAGGATTAAGAGAAAAAATATTGAAAAATTGAAAGTAAACATTGAAAACTGAAAGTGACTTCTGAGTTTTGGCACTGATATTCTGGAAAAATGGCAATAACTGAGAGAGCAAAGTAAAATAGTATTTATTCATTATCCATTGTCTTCCCTTCACACAAACATAAACATAGGGTTCATCATATCTTTTACCAAGATCTTCATATTTTTGTAATACAAAATATTACAGAATATTGAATATTCTGTCACTTGTCTTGAAAGAATCAGTTCTAAATCCAGGATGTGCCATATTATAAAAGAATAATAATTTTAATAGCTAGAATTTCTGAAAAATCATGGAAAAAGTTTTGAAGACAGACTTATAATCCATAATATAATATGGATTATTGTTCTTGTCACAGTTGTGTTTACTTCACTCTTTGTTAGCTGGGATAATGCATATAAACATCAAATTTTACCTGCATCAACTAAATATAACATTATGCACTCATCTAGTTTCTTTAAATGTCATTGCTATCTTTCCTGGAGTCCTAACTTCTATCAGCTGGTGATTGTCATAGAGTATCAGATGGTGAAGACAAACTTGTCACTTTATAAGTGTATAGGCTGCAGCTCTTCCCCCAATCTGAGTGAGGGAAAGTCACTAAGTCATGTCCGACTCTTTGCAACCCCATGAACTATACAGTCTGTGGAATTCTCCAGGCCAGAATACTGGAGTGGGTAGCTGTTCCCTTCTCCAGGGTATCTCCTGACCCAAGGTTCAAACCGAGGTCTCCTGTATTGCAGGAGAATTCTTTACCAAATGAGCCACCAGGAAGCCCTTAGGCTATGAGAAGGCAAAATATTCCCAAAAGTCAAAAGACTGACAAATGTGATTATATAATGATCTTGTTGTTGTTGTTCAGTTAACAAGTCATGTCCAACTCCTTGCAGTCCCATGGACTGCAGCACGCCAGGCCTCCCTGTCCTTCACCATCTTTAGAAGTTTGCAAGTTCATGTCCCTTGAATGAGTAAGGCATCCATCTCATTCTGTCACCCTCTTCTTCTGCTTTCAGTCTCTCTCAGTATCATGATCTTTTCCAGTGCATTGGCTATTCACATCAGATGGCCAAAGTATTGGAGCTTCAGCTTCAGCATCAGTCATTCCAATGTGTATTCAGGGCTGATTTCCTTTAGGACTGACTGGATTGATCTTCTTGTATCAAAGGGACGCTTTCCAGCACCACAGTTCAAAACCATCAGTTCTTCAGTGCTGTGTTTATGGTCCAGCTCTCACATCCATAAATGACTAATGTTCTTCAGTGCTGTGTTTATGGTCCAGCTCTCACATCCATAAATGACTAATGGAATGACCATAGCCAATCTTACATCTTCTAAATTGTTCATAAATTTAAAACACAGGAAAATAAAGAGAGATATGTTAACATATAAATAACAGATTATGGGATGATCCAGAAAATATGTGAATCTCTCTTATAAATTAATAACAAAAAGCCAACCAATTCAAAGGTCGTATTTCTTGCCTAGCCTTCTATAATCATTTTACACAACTCTCTGCCACATTCTCTCTACTCAGCTACGTGACATTTCTTATGCCTCTCAGATAAGACATGATTTTTTATCATAGCATTTTTGTATATTCTGTTTCTTCTAGTTGGAAATATGTTCTTCACTCTTTTTCATTAAAGTAACTCCTTTTTACTGAATTGGTTCCTTCTTTATTTTTCATATTGCACCTCCAAATTCACCTCTCCATTAAAAGGTTTTCCTAACTCACAGTCTTTTCATACTATTCATGGGGTTCTCAAGGCAAGAAATCTGAAGTGGTTTGCCATTCCCTTCTCCAGTGGACCACATTTTGTCAGAACTCTCCACAATGACCCATCCATCTTGAGTGGCCCTGCATGGCATGGCTCATAGTTTCATTGAGTTAGACAAGGCTGTGGTCCATGTGATCAGATTGGTTAGTTTTCTGTGATTGTGGTTTTCATTCTGTCTGCCCTCTGAAGGTCCTAGTGCACACAAGGTTCTGTTTCTTGGGGATGGTCTTGATCCCCGCCTTCTTACAATATCAGGAACCTCCATCCATAGTTCATAGATAGCATATTAAAAAGCAGAGACATTACTTTGCTGACAAATGTCCGTCTAGTCAAAGCTATGGTTTTTCCAATAGTCATTTATGGATGTGAGAGGCTTGTTATAGACTATAACTGTATAGGAAAATCAAATGACTTATATTAGGTGCCAGGTTAAATTTTTAGTCCATTTCAGGCTTAGATTATGAATTATAGCTAAAGGCTTGTGATGGCAACAGATGACTGAAAAAATAGATGACTGAAAATTATTAAGTTCCTTTGATTACTAATCAAACATTTTAAGCATTTATATTCTTCATTAGACAAAATTGTCTTAATGCTTTTTAATTATAATTAAATGCTTTTTCCCATATTCTTACTTTTTAAGTAGATGATTTTGATTAAATTGGGCTTTATAGCACTATTTGTGTATATATAGTGCTTCTATTTATATGTACCTTCTTTATTTGGAAGAATTTGTTTCAAATGATTGTATTTTTGGCAAACTACATTAATCATATTCAAATTAATGCCATCTTTAATGTGCTACTACTTTGATAGTTACTTAAAATCATGCTGACAAATAATGATAAATATCTGGACAGATGGAAGCTGGTTTGTGTTACTGTATACTTAAAACTATAAAAATAAAGATCAGATGCATTTTGATAGATGAAAAAAGAAATAAACAATTATAAATACTATGCTTATGGTTCATTAATGAATGAAATAGAAAAAAAAAGGAAGTTAAACTGAAGTGCTATAGAAAGAATACAAATATTTCTTATGTGTCATGGAAGCTTACCTTATTTTCTCATCTATAAGCACTCACTGATTATAAAATTCAATATTGAATATTGATTTTTCAAGAGAACTAATGTAACTTTGAAATATGTCCTGATTTCAAATATGTTAAAACATAGAAACTGCATATATTTTAGAATTGTGAAAATATTATATGTTGCATCTGAGCTGGAGAAATATGAAATAATTAAATCATCGTAGTTTGTTATAAATAAAAGGAAGATAAATGTCATTTGGGGGGAAATTTTTGTCCTTGTTAACTCTGTATGTCTTCTTTCCCTATTCTTCATCGCCACTCACAAACTAAAAGAATTGGAAGAAAAAGGAAGTTCTGCTCCCCAGTTATGGTTATATTTTCAATAATATTATTGGGAAAAAGTAAAGTCAGCAAATATTAGATGTTCTATAACAATTACATCAAAGAACATTGCATTTACAACCCACCTGACTTAAATGTTCCAGAAAGTGTTACATATCAGAACTACTCAGATAACATAATGTGATACATGACTACCAGTAGAACCTCTGGGTGTGAACTTAGTCATCTGCATTAAACCTCTACTTGAATTCTGATGGAATTCAAGATTTTGGAAACACTATGGTGAATAAATTGGGAGATTTTAAAGAATAGAACCTGACATACACATTATCTAGTCTCCAAATATATCCCTGGAATTGGTTGAAAGTTCATAAATATGTGTTGAAGAATAAGTGTGTGAGTTGAATGTGCAAAAGTCTTATGTGACATAAAATTATTAGAAGAGTTTATATGAGGAAAATATAAATAAGTCAAAATATACCACAGGGAATAAGTATATTCAAGAAGGATAGTGCTGTCCAAAAATATTGTACTGAGTTCTCATTGAATATTCAGTAACAAAGAATCAGTTTCAAAATTCTTTATAGATATTGTTTTAATCACATTTTACTTAATAAAAAGAAGACTCAAACTGATTACTTTCAGAAATGAAAAGATAGTATACACGAACATCATTTAATTGAAATTTATACAGAGAATTAACTGCTAAATGACCAAAAAGGGTGAAAATATTGTCAATTGCTATTTGAAAGAAAGAAGAAAGAAAATGAAAAAAAAGCAAAAAAGAAGGGGGAGACAAAAGGATGAAAGGAAGGAAGGAAAGGAAGGTAGAAGAGAGGAAGGAAAGAAAGAGAAAGAAAAAAGGTGTGCTTTCAGCAATTAATGCAGGCTTCAGACATCTTTGGTAGTGTTACAGTTTCAAACAGCTGGAGTCACAAAACAAGCTAGCTGTGCAGCACCCTCTATATGTTTGAAGACGTGTGAGTTCATGCGTGCATAATATAAATAAAACACAAGGCTTGAAGAAATTAGTGGGAAAACAATATGCCATTGAGAAGTCCTTGGCTTGTATTCTTATGATAAAAAAGTGGTAGATGCACGTATAAACATGCTGATATTTCAAATTCTGTTCTAACATTGTATTCAGCGGACTAAAGTATGCATTGTATGGAACCAAAACTCTAAACGAAGCAGTCTTCTAACAGTCAAGACATGGAATTCTTATAGCAGAAGGTTCACTGTTTCACTAAACTACTTCTTTGTGTAGCACTTTATTTTTTCAAATCTCTCTTAGGCTGTCATGAATCTCTTTCTTATACTAAATTTTGTAAAGGGCCCTATGAAGGGTTGATGTCCAGAGGAAATCAGTTTTATTCTCTGCTCCAGCCAACATTTCATATAGGCTCAGTTCAGTTCAGTCGCTCAGTCGTGTCTGATTCTTTCGACCGACCCCATGGAATGCAGAACCAGGCTTCACTGTCCATCACCAACTCCCAGAGCTTATTCAAACTCATGTCTGTCAAGTCAGTGTGATGCCATCCAACCGTCTCATCCTCTGTTGTCCCCTTGTTCTCCCACGTTCAATCTTCCACAGCATCAGTGCCTTTTGTAATGAGTCAGTTCTTCGCATTAGGTGGCTAAGGTATTGTAGTTTCAGCTTCAGCATCAGTCCTTCCAATAAATACTCAGGACTGTTTTATTTTAGGATTGACTGGTTGGATCTCCTTGCTGTCCAAGGGATTCTGAAGGGTCTTCTCCAACAGCACAGTTCAAAAGCATCAATTTTTCAGCATTCAGCTTTCTTTATACTCCAACTCTCACGTCCATACATGACTACTGGAAAAACTATTACTTTGACTAGATGGACTTTTATCAGCAAGGTAATGTCTCTGCTTTTTAATATGCTGTCTAGGTTGGCTATATCTTTTCTTCCAAGGAGTAAATGTCTTTTAATTTCATGGCTGCAGTCACCACCTGCAGTGATTTTGGAGCCCAAGAAAATAGTGTGTTACTGTTTCCATTGTTGCCCCATCTATTAGCCATGAAGTGATGGGACCAGATGCCATGATCTTAGTTTTTTGAATGTTGAGTTTTAAGCTACCTTTTTCACTCTCCTCTTTCACTTGGCATTACCTCTATAAAATTTCAGCTCCAAAGATTAATACTAGATACAAAAACTTTCAAAAACCCGAGAAAAGCTACTGAGAAGAAATAATGATATATTAATTATACTTTCAGTCAAGCAAGTCCTACAGTGGTTCTACCAACATGATGTGATACAAATGTAAAACAATGGCTGATATTTCTTTACATTTGTATATCAGATTGTAATTTACAAAATGTTTTCATACTCATTTTATCATTCTATCAACTTGATTAGATTGAAAAAATTCCTCTCCTCATTTATTGAACACCAAATTGTGTTTTATTCTTACATTTTCAGTAAATAGTGGAGACACAGCTGAACCTGGATATTATGATATGTGCTTTATAACCTTTCAATTATGTATTTTCATAGCTTCCTATCTTATTGATATAAAAATTCACATTACTCTCTTCCCTTTTTAATATCAGTTTAATAATTCTGCTATGAACAGTAGATGTTTTTCTGGAACTCTCTTGCTTATTCAATGCTCCAATGGATATTGGCAATTTCATCTCTGGTTCCTCTGCCTTTTCTAAATACAGCTTGAACATCTGGAAGTTCACAGTTCACGTACTGTTGAAACCTGGCTTGGAGAATTTTGAGCATTACTTTGATAGCATGTGAAATAAATGCAATTGTGCAGTAGTTTGAACCTTCTTTGGCATTGCCTTTCTTTGAGATTACAATGAAAACTGACCTTTTCCAGTCCTGTGGCCACTGCTGACTTTTCCAGATTTGCTGGCATATTGAATGCAGCACTTTCACAGCATCATCTTTTAGGATTTAAAATAGCTCAACTGGAATTCCATCACCTCCACTACCTTTGTTTGTAGTGATGCTTCCTAAGGCCTTTTTGCCTTGGCATTCCAGGATGTCTGGCTCTAGTGAGTAATCATACCATTGTGATTATCTGGGTCATGAGGATCTTTTTTGTATAGTTCTTCTGTGTATTCTTGCCATCTCTTCTTAATATGTTCTGCTTCTTTTAGGTCCATACAATTTCTGTCCTTTATTGTGCCCATGTTTGCATGAAATATTCCTTGGTTATCTCTAATTTTCTTGAAGTGATCACTAGTCTTTCTCATTCTAATGTTTCCCTCTATTTCTTTGCATTGATTCTTATCTCTCATTGCTTTCTTTGCCATTGTGTGTTCGGATGGGTAAAGCTTTCCCTTTGCTCCTTTGCCTTTAGCTTCTCTTCTCTTCTCAGGTATTTATAAGGCCTCCTCAGACAACCATTTTGCCTTTTTACATTTCTTTTTCTTGGGGATGGGCTTCATCACTGCCTCCTATACAATGTCATAAACCTCCATCCATAATTCCTCAGGCACTCTGTCTATAGATCTTATCCCTTGAATCTATTTGTCACTTCCACTGTATAATTGTAAGGCATTTGATTTTGGTCATACCTGAATAGTCTAGTGGTTTCCCCTTCTTTCTTCGATTTAAGTCTGAATTTGGCAATAAGGAGTTCATGATCTGAGCCACAGTCAGTTCCCGATCTTGTTTTTGCTGACTGTATAGAGCTTCTCCATCTTAGGCTGTAAAGAATAAAATCAACCTGATTTCAGTATTGACCATCTGATGATGTCTATGTGTAAAGTCTTCTCTTGTGTTTTTGGGAGAGTGTCTGCTATGACTATTGCATTCTCTTGGCAAAACTCTGTTAGCCTTTGACCTGCTTTGTTTTCTACTCCAAGGCCAAATTTGCCTGTTGCTCCAGGTATTGTTGACTTCCTACTTTTACATTCCATTCTCCTATAATGAAAACAGCATCTTTTGTGGGTATTAGTTCTAGAAGGTCTCATAGGTCTTCATAGAACCATTCAGCTTCTGCTTCTTCTGCATTATTGGTCAGGGCATATACTTGGATTACTGCATGCTATTGAATGGTTTGCCTTGGAAGTCAAGAGAGATCATTCTATCGTTTTTAAGATTGCATCCAAGTACTGCATTTTGCACTCTTGTTGACTATGATGGCTACTCCATTTCTTCTAAGGGATTCTTGCCCACAGTCATCTGAGTTAAATTCACCCATTCCAGTTCATTTTAGTTCACTGATTCTTAAAATGTCAACATTCACTCTTGCCATCTCCTGTTTGACCACTTCCAATTTGCCTTAATTAATGGATCTAACATTCCGGGTTCCTATACAATATTGCTCTTTACAGCATCAGACCTTAATTCTATCACCAGTTACATTCACAACTGGGTGTTGTTTTTGCTTTGGCTCTGTCTCTTCAGTCTTTCTGGAGTTATTTCTCCACTGATCTCCAGTAACATACTGGGCACCTACTAGCCTGGGGAATTCATCTTTTAGTGTCATATCTTTTTGCCTTTTCATATTGTTCATGGGGTTCTCAGGTAAGAATATTGAAGTGGTTTACCACTCCCTTCTATGGTGGACCACATTTTGTCAGAACTCTCCATCTTGTCCCATCCATCTTGGGTGGTCCTACACAGCATGACTCATAATTTCATTGAGTTAGACAAAGGTGTACTATCAGTAAAATGGGGGGAAATGAGCATCTCATATAGCCCTACAGGTTGCCTTGCATACCTATTCTACATTTCCACCTGGGGCTGTACTTTGGGTCAGTGAGTTGCAATTCATTTTAAATGTGTGAGCTCTTTTTTTTCTTCTCTATAGTTGGACTACTGCTTCCTACAAATCTGACAGCAGACACTCTCCAGTTCCCTGATGGACAGCTCTCTCTGTATTTTCTTTGCCATGGAAAATGTTAAGTTTGTAAATATACTTTGCTTGGTATGATGGAAAGGATATTTAACAATGAGTTAGAGACTTGCTTCTCTTTTTTTAGGGTGAGTGTTTGTGTGCTTGACAACTGTAAACCATCAAAGGCTGGGGGCAATAGAAGAGGGATGCATGTCTATTACTTGCAGGCTATGCTTAATCCTTGGAAGGAAAGTTATGACCAACCTAGACAGCATATTAAGAAGCAGAGACATTACTTTGCCAACAAAGGTCCATCTAGTCAAGGCTATGGTTTTTCCGGTGGTCATGTATGGATGTGAGAGTTGGACTGTGAAGAAAGCTGAGCACTGAATAATTGATGCTTTTGAACTGTGGTATTGGAGAAGACTCTTGAGAGTCCATTGGACTGCAAGGAGATCCAACCAATCCATTCTAAAGGAGATTAGTCCTGGGTGTTCATTGGAAGGACTGATGCTAAAGCTGAAACTCCAATACTTTGGCCACCTCATGCGAAGAATTGATTCATTAGAAAAGACCCTGATTCTGGGAGGGATTGGGGGCAAGAGGAGAATGAGATGACAGAGGATGAGATGGGTGGATGACATCGCCTACTCGATGGACATGAGTTATCCATCTAGTCAAGGCTATGGTTTTTCCGGTGGTCATGTATGGATGTGAGAGTTGGACTGTGAAGAAAGCTGAGCACTGAATAATTGATGCTTTTGAACTGTGGTATTGGAGAAGACTCTTGAGAGTCCATTGGACTGCAAGGAGATCCAACCAATCCATTCTAAAGGAGATTAGTCCTGGGTGTTCATTGGAAGGACTGATGCTAAAGCTGAAACTCCAATACTTTGGCCACCTCATGCGAAGAATTGATTCATTAGAAAAGACCCTGATTCTGGGAGGGATTGGGGGCAAGAGGAGAATGAGATGACAGAGGATGAGATGGGTGGATGACATCGCCTACTCGATGGACATGAGTTTGAGTGAACTCTAGGAGATGGTGATGAACAGGGAGGCCTAGCGTGTTGCGATTCATGGGGTCACAAAGAGTCAGACACGACTGAGTGACTGAACTGAACTGAACTATGCTCCTAGTATCTTTCTATGAGGAAGCTAACACAATGAGGTGTTCTTCTTGAGTCTCTGAATCCTGCAAATAGTGTTCTAGGATGTGAACATAGCAGCCAGTCATGGTTGGCATAAAAGTTAAAGCTGATTTTCCATCCTGGAACACATGACCTCTAAATTACCTTTCAGATCAAATATTCTATGGTTTTCTGATTACAACTTTTGATTATTCTTATTTTGATTTTATGGGCTTCCCACGTCGTGCAGCATTAAATCTTCTTGCCAGTAAAAGAGAAACCAGAGACATGTGTTCGATCCCTAGTTTGGAAGGATCTCCTAGAGTAGGAAATTGCAAACTGCTCCAGTATTCTTGCCTGGAAATCTCCATGGACAGAAGAGCCTGGCAGGCTAGAGTCCATGGGGTCGCAGAGAGTCAGTACTGAGCAACTAAGCACAGCACATTTTGATGTTATAGGGAAAATTTAGCTTTTCTTGCTACATGTGTAGCAGTATGGATAACAATAAATAGTAGATAATCTAAAATTAACACATTTGCTTAAATAACTGTTTTTATTATGTGCTTGGTTTTTGTGTTCTTACTAACAGCAGTTAATAGAAGTAACATAGTTGATAGGAGGAAACACAAATTATATATTAAAGCAAATTTATCTGCTAAAGAATAATTAATATATGAGTCTTCAGAGTTTATCTTTCTAATTTGAAGATTAAAATAGATGATTTTCATGTATTGCAATATGTGACAGAATATAATACTGAAACATTTTTTTTCATTTTGAACCTCTATTTAAAATGTCTGTGATAAACATATAAAATATCACATTTACTTGATCACTTTAAATTACTGTAATCTAAGGATTGAATTTAGCTGTATATACCTGAGGCAGTTTTATTTATCTTGATGTTAAATATAAGACAGCCAATTTTTTAAACAAAATCTTTCTTAAAAAGTGAATTTCTACTTGCTTATGTAAATAAGCAATGGTTGTGTTTACCTCAATAATGAAACAAATTGTTTTTTAATTTAATTCACTATTAAATTTGTTTAATTCATGATTCAGTATTTTTGCATAAATTTATTGAAAATACAACTGAAAGTCTTTATTGTTTCCTATAAATATTAAATTTATGAACATGAATGGGCTCTATGTGATTTTACTGAAACTCACCTACAACCTTTGATGGTCTAAGAATCAGTTATCCATTATGCTATCCTTCACATTTATTTGAAATCATATAACCTCTCTCATGCTTGAAAATTTTGTCCCTAGTAATTATTAATTTGTATGTGTTGTTTGCCTTAACACTAATCATAACATATTTATTTGATATTTATATGTGTGTCGCTAGCATAGTACCTCTAAACTTTCATTTGTCAGCTTTCACTAACTGGCCGATTTATCTATTTATTTTTAAATTTATTTATTTATTTTAATTGGAGGCTAATTATTTTACAGTGTTGTAGTGGTTTTACTATATATTGACATGAATCAACCACCAGTTACACGTGTCCTCCATTGCAAAACCCTACCCCATCTCTCTTCCCATCCCATCCTTTGGGTTGTCCCAGTGTGCTGGCTATGAGTGCCCTGTTTCATGCATCAAACTTGGACTGGTCATCTATTTCACATATGGTAATATACAAGTTTCAAAGCTATTCTCTCAAATCCTCCCATCCTCTCCCTCTCCCACAGAGTCCAAAAGTCTGTTCTTTACATCTGTGTCTCTTTTTCTGTCTCACATATTGGGTCACCATTACCAATTTTCTAAATTCCATATATATGCATTAATATACTGTATTGGTGTTTTTCTTTCTGATTTACTTCACTCTGTATAGTAGGCTCCAGTTTCATCCACCTAATTAGAACTGATTCAAATGCATTCTTTTAAATAGCTGAGTAATATTCCATTATGTGTATATACCACACTTACTTATCCATTTGTCTGCTGATGGACATCTAGATTGCTTCCATCACCTAGCTATTGTAAACCATGCTGCGATGAACATTGGGGTACACGTGTCTCTTTCAGTTCTGGTCTCCTCAGTGTCTATGCCCAGTGTGGGATTGCTGGGTCATATGGCATTTCCAATTTTTTAAGGAATGTCCACACTCTTCTCCATAGTGGCTGTACTAGTTTGTATTCCTACCACCACTGTAAGAGTGTACCCTTTTCTCCACACACTCTCCAGCATTTATTGTTTGTAGCATTTTAAATAGCAGCCATTCTGACTGGCGTGAAATGGTACCTCATTGTGGTTTTGATTTGCATTTCTCTGATAATGAGTGATATTGAGCATCTTTTCATGTGTTTGTTAGCCATATGTATACATTCTTTGGAAAATGTCTGTTTAGTTCTTTGGCCCATTTTTTGATTGTGTCATTTATTTTTCTGGTATAGAACTTCATGAGTTGCTTGTATATTTTTGCAATTAATTTTTGGTCAGATTTGAGATTAGATTTTTGTCAGTTTTGTCATTTGCTATTATTTTGTCCCATTCTGAAGGCTGTCTTTTCACCTTGCTATAGTTTCCTTCATTGTGCAAAAGCTTTTAAGTTTAACTAGGTCCCATTTGTTTATTTTTGCTTTTATTTCCATTCTCTGAGAGGTGGGTTATAGAGGATCCTGCTGTGATTTATGTCAGAGAGTGTTTTGCCTGTGTTTTCCTCTAGGAGTTTTATAGTTTCTGGTCTTACATTTAGATCTTTAATCCATGAGAGTTTATTTCTTGTGTATGGTGTTAGAAAGTGTTCTAGTTTCATTCTTTTACAAGTGGTTGACCAGTTTTCCCAGCACCACTTCTTAAAGAGATTGTCTTTTCTCCATTGTACATTTTGCCTCTTTTGTCAAAGATAAGGTATCCATAGGTGTTGAGCTCCTTTAATGGATGAGAACCTGGTGGTCTGGAGTTGATGATAAGAAAGTAAAAGAGAGAGAGAAAGAGGCTGATATTCCTTGGTTTATGCAGAAAACCAATAAAGCCCTCAACACGGGGCTTGCACTGCTTCACATAGGCACAGGGAACCCTCTCACGAGGGTCTTGCAACCCCAGGCAAGAAAGTGAGCTCAGCAGGCTTCTGCGCGCCAAAGAATTAGCCTGAGAGAGAGAGAGAGAGAAAGAAAGAGACAGAAAAAGAAAGACATGGAGACCCAAGCTCTGATGGAACAAGGGTGTTTTATTCAACATGGTGTGGGTATATATACTGTGTTACAAGGTAGCTTTGTTCAGCAAAGATAAAGATCAAAAGTCCACACTTACAAATCATCAAGGAAACATAAGGCAATTCATATCAAAGAGAGAAGGTTGTAAATAACCATTTTTACCTTATGGTTCATAAAAAAAGAAGAGGGTCATAAATAGTTACTTATCATCATATGGAAAAACTAACGAAGGACATGCATGCATTCCTCAGCCCCGTGAGTGGTTTGCCACTTCTCTTAATTCCTGAATATTCAAGAATTAATAAGGAACAGAGGATTCATGACAGATCCAAAACAGCACACAGGAAGCCTCCTGTTAAATGCTTCCTGACACATAGGTTGTGGTTTATCTATTTTGTTAATAGATAAATTATCTATTTTTTTATCTGCTTTGATAAATAGAAAATTTATCTATTTTCTATTTTGTTCCACTGGCCTATATTTCTGTCTCTGTGCCAGTGCCATACTGTCTTGATAACTGTAGCTTTGTAGTATAGTCTGAAGTCTGGAAGGTTGATCCCTCCAGTTCCATTCTTCTTTCTCAAGATTGCTTTGATCTTTGATGTTTTTTGTATTTCTTTACAAATTGTGAAATTATATGTTCTAGTTCTGTGAAAAATACTGTTGGTAGCTTGAAAGGGGTAGCGTTGCATCTATAGTTTGTTTTGGGTAGTATACTCATTTTCACTATATTGATTCTTGTAATTCATGAACATTGTATATTTCCATCTATTTGTATCATCTTTATCATATATGGGTTTTGAATTTTGTCAAAGGCTTTCTCTGCATCTATTGAGATAATCATGTGGTTTTTATCTTTCAATTTGTTAATGTGATATATCACATTAATTAATTTGCCAATATTGAAGAATCCTTGCATCCCTGGGTTGAAACCCACTTGGTCATGATATATGATCTTTTTAATATGTTGTTGAATTCTGTTTGCTAGAATTTTGTTAAGGATTTTTGCATCTCTTTTCATTAGTGATATTGGCCTGTAGTTTTATTTATTTATTTTTTTTGTGGCATCTTTGTCTGGTTTTGGTATTACAGTGATGATGGCCTCAAAGAATGAGTTCGGTAGTCTACCTCCCTCTGCAGTTTTCTGGAAGAGTTTGAGTACGATAGGTGTTAATTCTTCTCTAAATTTCTGGTAGAATTCACCTGTGAAGCCATCTGGTCCTGGGGTTTTGTTTGTTGGAAAATTTTTGATTACAGCTTTGATTTCTGTGCTTGTGATGAGTCTGTTAAGATTTTCTGTTTCTTTCTTGTTCAGTTTTGGCAGTTTATACTTTTCAAGGAATCCATCCATCTCTTCCAATTTGTCCACTTTTATGGCATATAGTTGCTAACAGTAGTCTCTTATGTCCTTTGTATTTCTGTGTTGTCTGTTGTGATTTCTTCATTTTCATTTCTAATTTTTTATTTGACCTTCTCCCTTTTTTTCTTGATGAGTCTGGCTAATGGTTTGTCTAATTTATTTATCTTATCAAAGAAACAACTTTTAGTTTTGTTGATTTTTACTTTAGTGTCCTTTGTTCCTTTTCACTTATTTCTGCTCTAATTTTTATGATTTCTTTCCTTCTACTAACCCTAGGGTTCTTAATTTCTTCTTTTTGTAGTTGTTTTAGGAGTAAAGTTAGGTTGTTTGTTTGATTTTTTTCTCTTCTCTCTTGAAGTTAAACTTCTATTGGTATGAACCTTTCACTTAGTACTGCTTTCACTGAATCCCATGTGTTTTGGGTTGTCCTGTTTTCATCTTCATTTGTTTCTATGAATATTTTGATTTCCTTTTTGATTTCTTCCATGGTTTCTTGGTTATTCAGAAATTTTTTGTTTAGCCTCCATATGTTTGTATTTCAATAGTTTATTTCCTGCAGTTGTCATCTAATCTTACCACATTGTGATCAGAAAAGATGCTTGAAATGATTTCATTTTTTTGAATTTACCAAGGGTAGATTTATGACCCAGGATGTGATCTATCCTAGAGAACGCTCTGTGTCTACTTGAGAAATCCAGGATGTGATCTATCCTGGAGAATGTTCTGTGTGCACTTGAGAAATAGGTGAAATTCATTGTTTTGGGGTGAAATGTCCTATAGATATCAATTAGGTCTAATTGATCCATTGTATCATTTAAAGTCTGCGTTTCCTTGCTAATTTTCTGTTTGGTTGATCTAGCCCTAGGTGTGAGTGGAGTATTAAAGTCCCCACTATTATTGTGCTGCTATTAATTTCCCCTTTCATACTTGTTAGCATTTGCCTTATGTATTGAGGTGCTCCTATGTTGGGTGCATATATATTTACAATCCTTACATCTTCTTCTTGGATTGATCCTTTGACCATTAAGTAGTGTCTTTCTTTTTTTTAATTAATTTTTATTTTTTAGTTGTTTTGCTTTACAAACTGTATTCGTTTTGCTACACATTGATATGAATCAGCCACGAGTGTACATGAACTCCCAATCCCGACCCCCAACCCCCCCTCCCGCCCCACACCATCTCTCTGGATTATCCCCGTGCCTCAGTCCCAAGCATCCTACATCCTGCATCGAACCTAGACAGGCGATTCATTTCACTTATGATATCATACATGTTGCATACATACATACATACATACATATCATACATCCTCCCAAATCATCCCTCCCTCTCCCTCTCCCACAGAGTCCAAAAGGCTGTTCTATACATCTGTATCTCTTTTGCTGTCTCGCGTACAGGTTTATCATTACCATCTTTCTAAATTCCATGTATATGTGTAAGTATACTGTATTAGTGTTTTTCTTTCTGGGTTACTTCACTCTTTCTTTGTCTCTTTTCACAGCCTTTATTTCAGTCTATTTTATCTGATATGAGTATTGCTACTCGTGTTTTCTTTTGGTCTCCATTTGCATGAAATATCTTTTTTCCAGCCCTTCACTTTCAGTCTGTATGTGTCCCTTGGTTTGAGGTGGGTCTCTTGTAGACAGCGTATATAGCGGTCTTGTTTTTTGTATCCATTTAGCCAGTCTTTGTCTTTTGGTTAGGGCATTCGACCCATTTACATTCAAGGTAATTATTGATAATTATGATCCCATTTCCATATACTTTGTTCTTTTGGGTTTGAAACAAACTTCTGTGTTTCCTGGCTAGAGAAGGTCCTTTAACATTTGTTGGAGAGCTGGTTTGGTGGTGCTGAATTCTCTCAGCTTTTGCTTGTGTGTAAAGCTTTTGAATTCTTCATATTTGAATGAGATACTTGCTGGGTATAGTAATCTGGGTTGTAGGTTTTTATCTTTCACCTCTTTAAGTATGTCCTGCCATTCCCTCTGGCCTGAAGAGTTTCTACTGAAAGATCAGCTGTTATCCTTATGGGGATCCCCTCATGTGTTATTTGTTGCTTTTCCCTTGCTGCTCTTTGAGTTTGATCTTCATAGTTTGATTAATATGTGTCTTGGGGTGTTTTGCCTTGGGTTCATCCTGTTTGGGCCTCTCTGGGTTTCGTGGACTTGAGTGGCTATTTCCTTCCACATTTTAGGGAAGTTTTCAACTATTATCTCCTCAAATATTTTCTCATGCCCCCCCCTTTTTTGTCTTCTTCTGGTACTCCTATGATTCAAATATTGGGGCATTTGACATTGTCCCAGAGTCTCTGAGGTTGTCTTCATTTCTTTTAATATTTTTTTTCTTTTTTCCACTGTGCTTCATTTATTTCCACCATTCTATCTTCCACCTCACTTATCCTATCTTCTGCTTCAGTATTCTATTGTTGGCTCCCTTTGGAGTGCTTTTGATCTCAGTTATTGCATTATTCATTATTGATCGACTCTTCTTTATTTCTTCTGGGTCCTTGTTAAACATTTCTTTCATCTTCTTAATACTTATCTCTAGTTTATTTATCTGTAAGTCCATTTTGTTTTCAAGATTTGGGATCATATTTACTATCATTATTCTTAATTTTCTTTCAGGTAGATTCCCTGTCTCCTCTTTTGTTTAGTTTGGTGGGCATTTATCATGTTCCTTTACCTTCTGAATATTTCTCTGCCTCTTCATTTTGTTTAGATTGCTGTGTTGGGATGCCCTTTCTGTAGGCTGGAAGTTTGTGATTCCTCTTTATTGTGGAGCCTGCTCCCTGTGAGTGGGGTAGGACGAGTGGCTTGTCAAGGTTTTCTGATTAGGGGAGTTTGTGTCTGTGTTCTGGTGGGTGGAGCTGGATCTCTTCTCTCTGAAGTGCAGTAAAGTGTCCAGTAGTGAGTTTTGGGGTGTCTATAGGTTTGGCTGGCTTTGGGCAGCCTGTCTTTTAATGCTCAGGGCTGTGTTCCTGCTTTGCTGGAGAATTAGCATGGTATCTCTTGCTCTAGAATTTGTTGGCTCTTGGGTGGAGCTTGGTTTCAGTGTAGGTATGGAGGCTTTTGGGGAGCTCTTGTCTATTAATGTTCCCTACAATCAAGAGTTCCTGATGTTCTCAAGTTTTGGAGTTAAGCCTCCTGCCTCTGGCTTTCAATTTCATTCTTATAGTAGCCTCAAGACTTTTCCATCCATACACCACAGATAACAAAACATCTAGGTTAATGGTAAAACAATTCTCAGCAAGGGACACCCAGAGATGTTCACAGAGTTACATGGAGAAGAAAAGAGGGAGAAGGGAGATAGAGGTGACCAGGAGGAGAAGAGGGGGAATCAAAAGGGGAGAGACCAATCTAGCCAGTAATCAGTTCCCTAAGTGTTCTCCATAATCTGGAACACCCAGAGAGATTCACAGAGTTAAGTAGAGAAGAGAAAGGAGAGGGAGGAGATTTAGGTGACCTGGTGGAGAAAAGGGAGAGTCAAAAGGGGAGAGAGAAGTCAAGCCAGTAATCACACCCTCCTTTGGAAGAGAATGGGCTGCCTTTCTGGGTGCCTGGTGTCCTCCACCAGCATTCAAAAGTTTTTTGTGGAAGCTACCCAGATTTCAAATGTGTTCTTGATGAATTTGTGTGGGAGAAAGTGGCCTTCCCATCCTATTCCTCTGCCATCTTGGGGCCACTCCCAACTGGCCAATTTATTTCATAGAAGTACTTATCATCTAACTTTTCCTTTGAAATTTTTCAAGAATTATGTAAAAAATTAAAGTCTGAATCCTGAGAATGTTATATCTAGAATACATCTGATCTAGAAAAAATACTTGAACAATTATGATGTCTTACCTTCTCCAGTGGAATTAATTTTTCCTGATTCTTTCTATATTTACTTTTGGTTTTTAAATTCTTGACTTCAAAAATTGGCATTCTGAAATATCACTCCTGAACTCTTTTTTTCTATATATGCTATGTCTTTATGTTTATTTATAATTTATATTTGTTCTCATTTCAAATATGTTTTGAAGTAAGAGTATATGCATGCACACAATAGTTAAAATGAAGCTAAAACAGATCATAAACCATATAGTAGAAATTAGAATTTTTTTCAGCTAGAATCCAGAATGAGATCATTTCTGAATGCATTATTTTATTTGACTATGACTTTTCTGTAAACAAGGAAAAAAAAACAAAAACATTTTCATTTCCCAAGTTTAATATGAAAGCCCAATGTCATCAAAGTTTTAGGTATCAGAATGACTCTCTTCTCTGTGGCCAGAAGTACCTTCCTCAAACTCTTCATCTCCCCCTTCATGTATTTACCAGTTTGCATATTATCTCCTTTTGTAAAACCTTGTATTACATATTCAATAAAGAATTACCTTTGCTTTGAATTATACATTGATAATTATATACTGTCACTTGGAGAAGCAAATGGCAAACCACTCCAGTATTCTTGCCTGGAAAATCCCATGGAGAGAGGAGCCTGGAGGGCTACAGCCCATGGGATTGCAAGAGTTGGACACGACTTAATGACCAAACCACATAGCTGTCACTAATCGGATACCTATCACATGAGAGGCAAATATCAGACACTGAATTATCTCTTACCTTCACAATAATCCTGAATGATTCCTGCCAAATGTCTTCTTTATAGATGATTAAACTGAAACTAAGAATGGCTAAGAAATTTGCATGAAATCAGATAGCTGTTAATGATTAAGATAGAATTCTTGATCTGAATCCCAATAGTAGTTTGTAATTGAAAGATATCCATATGTAGAATGTGCTTTAAATATATATATATTTCCATAGTTGTATAATAACTGTGTAACCTTTATTTACTGTTCTTTGTAAAAGAGAACGCATATGAAACCTATATTGACATTGAATATTACTGTGCTTCCTTACAGCCTGTGAACTTATGAATCAAGGCATCTTGGCCCTGGTCAGCTCCATTGGCTGCACATCAGCGGGCTCCCTCCAGTCTTTGGCAGATGCCATGCATATCCCCCACCTCTTCATTCAGCGCTCCACGGCTGGGACCCCAAGGAGTGGCTGTGGGCTCACCCGGAGCAACAGGAACGATGACTACACTCTCTCTGTTCGGCCACCTGTCTACTTAAATGATGTTATCCTGAGAGTGGTCACAGAATATGCCTGCAGAAGTTCATTATATTCTATGATAGCGAGTATGGTAAGTGTGTGTTACTTGAATGAGTTTTGTAAGCTAGTATTTATATGGCAGTTAATTTTGTTGAATCTTGAAAAACTTGAAGAAGTTATTATTTTTTGTGGTTTTCATGTCCTGTCATGTTCTTACAAATCAGGCAACAATGACAAAAAAGTTTGTTAAGACCTCAGGTTCAATCTTTTGCATATATTTTGATTTTTCAAATAATAGGAAGTTATTGAAAACAATGCTGTATTTTTTCCTCTTTCAAAAGCATTTATACCTAAATATAACAATAAAAGAATAATTTTCGACAGATCCTAGAACACTTAAAAAGATTACGTATTTCTATTGTTCAGTTAAAAAAAAATCTGAAGTATTTTTCTTATGCTCTTGTATAGACTTTAGAATCTACCTAGTACTTAACACTTTGAGTGTCATTGAAATTATAATGCCTTATATTTATCCTAGCATATTGTCTCCAATGTGAACGCTCACAAAAATACTGATTAGTATAAAGATACGTACTTTATTTAACTTTCCAAGGTAAAACACAAGTCATTTTACTTATATTATTTTACTATACCTTAAGAAGATACTTTGTCTCAATATTTTTACTTGTGCTACATTAACAAAACTAAGCAAAAATAGGGCTTCCCAGGTGTAAAGAACTTGCCTGCCAATGCAAGAGACATAAGAGACTGAGGTTTGATTCCTGAGTCAGGAAGATCCCCTGGAGGAGGGCATGGCAAGCCACTGCAGTGTTCTTGCCTGGAGAATCCCAGAGGAGCCTGGCAGGCTACCATCCATAGCGTCAAAAAGAGTCAGACATGATTGAAGTAGCTTCAGTTCAGTTCAGTTCAGTTGCTCAGTTGTGTCCAACTCTTTGTGACCCCATGAATCGCAGCACCAGGACTCCCTGTCCATCACCGACTTCTGGAGTTCACTCAGAGTCACATCCATCGAGTCAGTGATGCCATCCAGCCATCTCATCCTCTGTTGTCCCCTTCTCTCAGCACACATTTAATATTAAATAAAGAAATAATGTTTTTTTTTTAAACACTTTTTTCCCAAATTAAAATCTACCTGTTTTCTGACTAACCCCAGAGATTTTCAAATATAGTTTCTCTCTTATTTTTGTCATTAGGAAGAGAGGAAAGAGAGTAGAGATAGACAGGTTCAAATGAGAGAAAATAAACAGATTTTGATAAGGGATATATATTGTGAAACATGTGCTTCCTTAGAAATTTGCCTTAAGAAGGAGACAGAAAAAAAAAATTCCTTTCAATGTAGATGGGCCTGGTTTTTACATTTTTATTTTAAAACATAGTTATTTTAAAACGTTAAGATTTATGATCTAAAGTGCAAGTTATTTTCATTGCAAATAAAAAACTATTTCAAAATGAGAGTTTTCTTACCCTAATCTGCTCAGCATTTTGAACATAGAGAACAGTTACACAAGAGTGGCCAGAAAGTGACATCAATAGAACCAAGCACAAACAGGTTGGCAGAAAGCTGGAAAGCAGCAAATAAGAGCTCCTGTGGACTCCTAGTGAGGGAAAGCAAGTAGCAGCTACATTAGCCCTAAATATTCAAAAGTCACATGGGGTTTGGGCAGCTGAGTTCCATTAAACTTGATGGGTAGACCTCAGCCAAAAGCCTGTGACACTCTCTAAAAGCACATTCCTTTGTCCCCAGGACGGAAATCCTTATTTTGTTGCTTAATTCATATTACTTAGGGGTCACAGAACGAAGACCAAGAGACTAAAATGAATAAAGTAAACAAAAAGGAAATAAAAATAATTGGCTCATCAGTAAAAGTAAGGATGGAACACAAATCTGATAGTCACTAGTAGAATTATTTAGTGAACATAGTAAACTCTAGCTCTACTCTCAACATACTGAGTATCCCTTTGTCAATTTTTTCTAGTCAGATTATCTATGAATATATAACCACAAATGGTATTCTCATGACCTCTACTCAAACAGAATTTGAAATAATGAATTTTTAAATTGTAAATCTTTATTTAAGAGAGAAAACACTGCTTAGTTAGTCCTATCAAAGTAGTCTGTAAAATAAAGAACAGAAAAATAACTTTTGATGATGTTTCTACAAATTAAAATGAGAATTTTACTGTATGATTACAAATATCCATGAGAAAAGAAAATTCCTTGTTATCTTATTCCCAAGTCTTACATGGATTACACTTATGGAATTCTTATAAAAGGAGATATTTTGATTACTGATAAGTAATTTTTAAAATGTACAATAAATTCATGGTCACACACTCCTTTCCATACATTTGAATTTCCCCATTCTCTTCTTTTGCTTTCTTTTGAATAAATAAGATGCTTATAATCATAGTATTTGTATTCTTTGTTAGAAGCAGTGTTTGTTTTAGGAATAATGAAAACATTTTCCTTTACTCTGATGATAAACTTTATTTTAACTTATTTAATTTAATAATTCATGAAAAAATATCCTGATTGTACTTTTAAAATCATTTCCAGTAATACTTTTCTTCAATGAAAGAAAATTTTCCTTTGACACTTACAATAATTCTTGCTAGTAAAGAACTGGGCTAGAATCCAAAATAATCATCAAGCTATCCAAATATCTTGTATCTTGAAGAGGGCTAATGTATTTACATATACATTCATCATAGTCCTCATTTTAAGTTCAAACATTAGAATTATACTTGACTTTTATATTGGTTATCAAGAGTTACTTTTATTAAGGAATAGATTAAGCATCATCCATGGATAGAATCAGGCAACCTGCTGAAGCCAAATGTTATTGAAGATATATTTTGCTTAGAAAAATATACTTAAAGAAAAACATTAGGCTTTTTATCCAGTTTATTAGAGGAACATTTTTTTTCAAAAGCAGTTAATTATGATTATGAGTTTAAATTATGATTTAATTTGGCTTAAAGCTCAACATTCAGAAAACTAAGATCATGGCATCTGGTCCCATCACTTCATAGCAAATAGATGGACAAACACTGGAAACAGTGACAGACTTTATTTTTTTGGGCTTCAAAATCACTGCAGATGTGACTATAGCCATGAAGTTAAAAGACGCTTACTCCTTGGAAGAAAAGTTATGGCCAACCTAGACAGCATATTAAAAAGCAAGAGACATTACTTTGCCAACTCAGGTCCATCTAGTCAAGGCTATGGTTTTTCTAGTAGTCATGTATGGGTGTGAGAGTTGGTCTATAAAGAAAGCTAAGTGCTGAAGAATTGATACTTTTGCACTGTGGTGTTGGAGAAGACTCTTGAGAGTCATTTGAACTGCAAGGAGATCCAACCAGTCAATCCTAAAGGGAATCAATCCTGAATATTCATTGGAAAGACTGATGCTGAAGCTGAAACTCCAATACTTTGGCCACCTGATGCAAAGAACTGACTCATTGGAAAAGACCCTGATACTGGGAAAGATTGTAGAAGGGAGGAGAAGGGGATGACAGAGGATGAGATGGTTGTATGGTATCACCGACCCAATGGACATGAGTTTGAGTAAACTCTGGATTGGTGATGGACAGGGAGGCTTGGCATGCTGCATTCCATGGGGTTGCAAAGAGTCAGTCGTGACTGAGTGAATGAACTGGACTGAACTTATGAGTATGAGCCCAGTGTAAAGTACACTATAAATACCTTACCAGAGAAAATTCAAATCTTTGACTAAGTAAATGGATGATGACCCTGGTTTGATTTCTGGGTTGGGAAGATCCCCTGTAGAAGGGATAGGCTACTGCTCCAGTATTCTTGGGCTTCCCTTGTGTCTCAGCTGGTAAAGAATCTGCTTGCAATGCAGGAGTCCTGGGTTTGATACCTGAGTTGGAAAGATCCCCTGGAGAAGGAAAAGGCCAGTATTCTGGCCTGGAGAATTCCATGGACTGTGTAGTTGATGGGGTCACAAAGAGTCAGACATGACTGTGCAACTTAAAAAGAAAAGAAGGAAGAAAGAAAATTGATGAAAGAGAAAAAAATGTGAAACTTTATTTGAATGAATTGACTCAAGACATTTTTTTAAAGACTTGAAAAGAAGTGTTGAACTTTTAAAAATGTGTCATTAAGAAATATTTATTGTTCCCTTGTTTAGTGAAAATGTAAAACATGACATTAAAAATTTTACAGAATGTAGTCTTAACCTTTAAGAAACTTATAATTAAAAGATAAAATATTTATAATAATCTCTTAATAGAGAAAATAGTATGTTGTGTCATAAATGATATAAACTGAGTGCTAGTGGTCTACAGTGAAGAAAGTGTTTAATTTAGGCAGCAGTGATCAAAGAAGGCTTCATGGGTAAACTTTGATCTTGATTATTGCCTTTCAGAATCCTACCTAACTTTCACAGTGTTTGAGAGACAGCAACTCCAGTCAATAGTCAGTGTGAACAAATCTTATAGAAATAAAAATATTAAAAATAATATATCTGAGCGTTTTTATTGGCCAGGCATTAGAATATTTTATATCACTGAATTTCCTCAATAGCTCTATGAAATAGATTATAGTATTATCACAATTTTACAAATTGGAAAACAGAAACAACTGATGGGTAACTTGTTTATGAAATATACCTAAGAAGCATCAATACTGAGTTTAAAGTCTGACCAGAGCATGTACTCCTAACCATGTATAATGAGTATGAAGAGATCGCAGTGAACTATCACACCAGAATATAACAAGGGGATAATCTTACAGAGAACATTTATTGATATCCAGGCTCTGTTCTAAATGCTTTACGTGTTCATTTAATTCTCACAGCAGCTCTATGAGGTAGATGATGATGATGGTAAGGATATTACAGATGAAAAACGCTGAGGTAGTAAGAAGTCAGGTGACTTGAAACCAAGTCCCAAAAGCCTGAATTCAAGCACTCATAGTGTCTCTTCCTGCTTTCAACTACTGGACTATTTTGATGCTATAGAAATAATAAGATTAATTTCTGACACAAATTTCTTAAGCATTTACAAATGAAAATGTGTAGAGTCATTTTCATTAACGAGATACCGTAACTGACTTTAAGCCTGCTGACCTTCAGCATATTAATATCATTCAAGAAAAAATACTGTATATGAGTTCAGGAGGTTGTTTATCATTGTAAATTTGGAAACAGGACAGTCATTGAGTTAAAGGAGGCTGACTTCTCAACAGAAATAGCTGCTTGCCTGTATAATAACTGTTCTCCTCCTTAGGCCAAATTTGCTTGAGAGCATAATACTTCCAGTTGAAAAACTGTAGTCCCCAGATTGCTCACAGGTGGGGCTGTAATGTGATACAGTCAAGAACTGTGAAGGGCCTGAGATTTTCGCCGCGCGAGCATGTGCACATGCTCAGTTGCTCCTGTCCTGACTCTGCGATCCTACGGACTGTAGTCCACAAGACTCCTCAGTTCATGGCATTCTCCAGGCAAGAAACTTGGGGTGGGATGCCATCCCCTTCTCCAGAGGATCCTCCCAACTCAGGGATTGGACCCCTCATCTCCTACATTACAGGTGGATTCTTTGCTACTGAGCTGCTGGAGAAGCTCTGAGATTTTACCCTGCTTGCAAGCTAAATAAGTTAGCCTGTCTCAATTATAGGTATGCTGGCAGAAAACACTAAGCTCCTGAATTAGAGAGAGAGAGGACTTTAATACTTGGGGCACAGCAAGCAACATGAGCTTTATCTTAATTAAAACTTTCTGTTTATATTAGACACCATTAAGAAAATAAATAGGCAAACTGTAAACTAGGGAGTAAATTTCAATACATATACCTGAAAAACTTATGCAAATACATAGACTATATAAAGGGCTCAGAGAATTAAACAAACAAAACTACAAAGTTAAAATTTGAGACCAACACAGATACACAGATACAACCGAAAGTGTGCACAAAGTTTGTTCAAAGAATTCATTAAAAAAACTATATAAACGGCCAATAAACACAAGAAGTGCTGAACATTTTTAGTCCACAGGTAAATACCAATTAAAATAAGATACTAATCAGTACCGACTAGACTGACTGAAGGCCATTACTACACGTGGGCAAGAATGTGGCAAACTAAAACCCTCCACAGAGAGTTGGATGTAAAAATGTACAGGCACTTATGGAACCGTTCGGCAATTCTTACAAATTTAAATATTCATCCACTACGTGACTTACCCATGTCACTTCCAGGTATTTACCAAGATAAATGTGAATGTATATATTTGTGAAATCATATATAAAAATCCTTATATTAGCATTAATCATAAAGTCAAAAACTGGAAACAAATGTCCATAATTTTGAAAATGGTTCAAGGAATTGTGGAATGTTCCTACAATGGAATACTATTCAACATTAAGAAGAAATGAACCACTGAAATATTCAACAATAAAAATTTGAGTGAAATAAGCCTGAAAGAAAAGAAGTATATGCTATAGTATTCCATTTATATGAATTCTGGTAACATACTTAGGTATGTTACAAAACTATGTAACAAAACTAATCTTGGTGATCCAGTCAGAGAGTGGTTGCATCTCTGGGCCAGGAGTGGACTGTCTGGAAAAGGACACATGATAACCTTCTGTTGTGCCAGAGATATTCAGTTTTTTGTTTTGAGTGCAACACAATAAATCTTTGAACTATACATGTAAGTTCTATTTATTTATTGTAAGTAAATTATATCTTATTAAAAATTAGAAGACAGAACAACCTATTACATATCTGAAAACTAAAAAAAAAGGGAAAAAATCGATTTACTTATAATTTCAAATGAAGTATCACAATTAAATTGTGATCACTTATTGATTATGGTGTCAGAGACAAAGTGTTAGAATTGAGTGTAGTGGACACCTGGAACTGAGATTTGATAATAGACCACAATGACTGGAAGAACTTCTTAATCATCATAATACCTCAGGTCCATCATAGACACCTTGAATAAGAATTTTTGCAAGGTAGACACGAAATGTTAACAGCTCTCCTGATGTTTCTGATGCAGCCAGCTTTGTTCCTAGATAAGGCATCTGGAAGCAAGAAACTTTAGTAGATATCTTCTTCAACATCTTTGATTGGTAGCATTGTTTCCCTGCCACAATCCTCCAAGCAAGAGAGAACTCACTGTATTTTCCAGGAGACTATCTTATAAATGGATACTGGACATTTCAAATGGCAGAAACCTTTTCTTTATATAATACTTAAAACATATTGGACAAAATGATTCATTTCTGGAATAATATAAAATAAGTAATCCTTTTGCTTGTAATCATTTATCAATAAGTAAAGAATTGATTACATCCCGTGAACCCACTCAGTCTTCTACTGGCTAAGTACCAAGAACAGTTTACTATTTTCAACCTGATATGTATGCTTCTTAGATAGTCCACCTTTCTAATAAATGCCTTTATCCTTATCTATTTTATTTTTTCAATATTTCTGTATATGGCTGATATGTATGTGTGTGTGTGTGTATATATATATATATATATACACTGATTACACAATATGCCACATGCTATCTTATTGCCTTAGAGAGGCGAGACCTTTACTGCTTTTTAGCAAAACAAAAAACACTTGTGTTTTCACATAACTTCTGCCTTTTAAATTTTTTATATTAAATCTTTATTGTAAGTACTCTTTATATTGCCTTCCCCTTCCAATCTTGCATCATTTTCAATTTGCTTATCATGCTATTTATGCTTTGAGCCAAATCTCTGAGAGAGCATTTGGTCAAGAAGATGTAATATAATACCTAGGAAGACTCATTAGAAGCAATAGTAGTAGTCCAGGCAGGCTCACTATCAGAGAGGTCTAAGCAAGAAATTAGTTGAATGTACCAGAGCCAACAGCTAGATTCCAGAATGCAAGAATCTTGGAACTGACAGTATACAGAAGTGAGTGATCTTTAAAATAGAATAAAAGCATATAGATTGCTTTAATGAAAGGTTTCTGTTTTAAAGATATTGAAATAAACGTTGAATTTCAGGGTTGGATAGGCTGAATAGAACTGATTTACAAGAGCAGCAAAGTTGATGTACATTTCATCTAAAGAACTATTTGGGTTATTTAATTTCCTTTGCCTGAAAAATATTGGTCCCACACTTAATATTAGAATGAATCTATTTGTAGATTTATTATCTGGGTCTAATTATGGAGCTTGGAGGGGTAATGTGATGATAGGGATATAAGAGCTTGTAAAGGTAATGACACACATATATGAACTAACTGAAGGTAGTTATATTTGCACTCTTCCTATAGCCTCAGCTCTGTCTCAATTCATGCATTTGTTTCATTCTCGAGCCAGAGAGTTGCCATTGGTAACTCCAACTATATTCTTAGAGATTATTACATTAAAAAAAGGCCTCTTCCCTTCTTTGTCCATATATTAATATCAGGCATAGGGCTATTTATCCTCCTATCAAGTCTCAAGCTGTGTTTGGGTCCTGTGCTTACTCTTGAAACAAATAATTTGTTCTGGGGTATGCGGGCTCTCAGTCAATGAGCTGAGTTACATGATGACCCTGTAGGTGAAGCGTAGGCATATGTGGACACATACGCTTCCCTTGTCAGCTTGAAAAAAATAATAAATATGAAGTAGATTATTTCTTTGATTAATTAAATTTTTAAATCTAAGATTATCAAATTGTAATTTAGATGTTTACAATTAATAAATATTTGTCTTTATAATTCACCACTTAAAATTGTTTTTAAAGTACACTCTGGTTCAGTTTGCTTGTTTGTTTTTTTTTT
>SJXQ01002433.1:35198-106916 GCA_006408695.1 Aepyceros melampus | reverse complement strand
AGAGATCCAAGCAGTCCATCCTAAAAGAGATCAGTCCTGGTATTCATTGGAAGGACTGATGTTGAAGGTGAAGCTCCAATACTTTGGCCACCTGATGCGAAGAGCTGACTCATTGGAAAAGACCCTGATGTTGGGAAAGATTGAGGGCAGGAGGAGAAGGGGACGACAGAGGATGAGATGGTTGGATGGCATAACTGACTCAATGGACATGGGTTTGGGTGAACTCTGGGAGTTGGTGATGGACAAGGAGGCCTGGCATGCTGCGGTTCATGGGGTTGCAAAGAACTGGATACGACTGAGCGACTGAACTGAAGAGAAGAACCTACTATATAGCACAGGGAACTCTACTTACATGGGACTTAATGACTACATGGGAAGAGAATCTAAAGAAGAGTGGGTATATGTACAACTGATTCAATTTGCTGTACAGCAAAAAGGAACACAACAATATAAATTAACTATATTCCAATACGAATTAATTTTTAAAGTTAACCTTACTGGAAGAAGGGCAATCCAAAGCGAGTAAGAATGTTTTGCACTAAAAAATGGTGATCTGAACATCAAGAGTCAGGTTCTGACCATGCACACAGAAACCAGTGCTCCCTACTGTCTCCTTCCTAACTCTGCCTCTGGGCTGTCATTTCATCACTCTGTGGCTTTTGTCATTTGATAATTGCTCTTTCTCCTTCCAGCCACACTGTAATCATCCAGTTCACCATAGCATACCCAGTCCTCAGCAAAGATGCTTAGCACATGCCAGGAGTTGAGAAAGCTACAGCTGAATGAACAAAGAAGTGAATGTACTTAATCCTTATTTACTCTGAAACGAGTTCTAACTCAGACCCACCCACAGCATTTGCAATTCTGGGTGCAAGAGTAGAAAGAAGTCTCAGAAATCAAATGTCTGAATATTTGAAAGTTACCAAGTATGCTAAAAAGTTATTTGTATGAAATGCTATCCTTCTCCCTTAACAAATATGTCTCTGTGACTTCTTCACATTCTGCTCTGAGACGAGGCGGCGTAGGACAAGCTGTTCTCAGTCTCTTGTTTCCCTCCCCAGCCTGGCTCTGCTTTATATTTTAGGACCCACACACCCCAGGGGTGTCCACTCTGTCCCCCAATTGCTGCTCTTCACTAGCCCTTGTATCTCAGATACACATTACAGGGATGGCCTGGCCTCAGAGGACAGACCCAGGGATGGGACCCTCAAAGGCCTGGAAACAGAATCAAGGACTTTTAGGGTCTTATACCAGGGCATAGTCTAGAAAGCGAGGTATGGATTCTAGTTGGATGAGTCCCTGTAGCTCGTATTCTCCTCACTTTATGGGGAGGAGAATGGCCAGGCAAGGGGAGAGTCCCCTCAAGCCTAGGTCTGAACCTGTTCATAAAGTCCCTACTCTGTACTGGTTTTTCTTTGGAGTTTGAAAACTCATCATCGGTGCGGAAAGAGCCAGAGCAGTGGGTCACCTGGACACATGGGTGAAGTGAAGCCTGATGCTCCTCAGTGGCAATCCCCTTTTCAGGCAGCAGTGGGAACCCCTCGCAGACCACAGGTGTGCTTGGTTAGGAACATCTAGAAGCTTCCGTCCCTTAATGTTATTACTGCCATTAAGTGAGGGTGCTTCAGAATCCCCTTGGACAGACTCAGGTAGGTGGGGAGCCCCAAGGGTGATGGTGACACTGCAGTTCTCCCAGTTGAGCAAAACCAGTGGCTGGTGCTTTAAAGGAAGGAGATTTTCTGCACGGATGCTTTCCAATGGGCTCCTGCAGACAGCTGGGGCCAAGCTTTTGAAATATTTCTAGCCTCTGTGTTCCTGCTGTGAAGTCTTTCGAGAAACAGTTTAGGAGTGAGGAGCTGTTTGCTATTCTGGGGCAGGGGGCATGCAGATGAAAGGGCAGATGGGTTGGAGAGGGATAATTCCCCAAGTACCCATAAAATTTTTGATCTTTGGCCCCTGCTGTAAAGTGATTCTGGGAATGCCGGTCAGACGGGAGAGCCAGGCTCTGCGGATCTGGAGCTTCCCGTGACCTCCATCTGGGCACATGGGACACAGTCTTTGTCACCCAGGGCACTGAGATGGGGACTCTCACGGCTCCTGGAGGCTCCAGAGGCCTGTTGGCAATTGGAAGAGTCTCAGGCCAGATGACACTGAGGGCTAGGGGAGGTCAGATGAGATGGCAGAACCCTGTCTAGGTACTAGATTCAAAGAAGTAAATATTCACCAAGGAAATGAAATTCTTTATCCTATAAACATGTTTTGGCTGATGATCCAATTCTCTGGGGCTCAGGTGAGCCAAAGCTGTGTGGTAACTNCCAGCAAACAAAAGCCCAGGTCCAGACGGCTTCACAGCTGAATTCTACCAAAAATTTCGAGAAGAGCTAACACCTATCCTACTCAAACTCTTTCAGAAAATTGCAGAGGAAGGTCAACTTCCAAACTCATTCTATGAGGCCACCATCACCCTAATACTAAAACCTGACAAAGACACCACACAAAATAAAAAAGTTTGCTTGTTTTTGTTGGTTTTGATCAACTTAGATTTATTTTATGTTTTTAGCTTTTCTGACATTTTCCTTACTGTTTCAGGAGAGTCTTTTTCATTTTACAATAAGACTTTTTTCTGTATGTAAATATATACTATAATTTGTTAAACTAAGTATTTCTGAAAATCAGAGACCAAAATGTATATAACAGGTTTTGATAAAAAGTATTTTAGCCTCAAAAATAGTAAGTGAAAACATACTTCTCGTTATGTGCAGAAATATATACTTTTTGACATCCATATGCATAAAAACAAAGAAATAAATTCAGCTTTAAGGATTAATTAATATATTATTTATGGACTCTTGCCTTCTGCAAATACTATTTAATGATCCCAAATTAAGGGTCAGTATGTAGTTGAATGACCTGAGGTACTTAAGTACTACCCTGCAGTATATCATCCTTGCCTTAAAAGTTAAATTGTCATATGGTAGAACTCTTTGAAATGAACTTTGGGGTGCCATCAGCATGATTGCATTCCTAGGAATCACAGTATTTATTCCATGCAGTCTTGATGTAGGTTTAATCAAGGCCCATAAAATGGACACATTCCTCTTAATTTATTGCAAAAGTTTATAATTAAACACCTGAGGGTGTTTTCAAATGTCTGATGACTATAATATTATTAACTCTCTCTCTAGACAGTCTTAAAATAGTTTATTATTCATTTGGCTACTTTCCAGCTTTCAGTTCTCTCATTTACTTCAATGTACATCAGTAAGCATATAATTAATTCAAGCATCTTAATGAACTATTTTGTTTGTATTTGTATATATTATGTCAGGTAGGTAAAAATAACATATTCTACTGTTTTGCATTTGTACATCAGTAAAATGTCCTAAAAATATTGATTCAGCATAAAATGACATTTAAGCTGAAACATTATGATCTTAGTTAAAATCTTCTTATCAAACAGTTCTTATCAAACTGACAAGTTCTTATCAAACTGACAAGTTCTTATCAAGCTGATAAATTCTTATCAAACTGAAAATCTCAGTGGGTCACTATTGCCTAACTATGTCACCTTATAATCTCATAAAGCACACTATTATCTTTATTTTCTAAATACAGTACAAGTGACAGGAAATACTCAATTAATGATTCAAATTATTTTGAAGTAAGGGTTAATAAAAAGCCTTTTTCCTCCCCTGAGGAAACAAGGCAGTTACAGATTATGCTGTGCTATTTATTCTTTGGGAAATTCCATTCAGTTTAATGATGTATCTCACGTGTCCAGTAGTATGATGTATTTCTTTTTATCTTAAAAAAAAAAAAACTTATAAGAATCTAATATTAATTTTAAAGCTTAGCATTCTGTCATAATTTCAGAAACACCAAGCTTGGCTGAATGAAGTCTGAAGTCTCCTGCCCAGTGAAGACTTCAGTGCATTCAGTGATTAAAAATGATTAAATGTACCTAATCTGCTCAAATGAGGGAGAAAGATGAGTAGAGGAAAAGAAAAATCACACATACAAAACCTCAGTGAAAAATCTTTTTTCTACCACATTCAGTATTTTAAAAGAATTATCTGAATACAATGATAAGACTAAGAATTACTGTTTGATATGTTCCAGAGAATATCACTAAATTTAAGTTGCAACTACAGTTTGGAAAATGAATAGTACTGCATGATTTTTCTGTGAAAGGGTCTATGTTATCATCAGCTATGTAAAGAGCAAACCTATAGAGGGCAGGGATTGTCTTACTCATCATTCCCTCCCAGGTACCTCTCACAGTGCTTGGCACATATTAAGCAGAGGCTAGATTCCAAAAGAGATTTCTTTGGATGCTGACTACTGGTTTAGGATGAACAGTAAGATATATATCTGGTTTGTGAGTCAGTTTAGAAATGTATTTATACATTAGATTCTGTTGTCCCCTGGGATTTTTCTACCCTAATCTACTTAATTATAACCATGTTTAGAGAGAAATTAAGTTTAATCTTACACTAATGATCATAATAAAGCTATCATTCTGCACAATTTAATAAAACAAATCAATGTGCTTCAATCAGTCACTACCTCCTAGAGAGTTATTGTGGGAAGTTGGTCTAACTAGGCAACAGTTATCACAGAAATTGCTAGACTATCAAGTTCTAAAGGTATTACCTAAATCAACTTTTAGTCCTTATTATGATTTTTTGTTTATTTTCCATTTTTCTGTAGGAAAGGACAGCAGAAGAAAATCATGAACAAGGGGGATTTTTGACTGGGTTAATATAATCTTGATAATGAAAATGTATATTGCATAGAAATTTGCAGTTTACAAACTGCTTTAATATTGCATGTGTGCTAAGTGGCTTCAGTTGTATCTGACTCTTTGCAACCCTATGGACTGTAGCTCGCCAGGCTCCTCTGTCCAAGGGATTCTTCCAGCAAGAATACTGGAGTGTGTTGACATGCCCTTCTCCAGAGGATCTTCCCAACCCAGGGATGGAACCTGCATCTCTTATGTCTCTTGCATTGGCAGGCGTGTTCTTCACCACTAGCGCCACCTGGGAATTCCTGCTTTAATATTTCACACACTTTATTTCCTTTTGTTAGAGTAACTCAATAATTAAGTGTTATACTAATTTTATTTTTTGTACCAATAAGGTCTGGTTAGCTGTTACTTTTCCTAAGCTTCCATTCCTTTGTTTTTTACATTTCTCTAATTGGCATTCATCACATTAAAACAATTACTTGCCTAAATTGTTATTCCCTCCACTAAACTGGATATACCTCAAAAACAGGAACTATACCTTCACCGTCGTTACCAAACTACCAGATATTTATCAGAAGGCTGTGTATAGTCAGTACCCTTTCTCTTGCAAGTGACTGAAGCTCATTTCAAACTATATAAGAAAAAAGTGAAAAAAGAGTATTTTTTCAATTGACTTATGCAGTTGCGAAGTCTAAGAAATACTTGGCTTGCCTCTTTCACTTTCATTCATTGGCACATCCTTCACTTCACACTAGACATGCTGGCTCTTGCAGTTCCAAAACTGCCTCATTATAGCTTGTGATACAAAAGAAGGACCATCTATTTTTCATTACTCATATCAAATTTCAATTCTTGTTTGAATCCTGTGACTATCTGTGAGCTAATTAATTAGGCCAAAGACCATGGAGAGCTCATATTGTTAAAATCAAGATGTTAAGGAAGGCTGTGTTTCTTTCTAAAGGTTCTTGGGGAGGACCCCTTTTCTTGCGTTTTTTAGGGACCATCCACATTTCTTCTTTCAAGACCCCTTTCTTCATCCTCAAAGCCAGCAACATTCATCTCTGAAGCTTTCCAGAAGTCTCAGCTCATTCTTCAGTAGTCAGATCTACGTCTGACTTTCCTTTTCTGCCTCCTTCCTTTAATTCTAAGTCCTTAGAATTATACTAGTCCCACTGAAGTAATAGGAGATGACTCCCTATCGTAAGGTTAGGTGATTGACAAACCTCAATGTCATCTAAAGCATTAAGTCCTCTGTTATGTAACCTAGCCTATTCATAGATTCCAGGGATTAGGACTTGAGTATCTTTGGGAGGTCATATTCTACCTCCATATCTTCACTGTTGTTCAGTCACTCAGGGGTGACCAACTCTTTGCAACCCAGTGGACTCTAGCACACCAGGCCTCCTTGTCCTCCACTGTCTCCCAGAGTTGCTCAAATTCATGTCCGTTGAGTTAGTAATGTTATCTAAACATCTCATCCTCTGCTGCCCCCTTCTCCATTTGCATTCAATCTCCCCAGCATCAGAGGTTTTCCAGTGAGTCAGTTCTTCGCATAAAGTGGCCAAAGTACTGAAGCTTCAGCTTCAGCATCAGTCCTTCCAATGAAGATTCAGCATTGATTTCCTTTAGGATTAACTCGTTTGATCTCCTTCCTGGGTCCAAGGGACTCTCAAGTCTTCTCTGGTCTACTGGGGAAGGATGGCAACCCACTCCAGTATTCTTCCCACGAGAATCCCATGAACAGTATGAAACTTTCTTTATAGAGTCCAAGAAAAGTCTTTTTTTGTGCTAATCTTATGTTTAGTAACTTACTTCATGAGCCTCTACCACTTGCTGTTATATAATTATCTGATCAGTAGAATGAATAATCACAAGGAACAACTGAAACTACTATTTAAATTTTGTTATCAGTGAATAGTATCTAGCAACACCTACAGGCCTGAAAGCTTTATGAGGTGAGATATCACCGTTTATCTTTTTCATTTCTGTAAACTGAAGCACTTTACTCATTTTTTGCCAACTAACAGTAATACAGATGGTGTAGTTGAATAATAATGATGGTTGATCGTATTCACAAATTGACAAAGCCAAAGGCATACTCTCTTTTTTAATGACTTTTCCACACTGCATTTAATAGTGTGATTCAGATTCTTCTCACATCAAACTTACAATTGCTATATATCATGAATATTTGGTGTTACTTTCAATTAACCTAAACTATTATTATTTAACTTCTACATTCCAAGAGTCTAAAACATTACACTTGCCATTTTGGGTAGCTAGCCATCTAAATTTTAGGCAATTCTATCATATTGGTGGGTGATCCCTTAACAAGCAGTTGGGAACTATTATTAATAATAATAGCACCTACCATGTTTTAGGCTTCCCTGATGGTTCAGTGGTAAAGAATCTGCCTGCGATGCAGGATACCTGGGTTTGATTCCTGGGTCAGGAAGATCCCCTGGAGAATGGGATGACTACCCATGCAGTATTTTTGCCTGGAGAATTCCATGAACAGAGGAGCTTTGGGGGGGGTTGCAAAGAGTTGAACAAGACTGAGTGACTAACACGTGCACACCATATTTTAGACTTGATGCTGGATTTCCCATGCAGACACACACATATCACCACCCTCACTAATTAATCTTTCAAGACATTTATAAGACAAATATTTATTCACTTATAGATCAGAATTTTTTTTTAATTTTATAATCACTTATCTAGGTGGTGATAACTAGAATTACAGACTAAGAACACAGGAAAATAATAGAAATATTTATCGCATCACTTTTCTGGCCAAATAACAATACACATATTACTTAATTTCTGGTCAAACATAAAAGGTAAAAAAGTCATACTGTTTTAAATGAAGGAAAAGTCATTTACAAGCTGAATTGGAATCATGCTAAGTCACTCTCAGACTGCTTTTCATTCTACACACATAGCCCATCATCTTCTTAGATCCTCTACTTAAAACTTTTCAAGAGATTAAAGCTGCATTTAAGATAAAGTCAAAACCTCTTTCTGGGTCTCACCAGGATCCACCTCATCTGACCTTCTTTCTCCACACAGCTTCACCTGACTCTCCCCTCCTCCTTGCTCACTGGGCTGCAGGAATCCTTTAGGTACTTTAGACACGAACTCTTTATTGCCTCAGGGCATCTTCCCAGGCTGTTGTCCTCTCATCTTGTCTGCTTGCTTGAGCAGTGTCTTCTCATCCTTTAGATCACAGTTTAAACACCACTTTTCCAAAGGAAACTTCCTTGAGTATTCTAACTAAAACAGAGCCTCCTGCCCACCCTGTCAGTCTCTAACAGCACTTGTTTCCTTCACAGCACTTGGTGTGAGTTGCATGTGCTAGTTTGTTTACTTGTCTGTTGCCTATCTCAGCATAGGGAAGGGTGTTCACTGTTGAATTCTGAACACACAGGATTGGTGACTATCTTCAATGATTTTTTTGGAAACAATCTTCTTTTTCTCAAAACTGAGAGTATAAGTGATCTGAAGCTTTACTCTCTGGTGTTTTCTGAACATCTCTATTCCAATGCATTTTTGGTTTTGTCTGTCATATTTATATGCATAGTTAAGTGATTCAAACTGAAGAAATAATAAATTACAATTCAAAATCAAGGATCTGCTCTGACACATATTTTTAAGGCCTGTTGGTTCTGAGTTGGGGGCCCAGGCTTCTGCATTTTTAATAAGATTTTCAAGTGATTCTGATTCACAACAGAGTTTGAGGAGGCCTGCTTGAGTGTGAACATGTCCTTTTATGTGTCTACCTGTGTCTGCTAAATGTCTCAGATCTAACCCTTTGTTTAATCCATGCTTGAAATCCTTACATCCTTAGGAACTTTCTGACCTGGATATTTAATGAATACATAATACCATTATTATTCAAACTCTTTTATCTCTTGTTCTGCTCTAGATGAGGCTTTATTCTTTTAAGCTACTGCAATGCTGACATCCTGGGTTTATAATTTAATTAGGAATAAGGAATCTAAGGTAGAATTTACACAGTTATCTATCCTGAAGAGTTTGAGAGTCATCAGATAACTAGACATATAATGTTCATAGTAATTGTTTTAAAATAAAGCTTATCATAAGAAGAAAGCAAAATTTTAAATTATTAGTTTTTAACCTGCAAATATAAATTTTGGTTATGAACAAATGTTAGTTTCCAAATCTGTGACTTTGTTTTCTTATTCTGTTGGCGTAGTGCTTTCAATTGCTACTGTATTGAAAAACATATGACCTTCAGTTCAGTTCAGTCGCTCAGTCGTGTCCGACTCTTCGCGACCCTATGAGTCACAGCACGCCAGGCCTCCCTGTCCATCACCAACTCCCGGAGTTCACTCAGACCCACGTCCGTTGAATCTGTGATGCCATCCAGCCATCTCATCCTCAGTTGTCCCCTTCTCCTCCTGCCCCCAATCCCTCCCAGCATCAGGGTCTTTTCCAGTGAGTCAACTCTTCGCATGAGGTGGCCAAAGTACTGGAGCTTCAGCTTTAGCATCATTCCTTCCAAAGAAATCCCAGGGTTGATCTCCTTCAGAATGGACTGGTTGGATTTCCTTGCAGTCCAAGGGACTCTCAAGAGTCTTCTCCAACACCACAGTTCAAAGCATCAATTCTTCGATCCTCAGCCTTCCTCACAGTCCAACTCTCACATCCATACATGACCACAGGAAAAACCATAGCCTTGACTAGATGGACCTTTTTTGGCAAAGTAATGTCTCTGCTTTTGAACATGCTATCTAGGTTGGTCATAACTTTTCTTCCAAGGAGTAAGCGTCTTTTAATTTCATGGCTGCAGTCCCCACTGCAGTGATTTTGGAACCTAAAAAAAAATAAAGTCTGACACTGTTTCCACTGCTTCCCCATCTATTTCCCATGAAGTGATGGAACCAGATGCCATAATCTTCATTTTCTGAATGTTGAGCTTTAAGCCACCTTTTTCACTCTGGATATTTATTCACTTTCAAACAGAGGCTTTTTACTTCCTCTTCACTTTCTGCCATAAGGGTAGTGTCATCTGCACATGTGAGGTTATTGATATTTCTCCCGGCAATCTTGATTCCAGCTTGTGCTTCTTCCAGCCCAGCGTTTCTCATGGTGTACTCTGCATGTGACCTTATTATTGCTCTTAAGAGATTAATTTTACATGGATGCACAGTAAGGAGTTTTGAGATATAGTCCATTGATAATAAGCAACCTACAATCCCATCCACTTCTTATCTTTCACTAGTTTCACTTTTCACATTTTATGTCATGGGCATATACAGAAAAATGTACAGTATTTTATAGTTAAAGCAAATGTACTATATTAAGATTATATTATGGCAGGTACATTTTCCAATCATATTTATCAATGTATAGATCCCTTCTCTATAGTCAGTGTGGTACTAGGAAAAATATTTGTGACATTTTAGGCACTTGTTGGTACTTAAATATACATTAAAATACAAATTTATAAATATTTTATTTAGATTGTATTTTACTATCCTTATTTAGGTGTAAAATGAACACAATGCTTTATTTGATCTTATTTGGGGATGAGTGTGAGTGTGTGAGTATTTTGTTAAAAATTCATATTTTACACACAAACTATATTCCATGTACTCCTGGGGATAGAGGGGAAGAATCTCTATCAAGTTGACAGGATTTGAGCAAGGTAGATAGTGAAGTGTAAAGTGAAAGTCGCGCAGTCTTGTCTGACTCTGTGACCCTATGGACAGTAGCCTGCCAGGCTCCTTTGTTCATGGGATTCTGCAGGCAAGAATATTGGAGTGGGTTGCCATTTCCTCCTCCAGGGGAACTTCCCAACTCAGGGATCAAACCTCGTCTCCTGCATTGCAGGCAGATTCTTTACTGTCTGAGCCACCAGGGAAGCCCAAGGAGGTAGTAGTATTCATAAAACGAGCAAAAGTTTAGCTGTTCTATTTGTGACCTGAGATCCTTTGAAGATAACCTCTCAAAACCCTCTTTCAATTAAGATTGAAAATGTCAAGTTTACTGATATCACTGCCCATTTTAAGAAACAGTAGTAATCTTGATTCAGATTCATCAGCCATTAATAATATTCATGTTTTGCCTGAGGTTAGTATCACTATTTTAATATGGAGGAAACATAAAGAATGTAATTTCTTATCTCACATTTGCTTTAGGGAAGTAAGGATCTTCCCCAACCACCTCCCTTCATGTTGTTCTAACATTTTCCAGAGGTGAGATCATTTAGAAAGCTCAGGCGAGTGAAATTAATTTTAAAAATAACAATACATTTTTCATCTAAACTCATTAAATTCTACTCAACCTTAACCGTATCTGAGAGTTCCATCAGCTACTCCATTAGTAGTTTAAACAGCCTACAATATTGAACAATAAACTATATTGATATAAGTGAAATAGCTTTTATCTCCCTTCCATGCTTTAATTCACATGTTGATGGGCTTTTGATGTTCCTAGATATCCGTGGAATCCAAGAGTTTCTGGACAAAGTGTCTCAGCAGGGGATGGATGTTGCACTTCAGAAGGTGGAAAACAACATCAATAAGATGATCACCACGCTGTTTGACACCATGAGAATAGAGGAATTGAATCGCTATCGAGACACTCTTAGGCGAGCGATCCTTGTTATGAATCCTGCCACAGCCAAATCCTTCATAACAGAGGTAAGTAAAAATTGTCATGGACTGGGAATAGAGTGTAAAAATTAAATGTTTCAGAATAGATCCCACAGAGGAGATGAAAATTAAGAGCAGTGTGAGGGAATTAACTACACAACTCTCATTAGCACTAATTGAGGTAGCACAGTGAATTCCTTGTTCATCACATTTACCCCGTACTGTCCAGTTAATTGCTAAGAAGCTTTGTATTTATATGTATTTAGGCACCTATCCAGGATGACTTTCAGAATTCTTATGGGGATTTAAAAATGCTGCTTACCTGAATGGATTTCACAAATTGTCTAATTTTGAAAGTTAAAATTTTTATGCAAGTTAAAATTTTACTTCTGAGAAAAGATTTACTTGAGTTAAAGCTATTCTTGCCTAAACATGATTCCTACTATGAAAACATACAGCAGGTTCTTCTCCTCTATATTCAGAACTCTGTAGCAAGATAAATAATTGAAACTGTCTGAAACTCTGCAAAGTGATGACCATTGTGCGTTTTATGGTGCTGGATCATCAAAATTTTAATTGTATCTGTACCTTTGGCTAGAATCTCTGCAACTTTGTAAAAATACCGTTGAGACTATTTGACCTCTATATTCTAAAATCTTTGCTATTCCCTTAAAAAGATCATTGTCAAGTAATTTTTGTGATCACATTTTTAACTATATATAGTGCTGAAATTAGTCACGATGTTACATACTTTCACATGGATTTTATTATTAGTTTTAAAATTTGGGGCGACTTTATTTCACTAATACAGTTTTCTTCACTTCTCCAATGTGTTTTCCTTAGCTCCCAAAGTACTGATGTAAAGCCTCCAAATTAAGAATGTGTTAGAAGTTATTTGACACTCTATAATATAATTGGTATCAGAGAACTTGAAGCAGAATATAAATCACTAAGAAGAATAAAACTTGGAAAATATCTATAATACATTTTTTATTCTAATAGAATATTTTGTTATTCAATTTAAGATCAAATATAGAACTTTGACCTTTCTAGGTCTAGCATGTAACTCAGAGAGTCTCATTGAACCACAAAATGTTTCCCCAATAGAAAGGGTTTTCCAATTTTACAAGAGTTTGTTCTTTCCTCCAAGGAAACACAAAATCTGCTAGAAGGCTGAAGGCAAATATATAAGGGCATATAATATAAATTGGAATCTTAAAATTATAATAAATAAGGTTGAAGTATCTGTGGTCACTTTTGGTTAGAAGATCGGAGAAGGCTTCATTGAGAGGTCATGTTTGAACCAGACTCAGTGGCATGAGTACTAATTCACAAAAGAGAAATTGTAGTCAATACACAGGTACAATATCATGTCAGTCACCTTCTGGTCGTGCTATGCCCGCAAATTACTTAATAGTTTTGAGCTTCCATTTTGTCATCAGTAAAATGGGAATATTATTGATTTCAACTTATATTTGTAATGTAGATTAATGAGATATAATAAGCCTTAAAGGAGTGATTTAGGCAGCTGGCACCTAGCAGATGCTTAAGAAATGGTAACTTCTAGATCAGATTTTCTAGGTGTACATATGTATCTAGTAGTATGTAGCACCCACCTGACACTTAGCAGGTGCTTTGGCCCCCTGATCTTAACTCTGAACTTTGACACTTGTAATAATCTGCTGCTTCCATCTTTTTTCTCAAATACATAAATCTATGTTTGTGATCTTCCTGAGAGACATATCTCCCTTCCTCTACCAAAACACCATTTTTCCCACTCATTTTGTCCTTCACAACTACTGATTTTATGTATGGTCTCTGTATATCCATTATCTCTAAACTGGGCTGGGTTTAAAGTCTCAAGCCTTTATACTCTTCTCTGATCTATGTAGTGGTCCCTGCTTTTCCATTAGCTGTTCTCAAACACTTTGCACCTTGATTCTGCTCTCTCATGAGTTCCAGAAACATTTCCCACTTAAAGAATAGACTGACCCCTTAAGTCCTAGACACAGCTCATTCAAAAGGCAAGTAGCACCAAATTTAAAAGGCAAGTAGCATCAGAGGTCTAGAGATACACAGAATAGTTACTGACTTAGAGGATTACTTATTTAGTGGAAGAAGCAAGCATGTAACTAAATAACAAAATGTGAAAGAAAAATACTATTATAGTGATGGGTAAATGTTGCTCTGGAATGCCATAGGAGAACTCACTGAGTCTGCAGGGAGTTTGGCTGAGGTCAGGAAGTGTTTCTCAGAGGATTTGCTTTACCAGAGTGCTGCAAAATGATAAGAACGTATTAGGCAGACAGTGATAGGCAAATGAAACTTCATTCTGTGTGGTTATGTGTTTGTGTGTGTGTGCACAGTCGTGTGTGTGAAAGAGAAAGAGGTGGGTGGGGAGATGGACAGAATTTTAAAAAGGACATACAATTGAGGGTTTTATAATGAAACAAAAAAGAATCCTTTGGTCTACATATTTCTTCATCCAGTTATACTTTTCAGAAATAATTACTTTTTTTTTTTTAGACAAAACAATAATTCATTCAGGTTTTTCTGTAAGATCTTTACAAAAAATACAGCACCTTTAAATAGAAACATGTGAGCATGAGTGCTCAGTCACTTCAGTCTGTCCAACTCTCTGTGACCCTACAGATTGTAGCCTGCCAGGCTCCCCTGTCCATGGAATTCTCCAGCCAAGAATACTAGAGTGAATTACCATGCTCTCCTCGAGGGATTCCTCCCCACTCAGGGATCAAACCGGATCTCCTGCATTGCAGGCAGATTCTTTACCACTGAGGCACTGGCAAAGCCCCAAATAAAAACAGTTATAGAACCCAAAAGGTTTGCAAAACCCAAATCCTGTGTATCATCTAGTAGCAATGGGTCAATATTTACTAATTCAGTGTTCACAGAAATTTATAAAACATAACCTACTCCCATACTTTTCAGTTCCTCAGTTCACTCTTGCCTGCTAGTTGGCTTGGCATTTCCAGGCATCAGAATTGCTAGGACTTGGCAGGTAGTCCTCTGTTCAGTTTCTGCCCCTATGATGGTATCAAATCCTGGCTTCTCCCACCATGCTTCAGCAGATATCACTACTTCATCTGCTTTTCTTTTTTTAGTTGTTGTTGTTCACTAGTTAAGTCATGTCCAACTCTTTGCAACCCCGTGAACTACAGTCTGCCACCCTTCCCTGTCCTTCATTATCTCCAGGAGTTTGCTCAAACTCATGTCCGTTGAGTCAGTGATGCCATCCAACAATTTCATCCTCTGTTGCCCTCTTGTCCTTTTACCCTCCATCTTTTTCAGCTCAGGGTCTTTTCCAGTGAATCAGCTCTTCTCATCAGGTGGCCAAAGTACTGGAGCTTCAGCTTCAGCATAAGTCCTTCCAGGGAGTATTCTGTGTTGATTCCTTTAGGATTGACTGGTTTAATCTCTGGAGAAGGTGATGGCACCGACTCCAGTACTCTTGCCTGGAAAATCCCATGGACAGAGGAACCTGGTAGGCTGCAGTCCATGGGGTAGCTAAGAGTCGGACACAACTCAGCGACTTCCCTTTCACTTTTCACTTTCATGCATTGGAGAAGGAAATGGCAACCCACTCCAGTGTTCTTGCCTGGAGAATCCCAGGGACAGGGGAGCCTGGTGGGCTGCCATCTATGGGGTCACACAGAGTCAGACAGGACTGAAGTGACAGCAGGGAGGGAAGTTTAATCTCCTTGCTATCTAAGGGACTCACAAGAGTCTTTACCAGCACCACAATTTGAAAGTATCAATTCTTCAATGCTAAGCCTTCTTTATCGTCCAGCACTCACATCCATACATGACTACTGGAAACCATAGCTTTGACTATACGAACCTTTGTCGGCAAAGTAATGTCTCTGCTTTTTAATACACTGGTTAGGTTTGTCATAGCTTTTCTTCCAAGGAGGAAGCGTTTTTTAATTTCATGGCTTCAGTCACTGTCCACAGTGATTTTGGAGCCCCCCAAAATAAAATCAGCCAGTTTCCACTGTTCCCCCATCTATTTGCCATGAAGTGATGGGGCCAGATGCCATGATCTTAGTTTTTTAAATGTTGAGTTTTAAACTAGCTTTTTCACTCTCTCTCTTTCACCCTCATCAAAAGGTTTTTATATTTCCTCTTTGTTTTCTGCCATTTCAGTAATTTATTTTAAAAAACACTTTTCAGATGGTTTCTGTCCCTTTTTCTCATGGTTATTTGTTTATATATCTATTCAATCTCTAATATTTTATTGGAGTTTTGGAAAATATCCCAATTGACTTTCTTCCGTTATAAATTTTTGGAGATTATCAGAAGATACTTTAAAGGCTGTTGTTATAGTTGATAGCATACTTAAACATTTCTTAAGCATTTTAGGTCTATAAAGTACAACATGTAAAATTTTGCCCAAATTCCAAATTTACAGTTGAGAAAATTAAGAGTCCTCCTTAGATGTAATCTGTTCTATTCTCCAACTTCCTCCAGCCACATTCAACATCTTTGCAACTAGTACTGATAGTGGAAGCTAGGAACTCACAGAGCTGGAAACTGGTAATGTAACTTGTCAGCAGGTCAAAGGGGTCCATGACTCTCAGGTCCTATGAGATATAGAAATGACTTACAATGGATTACATGATGGAGAGAAAGGCAAATGAAGCTATAAAGGAACTGATGCATTGGAATAATGGGAAAGAGAGAGGATCTACATGTTATGATGAGGTCAAAGAAACAGGTTCAGGAAAACACTGAAGAGAGGGAAAAGAGGAAGTAAGAAATTCTGGTCAAAGAGAGGGAATAGCAGAATTCCCAGCTTCACTGCTTCCTATATTTTATAAATTGGCATGGAAAAGTTGCTAAAATCGTCAAGGAAAATATCAACTTAAAAGTCAAAAGAATGAGTTTTAAAAAAGAAATTGCTCACTTAGCATTGTCATTTAATTCCTACAGGAGAAAATGGGCATATCAATTCTGTTTGCATCTTTTTTTTTTTTTTGTCCCTGGAGCAATTATATGGCTTTGAATTAATTATGCTCCCTTTGAAGTCTTAGAAATTTAATATATTACATGTCTACAATTAGTGCTCCACCTCTCATTCAAGATTTCAAAGCTTTAATAAAAATACTACAGTTATGTGCTGCTGAGTAAATCAACCTGCTGTGATATTGATGGAAAATTGTTATCACAATGTTCCTGTAACTGACCTTGAAATTAATATGGTGAAACAAGAGTGCTCATATGGTTTGATTTAAATATATATTAGGATGATATTTTCCGGAGAAGGCAACGGCAACCCACTCCAGTACTCTTGCCTGGAAATTCCCGTGGATGGAGGAGCCTGGTAGGCTGCAGTCATGGGGTCGCAAAGTTGGACACGACTGAGCGACTTCACTTTCACTTTTCACTTTCATGCATCGGAAAAGGAAATGGCAACCCACTCCAGTGTTCTTGCCTGGAGAATCCCAGGGATGGGGAAGCCTGGTAGGCTGCCGTCTATGGGGTCGCACAGAGTCGGACATGACTGAAGCGACTTAGCAGTAGCAGTAGCAGGATGATATTTTGAAAAAAGTGTTTTTTATATAGGAAAAATTTTACTATGGATGTTGCTGCTGCTGTTGCTGCTAAGTCGCTTCAGTCCTGTCCGACTCTGTGCGCGACCCCATAGACGGCAGCCCACCAGGCTCCCCCATCCCTGGGATTCTCCAGGCAAGAACACTGGAGTGGGTTGCCATTCCCTTTTCCGATGCATGAAAGTGAAAAGTGAAAGTGAAGTCGCTCAGTCGTGTCCGACTGTTAGCGACCTCATTGACTACAGCCTACCAGGCTCCTCCGTCCATGGGATTTTCCAGGCAAGAGTACTGGAGTGGGGTGCCATTGCCTTCTCCACTATGGATATTATGTAATTTAAACCTTATCCAGAAAGGATATGTACATCAGAACTTTTGGATCTTAACTTTTAGTTTTCAGGTATCAGAAGAAAATTCAATTCTTTGAAAATGAGAAGTTCTGTTACTTAAAATGGCAATGAATATCATTGTCTATTTGCATTTTTTCCCTAAATTTTCAGAACTCCACTGTTACATAAAATCTGTTTATTCTGCAATAATAAAAGGGACTTATTTTTTATTCCTTAATCACACTTTATGAAATAGTTTTCATTCTGTTTTATTATATCCCAGATAACTTTGATCATGTCAAACAATAAAAAAGCAAAGTTACTTCTTCAAATATATAAGCAGCTTGCCAGAAATAAGCCTTTATGATGGTTTAGAAAACAAGTTGTCTCAAGGAATATTGAAAGGTTCCTAGTCATCAAAGGAGTACCCTGAATATTCAAATTACTGTGATAGTTATCTAGTAGCTAGTTAAACAACCAATTTTTACCAAGAAACAGAAATTATTTGGAGATATTATGCAATGTCTATTTTTTTAAGACAAGGCTAATATAATGATATTAGACAAAGAAACTTGACTATAATTTTTCCCCAGATATATTCCTTGCATGAAAGTCTCTATAATAATAGTGTTATAGATGATTGATATGCATTTTTGAAGTACACTTTTTATTTAACTTTAATGTACATAATTATAGTACATACAACTGTGAAGTACAACTTAACAAATATCTGTGCACCCAAATCAAGAAATAACATAACTAGCATTCCCAGAGTCCACTCCTGGGCACCACTCGGTTATAACCTTCTTGAAAGTATAACCATTATATTGACTTAAAATGCAATAAACTAGTTAATGATTTATATTAAACTGTATGTGCATAGAAATATACTATGTATGTCTTTTGTCTGTTTTCTTTTACTCAACATTATGTTTATAAGGTTAATCCATGTTGAAATAGGTAGGAAAACTTTATTCATTTTATTTCTCTGAAGTATTTCATTATATGAATATGCCACAGTCTATTTAACTTATACTGATGATTTTTTCCCCAAGTTTTGCTCATTACAATTAGTCTGTCTATTCATGTTTTCTTTATATATGTGTATTTTTGTTGGGAATGAAATGTCTAGCTCAAGAGGTATGCATAAATTATGTCACTTATTAATGCTAGCTGATACAGCCAGTTTTCCAAACATTTACACCAATTTGGATTTCTACTGGGAGCAGGCAGAAGTATTTTAATCTTCTACTTCCTCACCAACACTTGTTATTTTCCTTCTTCTTCATTTTATTTATACTGGTGGATATGTACTAGATTCACATTTTATTTTTAATTTGCCTTTTCCTAATGGATGAGTTATTATGTATTTATTGACTTTTTAATATTTTGTTTTATGAACTGACTACTCAAGTCATTTTATTTTTCCCTCGTGATTATTAGGATCTTTATATATATTAGGGATAAAAGTCCTTTGCCAAATATATTTTAAATCCTTTCTCTATTGACTGTCTTTCCATTTCTATATATGGTAAATTTTGATGAATAGAACATCTTATTTTTAATGCAGTCCCTTATTAATTTGCTTTCTTTATAGTTAGTGCTTTTTGTCTTTTTTTAAAAGAAAGCTTTCTATTCCAAGATCATGAAAACATTCTCATTTTTTTTTCTAGAAATTTTGTTTTATCATTTACATTCAAATCTGAAGTTAATTTCAAATTGTTTTTCATGATAGGTGGTGGATAAACACTTATTTTTCATATGTTGTCTGCTATTCATTTCAACACAGGATCAATGTACCTGGATGGAAAATAATGTTAGAGTGAATAAAAGGGAAGTTAATTAGTGTATTTGAAGTATAGGGCCATTGTTCCTATACCACATCTTGCGTCTATGTTTTTTTCTCTCTTAACATGAAGCATATGACTTAAGTAGATAATGAAAGGCTATATTGATGATTTTATTGCAATAAATATCTTTCTATGATTCTATAATAACAAAAGTTAATGGTGCTAGTTTCTCTAATAAAAGTTGTAACTCTTTTCATGGGCTCAGTAGGCATGCATCAAGTAGCAGCTAATGGCCGGTGATTCAAAAATACAACTGCTCTATATGGATATGACAGTGGCATAGAATTCTAAGAGAAGACAAATATTTAACTGGCATAAAAAAAAAATATATATATATATATACACACACACACACCAAACCATCCAACAAAAACTGCTTCATTCCTTACTTAGTCTTTTATTATAATTATCAATTATTATTAAATTGTTCTCAAATCTGAGTTTTTACTTTAGCTCAGTATTATATTGAACTGAAAGGCAATTCTGTTACTAGCCATTGATTTTATTGCAATAAATATCTTTCTATGATTCTATAATAACAAAAGTTAATGGTGCTAGTTTCTCTAATAAAAGTTGTAACTCTTTTCATGGGCTCAGTAGGCATGCATCAAGTAGCAGCTAATGGCCGGTGATTCAAAAATACAACTGCTCTATATGGATATGACAGTGGCATAGAATTCTAAGAGAAGACAAATATTTAACTGGCATAAAAAAAAAAATATATATATATATACACACACACACACCAAACCATCCAACAAAAACTGCTTCATTCCTTACTTAGTCTTTTATTATAATTATCAATTATTATTAAATTGTTCTCAAATCTGAGTTTTTACTTTAGCTCAGTATTATATTGAACTGAAAGGCAATTCTGTTACTAGCCAACCCATAGCTTTGGACTTTTATTTTTCAAATGAGAAAATATCAAATTTATTTTACTTCCACTTGACCAAAATCATGCATGACAGATCTTACTTGTGTTAACAAGGCCTGAAAGTGCCTTAGTATTTGCTTTTCTGGTTGGAGTTCTATTTAGCTCTCAGCAGTTCTCTCTGAAGATGGGAATTAGGTTCCAGTGAGTCCAAATTTCCAAATAAGATGGGTCCAATTCACCTCTTTCCTGAGACCACTGACTCGGCTATTAATCTTGATAGACAGTTTGCTACTGATTCCTCCTAATAATCTGAAGGTCGTTTAAAAATTTTGGCAATCTCTAATTTGCTAGTTTTTATTTTCTATACCTTTTTGATGAGTTCAACATTTTCATTCTATTCTTTTTATTTAAATGAAGTAAAAAAAAGAAAATACCTGAACATAAATGAAAGCTGTACTTATTTGAAATATGAAATCACAGTTGCTTCAGCTTTTAAGACAAAGGAATTGAAATCCTTCTCTAATTCAGTATTCATTTATTCATTCATTCAGACAATGTGTTGAAAGCTTTTCTGTGTAAAATAATGTGGAAAGCACTGCTAGGAATACAGTCATTAAAGATATATGGGTCTAGCCTCCAAGGAACAGACAAATTGATAAGGAAAATGTTGTAAACATAGAACACGCAAAATAGTAAAACCACAAGAAAATAAACAATTAAGTACTCTTCTTAACCCCCAAGAGGGAGTTGAAAATAAAGATAACAAAATTGCTATCTAAAATTTTAATCAAACAAAGTTTGTAGATGGGTTTCCCTGGTGACTCAGACGGTAAAGAATCTGCCTGCAATGCAGACCTGGGTTCTATTCCTGGGCTGGGAAAATGCCCTGGAGGAGCACATGGAAAGCCACTCTAGTATTCTTGCCTGGAGAATCCCCATGGGCAGAGGAGCCTGGTGGACCACAGTCCATGGGGTCACAAAGAGTCGGACACGCCTGAGCAACTATGCACAAAGTTTGCGGATATTGTATAAAATCACACAGGTCTAGAAAAAAATTTTTTTTTCTTTTGTTAACTAAGACATCTTCTCTACTTTAAGAAATTCTTACTGTAATTTATTGTCTTATCAAAGCAAGTTTGAAATGTGAATGGATCCAAGACTGATTAAATTTATATGGAGTTTTTGCTCCATGAAGTAATGTGGACAAATGAAAACAAAGAGATTAGGTAACACAGACCTAATGATAAATTTGAGGATCAGAACTTGCCACTGTTTGGTTTGTTACTGCTTAGAAAAGAAGGTATCAGACCTAGAAGGCAAGGACTTGCCAACATACAAAGGTTTCTCTGTCGATGCCAGGCACACTTTCTTAGGCCTTAACCATGGTCTGAGTGAAATAATTTCAAAATTATGTACCTCTTGTTTATGTTTCCATTCTCAACATTACACTTTGAAACTGGGAGAATGGGGAGCCCCTGAATTTAAGCAATAGAAAGATATATTTGCTGCAAATAAGTAAATTAGCAATTTAATTAATATGCCAGTTTCTAGTAAATTAACTTAGTATATAAAAGAAAAATACATGATAAAAGTACCATTATTTTCCGTTTCCATACCAAAACATAGGTTATTGTATTCTGCCCTGCTGTTCTAAGCAGCCATGGCAAATGCATCTTAGTTAGCACTGGAGTCTAAATCTATTTGCCAACCTGGGTTAATGTGAATCAATCTCCCAGAACTTAACAATTCCTTAAATGCTTACTGACAAAAGTCAATGCTTTAGATTTGTAGAGGATCAGATTTTAAGGTGTAGCCACCATGAAGCTTTGTTAAAAAGTAAGCAGATGGCCCTAAACTACAATTCAATTCAGAATTTTTCTCACTTTAATACAGATACATAGAAAGTAAATAAACTGTTTAGGTTGAGAAAATTAAAAAGATTCATTTGAGTTTCAGAGCAAGCTCTATTTTTAATAGAATACACAAAACTGTAGCAGAAGAGGATTCAAATATTAAACCTGTATGTGTCTGTCCAACACTAAAATTATGTGAACATATGGGTCCATTAATTTCAAACATGAATTATTTTAAATATGTATATTACTTGAGGCAACATTTAAGTCAATTCTTGGAACTCACATTTATTTCTTACTTGGATTTAAGGCAGTTTTGTAGAAAGGTATCCTTCCATGAATGAAGAACAGCATGCATAGAGATACTGAGAAGGAAAATTGCAGGAAGCTGGTGGGGACAGGAGACACATGCTAAGGGAAGTAGAATTTTAGGATGTAAACCTTAGCTGTATCAGACTGGTAGGTAAAAAACTTTGAATGTCAAACCTAATAAGGAGACTGGCTACAAAGGCATCATGAACATGGAGGTTGAATTCAGTTTTTGCTCCACTATTAAATAGCTGTGTAGCTCTGACCAAGTCACTTAAAATCATTTAGCTTTGTTTTCCTCATCTATAAAATAGAGTAATTCCCAGAACTCAGTTATTTCCAAGGCTATATTTGGTAATGAAAATAGAATGTGTAGAATATGTTTATACCTAGTAAAAATTTCACAAGTTTTAGTTGTATAGTACTCTAGAACTATAAAGTAGAGTAAATAAGAAAATGTAAATGGTGTTAGTAGCCTTGGAAATTGATTAGGTATGTGAAATGAGGTTGCGACATAGGAAAAAAGATGGATTCTATGTTTCAAGTCTGAGTTTCAATGATGTTAATGTTATAAAATCAGAAGTATAAGAAAATGAACAGATTTGAGATAATTAGATAAAATTTCAGTCATAAATTTGATGTTATTCTGGAATATCTAGATTGAGACATGCATGTGACTGGTGAAAATGAAAGAATGGAACCCAACAGTCCTAAGTTGAAAAGCTGTTGTATTTGTCAATGTGATGATCATTGGTGGACTTTGATAAAACATTTTTGTTAAAATTTTGTGAGGAAAAAATAAAGATTGTAAGGAAATGAAGTGTTGTTAGCAAATAAACAGAGTAAAGGGCATCTCATTCAAGTCTGGAAGCAGAAAGGAGGACCACATAGTACTGTATCATGGGAAGAAACCTACATCAAGGAAGACATTTTCTAAGTATGGAAGCTCATGTGGAAAGAGAGAAGATGATGCGATATACAGAAAAAGAATCAATGTAGAATTATTGAAATGAAGAAGGATCAGTTTTATAAATATATTATATTTGGAAGAGAAGCAGTAAGGAAGGATAAAAATATAGAGAATTTTAAAGGTAACAAGAATGCTCAATTGCATTTGGGTCAAATGCATTTATAGTGGAATCAGTAGATTCTAATTCATTTTTCTGTGAGTGCTTAGTAGACTGTATGTGCAGGCAGTGGGGAAAAATGAAGTCAAAGAAAAGGATGGCTACTCAGGGTTGGGGACTAGCTGCAAAGCTACTAAAGTAGGACCACGCTGTCTGCAGGGATCATAATACAGGTGACATAAGACATGTTGGGAAGGAACTGATTTCCAATAAGAAACCAACCTCCTAATATGAGTTACCAGCTTTATGAGAGAAACGTATACTAAAATTTCCTTATAGTTTGTTTGAACTTACATAGTAAGTCTAGACTTTAGTTCCATAAAAAGTGTGTTAATTGGATTAATACTTCAGAGATGAACAAAAGTGTTTTTACCTAGAAATATTTCAAAAATATCTCAGCATTGGCACTACTGACAAATTGAACCAGATAACTCTTTGTTTTGGAACGCTGTCCTGTACAGTATAATCTGTTCAGCAATATCCCTATTCAGTAGACACAAACATGGCAGTCAAAAAAGTGCCAGGTAGTACCAGATATGCCCATTAGTTGGAGATGGTGTTCAGTTCAGTTCAGTCACTCAGTCATGTCTGACTCTTTGTGACCTCAGGAACCGCAGAACGCCAGGCTTCCCTGTCCATCATAAACTCCCATAAACCACCCAAACCCATGTCCATTGAGTTGGTGATGCCATCCAACCATCTCATCCTCTGTCGTCTCCTCCTCCTGCCCTCAATCTTTTCCAGTGTCAGGGTCTTTTCAAATGAGTCAGCTCTCCGCATCAGGTGTCCAACGTATTGAAGTTTCAGCTTCAGCATCAGTCCTTCCAATGAACACCCAGGACTGATCTCCTTTATGATGGACAGGTTGGATCTCCAGGTAGTCCAAGGGACTCTCNATCTCATCCTCTGTCGTCTCCTCCTCCTGCCCTCAATCTTTTCCAGTGTCAGGGTCTTTTCAAATGAGTCAGCTCTCCGCATCAGGTGTCCAACGTATTGAAGTTTCAGCTTCAGCATCAGTCCTTCCAATGAACACCCAGGACTGATCTCCTTTATGATGGACAGGTTGGATCTCCAGGTAGTCCAAGGGACTCTCAAGAGTCTTCTCCAACATCACAGTTCAAAAGCATCAATTCTTCTGCACTCAGTTTTCTTCATAGTCCAACTCTCACATCCAAACATGACCACTGGAAAAACCACAGCCTTGAGTAGACAGACCTTTGTTGGCAAAGTAATGTCTCTGCTTTTCAATATGCTGTCTAGGCTGGTCATAACTTTTCTTCCAAGGAGTAAGCGTCTTTTAATTTCATGGCTGCAGTCACCATCTGCAGTGATTTTGGAGCCCCCAAAAATAGTCTGACACTGTTTCCACTGTTTCCCATCTATTTGCCATGAAGTGATGGGACCAGATGCCATGATTTTCGTTTTCTGAACGTTGAGCTTTAAGCCAACTTTTTCACTCTTTTTTACTTTCATCAAGACACTTTTTAGTTCCTCTTCAATTTCGGCCATAAGGGTGGTGTCATCTGCATATCTGAGGTTATTGATATTTCTCCTGGCAATCTTGATTCCAGCTTGTGCTTCCTCCAGCCCAGCATTTCTCATCATGTACTCTGCATGTAAATTAAATAAGCAGGGTGACAATATACACCCTGACACTATACACCTTGACGTACTCCTTTTCCTATTTGGAACCAGTCTTTTGTTCCATGCCCAGTTCTAACTGTTGCTTCCTGACCTGCATACAGATTTCTCAAGAGGCAGGTCGAGTGGTCTGGTATTCCCATCTCTTTCAGAATTTTCCACAGTTTATTGTGATCCACACAATCAAAGGTGACGGAGTGGCAGTATTAAAATCATCCTTGGTTAATATTATTGACCTAGAACTATTCAGTGTTTGAAAAACTAAAATCTGTTTTCATGGAATTTTTATTGCTGGCATATGATACCTGCATTTCACTTTTCCTCTAATAATAGCTAGTCAACATTCACTGGACTCTTTTCAGTTGTCTGAGACAATGCTAATCACTATAGGATGTCTTGTATAATCCTCAAACAATCTAATGAGATGAGAATAAGAGTTTCTTCTTTCTACAGATAAAAAATTAAAGGAATGATGAATATGCATTTGTCCATCTAAGTAGATTGTTCACCTTTTAATTTTTGTTAACTTAGTCATCATTTATTACATTTTTACTATTTTCTAACAGTGTTCATATATGACTTCCCTGGTGGCTCAGATGGTAAAGCATCTGCCTACAAAGCGGGAGACTTGGGTTCGATCCTTGGGTGGGGAAGATCCTCTGGAGAAGGAAATGGCAACCCACAACAATATTCTTGCCTGGAAAATCCCATGGACGGAGGAGCGTGGTAGGCTATGATCCATGGGGTCAAAAAGAGTCGGACATGACTGAGCAACTTCACTTTCACTTTCAACACTATTCATAACTAATTATTTTTTGGAAAGAATACAATTTGTTTTCAACTAATACTTCTCTTTCTGTTCTTCAACTGCAAGTTTATGTTATAGTCTCTGGACATAGCATCAGATAGCCAAATAAGTATGATCTGATTTTAGCACACAATAAATTTTTAACACAAAATAAATGAAAGCACAAAAAGCAATTAATTGTTTACATAAACTGATAAAGCATAACTAATTGGTGGCAAGAAATCTCAGTTGATTCTGAACATTGTAAAGTAGTTGCCATTAGCAGTAATTAACATTTATTGAGTTTTTTATGTGCCTAACACATAAGTGTTTTTTACTATCAACACATATAATCTTCATTCCAAATAAAAGAGGTAGATGTAAATGTTTGATTTCAGTTCAGTTGCTCAGTTGTGTCCGACTCTTTGTGACCTCATGAATTGCAGCATGCCAGGCCTCCCTGTCCATCACGAACTCCCGGAGTTCACACAAAATCATATTCATGGAGTCGGTGATGCCATCCAGCCATCTCATCCTCTGTTGTCCCCTTTGCCTCCTGCCTCAGTCCTTCCCAGTGTCAGAGTCTTTTCCAATGAGTCAACTCTTCACATGAGGTGGCCAAAGTATTGGAGTTTCAGCTTCTGCATCAGTCCTTCCAATGAACACCAGGACTGATCTCCTTTAGAATGCACTGGTTGAATCTCCTTGCAGTCCAAGGGACTCTCAAGAGTCTTCTCCAACACCACAGTTCAAAACCATCAATTCTTCAGCGCTCAGCTTTCTTCACAGTCCAATTCTCACACCCATACTTGACCACTGGAAAAACCATAGCCTTGACTAGGCAGACCTTAGTCGGCAAAGTAATGTCTCTGCTTTTTAATATGTTGTCTAGGTTGATCATAACTTTCCTTCCAAGGAGTAAGCATCTTTTAATTTCATGGCTGCAGTAACCATCTGCCATGATGTTGGAGCCCAAAAAAATAAAGTCTGACACTCTTTCCACTGTTTCCCCATCTATTTCCCATGAAGTGATGGGATTAGATGCCATGATCTTCATTTTCTGAATGTTGAACTTTAAGCCAACATTTTCATTCTCCTCTTTCACTTTCATCAAGACGCTTTTTAGTTCCTCTTCACTTTCTGCCATAAAGGTGGTGTCATCTCCATATTTGAGGTTATTGATATTTCTCCTGACAATCTTGATTCCAGCTTGTGCTTCTTCCAGCCCAGCATTTCTGATGATGTATTCTCCATAGAAGTTAAATAAGCAGGGTGACAATATACAGCCTTGATGTACTCCTTTTCCTATTTGGAACCAGTCTGTTGTTCCATGTCCAGTTCTAACTGTTGCTTCCTGACCGCATACAGGTTTCTCAAGAGGCAGGTCAGGTGCTCTGGTATTCCCATCTCTTTCAGAATTTCCACAGTTTATTGTGATCCACACAGTCAAAGGCTTTGGCATAGTCAATAAACCAGAAATAGATGTTTTTCTGGAACTCTCTTGCTTTTTCAATGATCCAGCAGATGACAATTTGACCTCTGGTTCCTCTGCCTTTTCTAAAACCAGCTTGAATATCTGGAAGTTCACAGTTCACGTATCACTGAAGCCTGGCTTGGAGAATTTTGAGCATTACTTTACTAGCGTGTGAGATGAGTGTAATTGTGTGGTAATTTGAGCATTCTTTGGCATTGCCTTTCTTTGGAATTGGAATGAAAACTGACCTTTTTCAATCCTGTGGCCACTGCTGAGTTTTCCAAATTTGCTGGCATATTGAGTGCAGCACTTTCACAGCATCATCTTTCAGGATTTGAAACAGCTCAACTGGAATTCCATCACCTCCACTAGCTTTGTTTGTAGTGATCCTTTCTAAGGCCCACTTGACTTCACATTTCAGGATGTCTGGCTCTAGGTGAGTGATCACACCGTCGTGTTTATCTGGGTCATGAAGATCTTTTTTTGTAGAGTTCTTCTGTGTATTCTTGCTACCTCTTCTTAATATCTTTTGCTTCTGTTAGGTCCATACCATTTCTGTCATTATCAAGCCCATCTTTGCATGAAATGTTCCCTTGGTATCTCTAATTTTCTCAAAGAGATTGCTAATCTTTTCCAATCTGTTGTTTTCCTCTATTTCTTTGCATTGTTTGCTGAGGAAGGCTTTCTTCATTTTACAAAAAAGAAAAATGAGCTACAAAGAGATTGTGAAAGTAGCCCAGGTCACACACCAAGAAAGAGCAAAGCCAAGTCTAGACCATTCTTAAGGGGTGTACTATGTTGTGTTACCTCTCCAGGTACACAATACATGTGAAAAAAATCATCCTGGCTTTTTGTTTATGTCAAAGAAATAGTTGGTATGCCTCTGTGTGTGTATGTATTTTAGTTGTACTTATGTCCAATTCTTTTGCAGCCCCTTAGACTATAGCCAGCCAGACTCTTCTGTCCATGGGTTTTCCCAGGCAAGAATACTGACGTGGGTCCCATTTCCTCTCCAGGTGAATCTTCCCAACCCAGAGATAAAACCTGCTTCTCCTGCATTGGCAGACAAATTCTTTAGTTCTGAACCACCAGGGAAGCCCAGTTTGTGTGCATAACTGCCATTAAATGTTTTTTAAAAAGAGTTTGCACTGGGGTGAGCTAATGGAAAATTACTGGAGGACATGATGGAAAGCTCAGTCAATGTGATTAGGTCATCTGTGTTTGTAATTGGTGTTTACCAAACTTAAACTCCTATCCAACCACAGAGATGTATCTTTCTTGATTATTACATCTCACAGGAATGGCTCCTAGGTCTTTGAGAAAGACATTGTTAGGATTGTAAAACTAGCAAGAGACTGGAAGAAGATTTGTATCTTAAAGGAAAAGAGAAAGAGTGTATGATTGCAAATGTTCTAAGGAAAGGGATCTCAAAGGTCTAGATTCAGAAAGAAAACTGGCGATAGCTTAGTGAAGCTGAGGAGAACGTTAGATTGTCTTGGGTCAAACGTTGACAGAATATTTGGACTAAATAGATTTTGTTTAACTGTTTTCTTATGATTCATATAATATATATTGAGTTTTGTTTATATATTTTAGCAATAATTGAATGCATATTCAGCTATATAGTTTAAAGAAATATATTCTCATTGTCATGTGAGGAATTTTTGGAATGAATGGAGTTGTTAGAGCTCCAGTGGCTCTCAAGATAGTATATCATTACTGATTTGACAAAACCATTAGATATACTGAATGTGAACTTTCAGAACTAAAGAGTAATATTGATTTAATCTAAGAGGTTCAGGTAGTCAACCTCATATGGGACTTCAGGAGGAAACAGATGGCAATAATGACTACCCACTGCTAAATTTCCTCAAGCAGGGCTAAAAAAGGGCAGGACCAGAAGGCTGGGAAACGTGGGGTCCAAAAGGCCATGAACCTGACTATATTTCATAACAAGACATATTTGCCTTTGCTCAGAGTCCTGAAATAAATTTTCAGCATGATCCAAACACTTTCTTGGTGCATCTGACCTGAGTTCACTATAGCTACAAACAAAAGCTTCACAGACTCTCAGTAGAAATGAAATCACAGTTTCAAAACATACAGATTTTGAAGAGTATAGCATATACTTTACATCTTTATGATTGTTTTTAGAATTGTAAACCTTAGAGTATTCCTAAATTATCCCCACCTTATCCTATCAAGTTTGCTCTATGTCAAGATAAATTGGTTTGAAAATAAACTAAGACCATAAAATAAACCCATCATCCTAGCATTTTGGAAATGTATATACACATTTAAAAATAAGCTTAAGTTTTTCATATTGCATCAAATTCCAGGGCCACTGATTCCTTGAAGTCAGATTCATTTGACTTCCTGAAAATGAATTGGTTTTCATGAAACTATTTAAATTTATTGAGTTACTATTATCATCCTAAACTCAAATAAAATTTGAGGAGTATTGGGCCTGGACATATCTCTGCAATTCTCAATAATATTTGCATCTGAAAGTGTCAGATCCCCCTTCTGCAGGGGATCTTCCCAAATCAGGGCTGGAACATGCATCTCCTGCATTGGCAGTTGTATTCTTTACCACCAAGCCACCTGAGAAGCCCCAATTAATCCATCCCTCATTGCATTTCAAACTGGAACATGTTTCTTGACCCAGCAGCTGGAGGCACATTAGCTGTTGAAAAAGAGTTATTTTCTCTTAATCCTCACCAACTAAACTATTGGAACTCTGGTACTCTCTGAACTAATAGTGCAGGACCCCAAGGGTCTCTCAAAACCTACCATTTCTTTTCACTTTCCACAAGTTTCTGCTATTGAGGTGTTTACTTGATGACCCATTTGCTCCAAATGTAACTTGGAAACATGTTATGAAGTTCAGCCTTGGGTGCCAGATTAAATCTCAGAGACAGTTTTGGGTGAAATAGAACTAAAGCTATTTAGTTTATTGCTTTGCCAGGCAAAGTAGGCCACAGTGGGCAAATGCCCTCAAGACCGTGTGTCCTGCTCATAAAGGGGTAGTGAAGAGTCTCAAAATGTTCAGGGAACAGAGCACGATCAGCTCCTGGATATTCTTCTGATTGGTTGGTGGTGACATAATTGAGGGTCAGCATCCTCAACCAGCTGGTTGAGTCTCCAGCTGGTCTAGGATCTACACCCTTGTGGGCCACATGCAGTTAACTTCCTCCACCTGGTACAGGCTTAAGTGTCTGCAAAACAGCTCAAAGGGCATGGCTCAGAATACTATCTGTAATCAATGAAGAAGAACTAAAGAGCCTTAACTTGGTTTAATGGCTAAATTATTATTTTGTCTCAGTTGACTGTTTTCCTTTCTTTCTTCATTTCTTCACTTCTCTGATTAAATTTATTCTCATTAAATAAATCAAATTTATTATTATTATTATTAAATTTATTCTTATGAATGTTTTTCTACAGATAAAAGGCAGGCAGAGGATATGGATAGGAGTCTCTCCTGGGAAGGCCTCACAGGGTCCTGCTTGCTTACAGACTGATGATACTACTAGGAAAATTTACATATCACTCTCACATCAGGCTGTTGCCAACACCACTGTTCAGGGTCTCCAGGCCACAGCAAAATGTTACCTCTAGTCCAACAGCAGGATCTCAAAACTAAATCTTACTCCCCTAAGAGCTGAGCTCTCTGTTGAGGTTGGACCATATTCCTTGGAGACTGAGTGGATCTAACTAAGTCATCTAGCAGTCTCCAAATGTCCAGGTGTCTTTCCTTTTAATTGAGCAGCTTAAGCAATTATCCCACCATGCTAGCCTTTCAGACATGAAACAAACAGTTGAGATGGCCGAAGCTAAGCCATGCTGGGGACCCCAGAACAAAACAGTATTGCTCCTTAAAATGTGCATATACTTAGAACACAATAATCACTTCGTATTTACTCTGAAAAAGCAGAATTCTGACAACAGGAGAAGCGAAAAATAAACATCAACAAAGGTTGGCCTTTAAATTTCCCTACTGATTAACTTTGTTTTCTAGCTTTGTTTAATGGTCACACATCTTTGTGAATTTTGGATCTTTTAAAATCTTTTACCAGCATTCTCGTTATTATTGTTATCCTTTTGATTGTAAGCTTCACGGGGTTAAGGTTCTCTATTTGTTTAACTTTAAATCTCACATCATATGCTAATACATCACATATAGACACTCTAACTAAGTGGTAAATTTTTGAGGTGAAATTTTATTTTGGCTTTGAAGGTTTTAGACATAACTGATTTAAATAAGAACTAAGTTATATAAACCAGGATGAATCAAACATTTTTCTTCTTATCTATTGCATTCTTTCTCCTTGCAAATGTTTATGTATTTGCCTCGTGTTAAATTCAATCTGAAAATCAGTACATTCTGCCTAACCAATAATTTCTTGAAACATAACTGAAATATTCTCCTCAGCAAATGACCCATCCTCTCCTTAGAGTGTCTACTCTTTATCGTTTCTCAGTGGATTGCTAGAATTTCCATGAAGAGATTAAATGAAACAATATTCAAAATTCAGTTTAATCAACTTTGTTTTTTTTTAATTGGAGGAGATTAAAATAGCTGGTAAAACATGAGCATATTTATGTATTTATTTCCAATATTATTGTTTTAATTATCCATATTGAGAATTAACCTGGTTTAAAATTAGCAAGGATATAAGATTTCAGATATCCAGTTCTCATCTCTGAATAAGTAATCCTTGTTTAGTTCTCTAGGGGAGGGAAAAACTTTTCTTCCTCTACTCAGGTAAGGCTTCAAGCCTCAAACTGATAACAGAGATTAACAGCAAAAACATAACAAACAAGTTAAAGAAAACAAAAAACAGACTTAGTCACAAACTTCAAGGGAAGAAAAAAAGTATTTTCCTTCTATTCTTGTAGGTTCTCAGCTGGTTGGCTGGGACCCCTATAAGAAAAACAAAATTAAGGAAAAAAAAAACCTAGAAGTTTATTGAAATGTTTATGTGTACATCACATAATACATGGGGATAATTCAGGGATGAGTAACAAATAATTGCCTGGAACTCGTGCTTAAATGCCATCTTCACCCGAAACAGACGACGGGTATGAGGAAGGCAAGTTATAAGAAGGTGGCCAGAAAAGTACAGTAAACAAAGGTCAGGTTTGTTTTGCAAATTTAAATTGATACCTTCTCTAGTGATAAGAGGCTCTTGTGATTAAGAGTCATCCCACTCTTGATGATACAGAGATGTGACTCAAGGAGGATTTTAGGATTTATATGCCATCCAACCAAGTATGGAGAAGAAGCTAGACACAGGAAAAAGGATTAGGGACTGCTGGGAGGGGAGATTGGAGAAGGCAATGGCACCCCACTCCAGTACTCTTGCCTGGAAACTCCCATGGACAGAGGAGCCTGGTAGGCTGTAGTCCATGGGGTCGCTGAGAGCTGGACATGACTCAGTGACTTCACTTTCACTTTTCACTTTCATGCATTGGAGAAGGAAATGGCAACCCACTCCAGTGTTCTTGCCTGGAGAATCCCAGGGACGGGGGAGCCTGGTGGGCTGCCGTCTATGGGGTCGCACAGAGTCGGACACGACTGAAGCGACAGCAGCAGCAGCAGGGAGGGGAGATAGCAAGTATGGGAAGGTACGGTACAGTATGGTACATAAAGAGCGTTCAGTAAGGTTAGCTTTGCAGGTTCAAAGTCAGGGCCTTGTCCATCGATAAGAGCTGTAAAATGTCATCTTCATATCAGAGAGAGTTGTTCAGTTGCTCAGTTGTGTCCAACTCTTTGCAACCTCATGGACTGCAGCACACCACGCCTCCCTGTCCTTCACCGTCTCCCAGAGCTTGCTCAAACCCATGTCCGTTGAGTCAGTGATGCCATCCAACCATTTCATTCTCTATCATCCCTTTCTCTTCCTGCTTTCAATCTTTCCCAGCATCAGGGTCTTTCCTAATGAGTCGGCTCTACACATCAGGTGGCCAAAGTATTGGAGCTTCAGCTTCAGCATCAGTCCTTCCAATGCATATTCATACTGATTCCCTTTAGGATAGACTGGTTGGATCTCCTTGCAGTCCAAGGGACTCTTAAGAGTATTCTCTAACACCACAGTTCAAAAGGATCAATTATTTGGTGCTCAGCTTTTTTATGGTCCAACTCTCACATCCATTCATGACTACTGGAAATACCATAATTTTGACTGTAAAGACCTTTGTTGGCAAAGTAATGTCTCTGCTTTTTAATATACTGTTGACATCTTAACAAATAAAAATCTTCTTTTATAAGTGTAAATTTCCTTTAAAAAATATATAGGGTTTGTTTTTAGAGCTTTTCCTACATCTGCTGTTTCTCAGTTGCTTTCAACTCAGAATAATCCTTATGCCAAAGTGATGTATTTGGGGGTGGCATATTCTGTTCCTCTAGTTTTCTTTCCTCTGTGTGCAACTAGCATTTTAGAGCTGCTGTCTTGGAAGGTCAGCTGTTTGTTTGGACAGGGCTTCCCAGCATGGCGTTTCTCAGTATTGTTATATTCAGCATCTGATTCCAGGTGTCTGTTCTTTAATTATTTATGACCACTTCCTTCCAAACTGGACTGTGGGCAGCAGAAAACTGACTGGAAACTGATGCCCTACAAAATGGTAAAATATAATTTAAATATCAAGACTAAAGAAAGAATAAATTAGAACAAAAGGTTAAATTTTAGAAGATAAATTACCATATCAAAATATAGATCAGGATGTTGCATAATTCCTCCCAGTAAAATGGTTAACTCCTCGAGGTCAGGGACTATTATACATTTCATGTTCCATCAGCATTTGGCACAGCACCTACATGTAATTGATGCTCAGTAAATACCGGTGGTTCATTTTATTTCATTTATTTGTGAAAAAGCAAAGCAGAAAAAAAAAATTGTGCCTTACATATCATGAAAACAGTTTCTTTTTTATTGATGAGAGCCTGCCGGAATGAGAACCCTGACACAATTGTAAAGAGTTAGGGAACTGACCTGCTCTCAGAGTGCTTCACTTCCGGGCCAATTTTAAACACCTGGAGGATAAACTACTGAAAAATCTTTGTGGTGTCTGCAGTTAAGCTTGAGTTTAGTCTCACAGCTCTCAGTGTGGACACTCATTTCCAAAATTTAATGTGAATCCTTGAGGGGTGAAATTGGCTCAAATGATACTATCAGAGGAAAGGAACTTCAATTTAACATATATTCACTAATTATGTTATTATTATTCTTAATTGTTTCAAAACAAAAGATGAAAAGCTAAAACATAATTTTAATTGGCAAAGGAATTTCATACTAGGAAGGCACCTCTTGATTAGCAGCTGTGTAGGCAGGGGGAGGGTTGGGGTATGGAAATTTGGCTGAGAATTCACACGGAAAAGTGCTCAGTGTGCTTCAAAATAGCTCAATCAGTTCTCAGCGTGCTGTGAAAGCGCTCAACTGGTACTCAACTTCCCGCATATTTAAATAAGTTGAGAGCTTACTTTTAAAAAGTGCTCAATCGGGAGTACTCAAGTTGTGGGGCCAATTAGTTGAATGCTAATTAACTTCTTTCCTATGGTTCTGTTCCCTTAAGCAGAGGGACGCTTCTGCTGTTCAAGTTTCCAGGTTGAACCTGGACTTTGCCTTATACATTGAGAGATGTGCATTTCTTGTGGAGGAGGCAAGCATCCAGCCAACCATTCCCATGCCTTTCTTTGGCTCAGTTTCATTGTCTCTCTCTGCCTCTCTCATGTGTTCACATTACCCTCCTCACTATTTCTGGCTTTATTGTCTTGCTTTGAAGTTATTTTGAAAAGACTAAATAGAGGAGCTTGCTCTTTTATTTGATCTGATATCTTTTTATTCCTGATGCATAGTTTGGTTTTTCCCAAGGGCCTTTTCAATCATTTTGATATCATTTGCTCCTCAGAAATGGTTTTGAGCATTAAGCTGAAGAAATTGTGTAGTTCCAAAATGTCCACTTTTAATTTGGTTTACTCATTAGTGTATTATTTTTGAAGTAGGGAAGATGAGTCCCATAATATGTCTCATATAAAATAAACAACTCCATTACATAATTTGCTAAAATCAAACTTGAGCTATATATGTTAAGAATCTACTTTGGGGGAAAAAAAGATACTATATTTCACTACTGCTATAAATTTAGATGAAGATTTAAATGGAATTTTGTTTTCTGTGATAATTTCAAAATCTCATAGGATGATGCTTTGATGTGTGAGTGCAGTTTTTAAAACACATTCAAATGATGTCATGTATTCCCTTTGCAAGTACTTCATTATGCATTAGAAAAAAATCTTTTGGAGTATGTATATTTAGGTGGTAACTGTTACCAAACCCAAACTTGTGTTCATTTTCCCATAGACAGTAAAAAACCAATCCAGTGACATTTTAAGGTGAGTAAAATAACTTTTCAGTTCAGTTCAGTTCAGTCGCTCAGTCGTGTCCAACTCTTTGCGACCCCATGAATCGCAGCACGCCAGCCCTGTCTGTCCATCACCAATTCCTGGAGTTCACTCAGACTCACGTCCATCGAGTCCGTGATGCCATCCAGCCATCTCATCCTCGGTCGTCCCCTTCTCTTCCTGCCCTCAGTTCCTCCCAGCATCAGAGTCTTTCCCAATGAGTCAACTCTTCTCATGAGGTGGCCAAAGTCCTGGAGTTTCAGCTTTAGCATCATTCCTTCCAAAGAAATCCCAGGGCTGATCTCCTTCAGAATGGACTGGTTGGATCTCCTTGCAGTCCAAGGGACTCTCAAGAGTCTTCTCCAATACCACAGTTCAAAAGCATCAATTCTTTGGCGCTCAGCCTTCTTCGCAGTCCAACTCTCACATCCATACATGACCACTGGAAAAACCATAGCCTTGACTAGATGGACCTTAGTCGGCAAAGTAATGTCTCTGCTTTTGAATATGCTATCTAGGTTGGTCATAACTTTTCTTCCAAGGGGTAAGCGTCTTTTAATTTCATGGCTGCAGTCACCATCTGCAGTGATTTTGGAGCCCAAAAAGATAAAGTCTGACACTGTTTCCACAGTTTCCCCATCTATTTCCCATGAAGTGATGGGACTGGATGCCATGATCTTCATTTCTGAATGTTAAGCTTTAAGCCAGCTTTTTAACTAGCATCTAATGCAGGGTTAATGCATTAGCCTCCTAACTCATCTCCCAGCCAACCTCGCCACAAAGCAAAAAGTGCCTTACCATCTATAAATGTCATTAGAAAGGTCATGGGTTTTGGTGGAGATATCAAGACTTCTTAGGCTGAAACCAATGAAAATGTGGGTCATCTAACTCCAAGGTTCTCCAAGCAACCTTCTACTTTAACTGGCTTCAATATTGGGCTACCTGGAGAAAGTAGCTTGGAGAAAGACTCAGTTGGTCAATTGAATACATTGTTGGAAAATGTTATTCAATATAAATTTTATGTCAATCATAAATCAATTAAAAAAGAAAGAAAATATGTTAGCTACTCATATTCCCACATGTATGAAAAGGATATGAATCTCACTGAAAATTAATACATTTGCATCAGGATTTTCTACCCCAGTCAGAATTTTGCTGATGTGATTCTGCATGAGTGATGGGATAGTGCCCAGTGTTATAATAACCACTTCCTGAGTCTGCAGTGCTAATGGTCTGACCTTGGATGGTGATGAATTCACTAAGGTAATGACTATCACACCTTGAAGCCACTTGAGAAACTTGCTGGATGTCAAAATCACATTTACAGTTTTTCTCTTTGAGTTTCTATTGAATGTATGTGATGTTTTCACGGTAATGCCATGCTCAATTTTGTGAGCATAAAGAACAATATTTTTTTAAACCATTATTACCCTGGTATTCAAAACTATAAAACTAAGGCAATACAATGAAAATCAACTATTGATATTTTTAGTAACCTGGGGTTGCTTACAATGATAATAGCCAATTAAGATTATCTCTTTTATAAAACAAAATGAAGGAATTTGGGTAACAGAGTTTTCCTCACAAATTCTGCCCAGTGGCTATAAGAGGTAGCATCGTGTTATTGCTTTGCTCTAAAATGAAGATAGAAATGTATGTCCTGTTGCCCCTCACTGTTTGGCATATTGGAAGTTGTTTATTAAATACCCTTTACAGGGTTTCACCATGTTCTCTCTCTCTGAAAATGAAAGCTAATTCAGCTTTCTTATCTTTTTGATAGAAAAAAATGATATCTAGAATTAAGAGTTTACTATGCAATCATACATTCAAGTGATGTATTTATTTTAATAAACCAGGAAGGTATTTAGGTGGCTTGTGTCAATTTTAAACAATTATCTTTTTTGTTTTACTTGACCTAGTTAATGATTTGCAAACGGATATGATTCAACAAAACATTAGTTAAAATGTTTAGTGAAATCTTAAAACAACTGCTTTTAATATTCCTGAACAATAGGAGGTTCCAAGTTCAGCCTACTGTGAGGTGTGTGGGGCTTATTTGCAATCAGCTCTGACATTTTCAGAAATTTCCACTACAAAGGAGTTCTATTTTGAAAACACTTGTTAGAGAGCAGTTGAATGTGTGTCCTTCATTGAGCACTACTTCTTTTTGCTGTTGTTGTTGTAGTTTTTAATTGTTGGCCAAGATTAAGAAATGCTTGAGATCCATCAGGTTGTGTCATTTGATTGCTCTAAAGGTACATACATATATATGTATACTGTTTAATATTGTATATTCCAAATTAAGATTGTTAACATCTTATTAATATGCAAATCCTTGTTATGACAATGCTTTTCCTCTACTGTACAAACCACTTTTCAGCTAAAAATTAATAAAGCCTCTCAGTTGGTCCTAAAGTTTTCATCAGTATGAACAGATGTTACTATTGTTTGTTTGGCTGGAACATTTACTTTGAAAGATACCATCTGAGTTTGAAAATAAACTAAGCCCTAGTTTTATACAATAGCATCAGGAAAATTGTTTTGTTTTGTTTTGAGTTCAGTGGTAGACCAATGGTAGTTATCTGATCATTTTTAGGATGTGATTTTCAGAAAGAAGTCATGCTTGATTTTTTTTCCTTTCGATGTCCAGTCAACAATAACAATAGCAAAACCTGTGTTAAATGGGGGTCAAATGACAGTGCATCTATAACAGTACTCTCTAAAGTAGCTAAAATTTTAACCATTTTATCTGTTTTATAAAAAATTGAATCACTGTTCAAACTAATTACAAGTTCTTTTCAGCATCATAATAGACTTGTAGGCAGATAGTGTTATTATCCCCATTTTGTAGATGAAGAAGATAAGGTACAAGAAGATAAATAGCCTTGCAAAGGTCATGCTGTATATTATAACCCAGACAATCAGCCTCCATATTTTGTGCTTATACCTGCCTTACTATGCACTGTTAAAAATCCCAGATGTTTTCATTATTTCCCTCTGAATGCTAGCCCCTAGATTTTTATAAGTAAGTCCTTGCATTAATGGTAAGAAAGTATAGTTTCCAACAGTAGTCTTGTTATTCTCTGATCAAAAATGTAGTCAAAGTTTCTGAGGGACACATATCCGGAAGGAAAGGAGGAGAAAGAGACCAACAGGTTAGCTAAGTCTCACCAGTCCTGAAATGGGATGAAAAAATCATAATAGCCCACTTATTTCATTTAATCCTAAGGTTAAATTTTTCAATGGAAAACAATCGTTTAAAGATCTTAACATATGGAGTAAACACTGATTGCAATAGTCTAGTTTATCTTATGCATAGTAGAATAAATTATTTGAACAGATCATGCATAAAGTTGCATATCATTATAAATGCAACACAAATGGAATTCTAAAGGAGAAAATATGGAAGAATCTGCCACTGAAGAAAATATACTTGCTTAAAGATAATTTTATTGTTCCATAATCAGCTATCAATAAAATACAAAATGAGTAAGACTTCATTAAATTTGTAAGGTAATTCCATACACAGACCAAGACCTCTGGGAGGTTAAAGAACCAGTGATTTCCAGGGTTTAGAATACCATATGAATTTTAAAGGTAAAGTAGCTGCTTTTATAACACCAAAAATACTAAAGCCTTTAAAATGGATAGACAGATAGATAAATAGATAAAGGATGATATATCCTCCTCATTAGGATAGTTTATAATCTAAGGCTGCTGATTATGACAGAGGAAAATTGATATAAAAGATAAATACATGCACAGAAAATACATATGTAATTGTTTAAAATCTCAGACTACATGCAGTTATTTCAAATTCTGAGTGGTGAGACCTGGCTTATAAATGTTGCCATCACTGCCAGTTGATGTTTGGCAAAGTCATGCTTCACCCTGCTAAAGTTTCCATAGGAAATCAGTATTTTGCAATTAGTTCATCTTAGGCAGGTAGCTATAGCAAAACTCAAGCCTAATTTATTTGCCCCTTGATCTCATTGAAGAAGGGGGAGCAAAAATTAAATGCAAAATAAAATAAACATTCAAATTATTGGAAACAATTTTATACACATTATGATCATTACTATACAGAATTATGCCTTGCCCTTGAGAGATTTGCATCTTGTACTGAGCAAACTACCAATTTATAAGACTGCTGCTTGAGCTGACATAGATATACGACAGACACTTTGTCCTTTAGACCTAGAAGGAGTCATGGAACTGCTCTGTCAGTATCATTCATTCAGTTGACAAATAATATCAAACCTGTTTAGTGGAGCAAGTAAACAGAGTAAAGAGGATTTCATGATAGAAAGAAATAGTAAATGGATACACAGATGAGGCTAGGATAAGGTTTGAGATGCCAGAGAGATATGCAATATAAGTTATCTTGATCTATTTTGTATATTATTTAATAGTTATGAAATGTACTTGAAACAAACGTTTCATCTCTAGGAGACAGAAAATATGGACTTGTTTTAATGACATCATCTCTACCAGACCACCTCAACTGCCTCCTGAGAAACCTATATGCAGGTCAGGAAGCAACAGTTAGAACTGGACATGGAACAATAGACGGGTTCCAAATAGGAAAAGGAGTACATCAAGGCTGTATATTGTCACCCTGCTTATTTAACTTCTATGCAGAGTACATCATGAGAAACGCTGGGCTGAAAGAAGCACAAGCTGGAATTAAGATTGCTGGGAGAAATATCAATAACCTCAGACATGCAATAACACCACCCTTAGGACAGAAAGTGAAGAGGAATTAAAAAGCTCTTGATGAAAGTGAAAGAGGAGAGTGAAAAAGTTGGCTTAAAGCTCAACATTCAGAAAACTAAGATCATGGCATCTGGTCTCATCACTTCATGGGAAATAGATGGGGAAAGAGTGGAAACAGTGTCAGACTTCATTTTGGGGGGCTCCAAAATCACTGCAGATGGTGATTGCAGCCATGAAATTAAACTGAACTGAATATTTTATCATGAAACAAAAACATACAGTACCACCCAAGACTCAATCTACTTTATATTTATCTATCTAAAGAGAAACATTTTAAAAATTGAAACACAAATTTAATATAATTAGAAAACTAAGTGATTTTTCTGAAAACATTCACCTACTTTATAATTCATAGATAGTTACCCTTTTGATAACGAACATGAGAGTATACCAAGAATTTCTTCTTAATTTAGCATATAAAGGCATTTGTTTTATTTCTGTACTATATTTTACAAAAACATACAGTACCACCCAAGACTCAATCTACTTTATATTTATCTATCTAAAGAGAAACATTTTAAAAATTGAAACACAAATTTAATATAATTAGAAAACTAAGTGATTTTTCTGAAAACATTCACCTACTTTATAATTCATAGATAGTTACCCTTTTGATAACGAACATGAGAGTATACCAAGAATTTCTTCTTAATTTAGCATATAAAGGCATTTGTTTTATTTCTGTACTATATTTATATCCTAATCCACACTCCCAACAATATTTTGCCTAGATGCGGAATGTTTATGAGAACAGTCATGCATGTGTTTGAGGAACAGGTAGTTCAGTTCAGTTCAGTCGCACAGTCGTTTCTGACTCTTTGCAACCCCGTGAATCGCAGCATGCCAGGCCTCCCTGTCCATCACCAACTCCCAGAGTTCACTCAGATTCAACATCCATCAAGTCAGTGATGCCATCCAGCCATCTCATCCGCTGTCGTCCCCTTCTCCTCCTGCCCCTAATCCCTCCCAGCATCAGAGTCTTTTCCAATAAGTCAACTCTTTTCATGAGGTGACCAAAGTACTGGAGCTTCAGCTTTAGCATCATTCCTTCCAAAGAATACCCAGGGCTGTTATACAGCCTTGAGGTACTCCTTTTCCTATTTGGAACCAGTCTTTTGTTCCATGTCAGGTAAGATGAACTCAGAACTGGAAAAACATTGACAGTGGATTAACAGTGGTGGCCATGAAGACTTGCAAGAAAGGTTAGATAGAGGGGAATAAAAGGTGTATATCCTTTTTGGAAGAGGCATCTTAGCTCAGGGGAGTCAGGTTACTAATGTAAAAATCACATGCTTAGTAAATGAATGACCACTACTTCAAATCTTATCATCTCCACACACACACACACACACACACACACACACACACCCCTAATTTGTGCCTGACATTATCCATAGCGTTGAGGATACTATGGTAGTAAAGAAGAGAGATAGACTTAATCCTTTCATTTATTTTCTAATGTATGATAGCAGATATAAACATAGTAACAAAAATTTTGATATTAGTAAATATTGTAATGAAATAAGATAATGGGGAATTTCTTTCCAAGAAGCTTATTTATTTTTTTACCTGGGCTTCCCTTGTGACTCAGTAGAAAAATCTCCTGCAATGCAGGAGACCCAGGCTCAATCCCTGGATCAGAAAGATCCCCTGGAGAAAGAAATGGCAACCCACTCTTATGGACAGAGAAGCCTGGCAGGGTACAATCATGAGGTCACAAAGAGTTGTACCTAATATGTATCACAATATCCTATAATGTTCCTCTTTGCTATTAAGAACATTTTCTAAACCATTTGTTATTGCAGTTGGTAAGTCATGTCCAGCTCTTTGCGACCTCATGGACTGCAGCACACCAGGTTCCTCTGTCCTCCACAGGCTCCTGGAGTTTGCTCAAATTAACGTCTATTGAGTCAGTGATATTATCTAACTGTCTCATTCTCTGCTGCCCTCTCTTCTTTTGCTTTTTATCTTTCCCAGCATCAAGGCCTTTTCCAGTGAATCAGCTCCTTCGTATCAGGTGGCCAAAGTATTGGAGCTTCAGCTTCAGCATCAGTCCTTCCAATGAATATTCAGGCTTGATTTCCTTTAGGATTGACCAATTTGATCTCCTTGTGTGTGCTAACTCACTTCAATCATGTCCGACTCTTTGCGATCCTAAGGACTGTAGCCTGCCAGTCCCCTCTGTCCATGGGATTCTCCAGGCAAGAATACTGGAGTGGGTTGCCATTCCTTTCTCCAGGAGATCTTCCTAACCCAGGAATTGAACCTGTGTCTCTTATGTCTCCTGCATCAGCAGGTGGGTTCTTGACCACTAGTACCACCTGACCTCCTTACAGCCCTATAATTTATTGCTCTGTAGTCAGATTTCCTAGACTCTACACACATTTTGTGTGTCATCTTGAGCCTGTCTGAGCCTCAGTTTCCTCACTGGCAAAATAGAGTTATTAGCAATATTTACCAACATCTTGTAATTATAAAAGGAATAAATCATTAAATCTGTGTAAAACAGAAAATAATGTCTGCTACTTAAAAACTCAAATATGCACTATTTTTGTTCTTTTCACTATGTTTGTATATGATTATTATTAACCACAGTTTAAAATACTATTAAGCCATAATAAGCTTTGTGTTGGTGGACTCTTGGTCCAACATCAGAAACACAAGATAAATTAAAGCTTCAGTACCTCTAAGAATATCTCAAGTGAACCTATTCATTGCAACTCAAGGTTCTCTGAATTTAATATGCTTGAACTCGCATGGATAACACTTTTATACATCTTACTCTTATTTGCTTTCCAGTAAACATTTATTAATACATTATGCCCTTTATATTCTATTACTTATGTTCACTACTTTTAATTGAACCACTAATACTTCACATCTCTATATTTCTACATTACAATATGTCCAGCCAAAATATTTAACCAGTTAATTTCCTAACCTGAAAGCTACTCTGACATGTTACTTTCAAATTGATTCATGAATCTTTACATTGGATGCTATTCTACTTTCTTAATTAATTAATTCCACATCTACTTACTCAGTTATCTAAGCCAGACAAGTGGGAGTTGCTTTCCCTGCACACCTCATAGACGTCCCTGTTCTCCCAGTTATCTTCCTCTCTCCATCACCATTGCCATTATGCTTCTTAAGATACATGTTAGCCTTCGTTTCATCTTTTCAGCTTATTACTTTAATTCTAAATTTACTGGTGTCACATATAGAATATGGTAAAATTTCACAAACCATTTATATGATGGGAAACAAAATATTAGGAGAAAATAGTGTTATGAAAATGGAAGTACATAAACTATGTCTGGATCCTTCTTGGGTGACCAAGAATGAGTATAATAATATTCTAAGTAACTGTGTACTGACTGTAAAGGGGAAAATTAAGCAGCATATCCGTCCTCTGTAATAAAGTTGAACTATACAGACACAAGTTATGAAACAGAAATTAAGACAAGAAAAATGTCAAGTGGGGGGTTAATGAGCTCTACCATCCCTTAATCTCTATATGATTCCATGCTATATTTGATACAGGCAATTGACACTTGCTCAATTTTATGTAAATGCAATAAAAATGCACCCTCATACATCTCCTCAACCCATATACTACCGCTTATCTTCATGTACCTTCTGTCATGATTCTGAAGCTATCATTACAATGTAACAGATAAATTATAAAAAAAAAAAAGTCAGGATACAATGAAAATAAATATAATAGAATTTTGAATAGCCATGTTAGCTTGCTGTTATAGCCATGTTAACTTGATGTTACATGTCTTCTCTGAGCCAAATTTTCTAATACTGGAAACAAATTTCAAAATGTTGAAATTTAAGGGTCTAAGTCAATTAACACATTTTATTTAAATAGAGTAAAATCATGGTTTTACTGGGCTTCCCTGATAATTCAGTTGATCTAGATTTCCAGAGTAGATAAAATTTTATGGCTAAAATATTAGAAAATACTAGCGTACTGGTCACTTTTGCACTGAAACCTCTTTCTACTCCTAGTGATTCTGGTATTTCAGTAAAGTCACAGAAAAAAACTGACCTCAAATATGAAATTTTATTTGTGTCACATTTTGACAAATTGCTTTAGTCTCTGGAGAACTGTCTGCTTGTTTTATTTACAGAGTTTTTGAACTTCTGCTGGAGAAAATGCGTTTAAATTTTCCTATTTTCCACAACTCAGGTTATTTGAAGTAAAGTTTAATTTCATATTCAGATTTTTATATTGATAGGTTTCCCTTATTTCCTGCTATCTTGTAGTTCTATTTATTTCCTATCCTTTTGGTTTCCATTGTATTTTTAATTTATTTCAATTAATAGGTATTTAAAAAAAAAAGTCAGTCATGTCTGACTCTTTGCAACACCATGGACTCCTCCTGCCAGGCTCCTCTGTCCATGGAATTCTCCAGGCCAGAACACTGGAGTGAGTAGCCACTGTCTTCTCTAGGGGATCTTCTCAACCCAGGAATCAAACCCAGGTCTCCTGCATTGCAGATGGATTCTTTACCATCTGAGCCACCAGGGAAGCCCGTATTATAGATATACAAAACTGGTTTTAGATTTAAAGCTACACATATAGTGTTTCCATTTCTTTTTTAATCTTGAGATGAAATTTATGTAAAAGAGTTACGTATGAGCTCTCATGAACCAAAGTCTTTAGTTTTGTGCTGTAGCTTTAAGGCCTGCTGCAGTGGGTCCTATATCTTGATATTCCAGCAGTTGATTGAATTCAGATAGTAAAGAAATATGACCAACAGGTAATTTTAAGTCCCTGACATACTTTCATGAAAGACAAGTTGAAAGCAGTGTTATTGCAGATTTGAAATAGAAAACTTATATAGTGAAGATATTCTTAATGGTTTTTGTAAACAAATTATTCCTTTTTTATCTGAAATATATGTGTTTAAATTATTACCCCAAAATCTATATACAATACATAGCACTGTCAAGCTAACACATGACTGTTTATAAAAACAATAGCTTTGGCAAAATTTTGTGCAATGGAGATTTAACAGGCTTTCTATTGCATTGCACTATATCATGAATAGGCTTAGTGTTTATTACAAGTTTCAGGAAGCATTTTTTAAATTTTATGCCTTTAACAAGGAATTTAGACAGTTGGTAAGCAATATTTGTGATTCAATATTTAAAGCAAAATACCTACTGCTTCTTTTTTTCAAACTTCCCTACCACTGCTTGGGAGAAACTTAAATTTCTATGAGAGTCATTATAATATGGTCACCACAGGCAGATATGTACCTGTGTAGATCAGATTCATTAAAAAAAAAAAAAATCCAACTACATCAAAATGCATAAGTAGACTGAAAGAGTTATGAGGCTGAAATATGACTGTTTTTGTCAAATGTATATTAAGAACTGTGAAGGATCAATATGCAGGCTGAAAATTTAACATGAAAAGCAATGGCAACCCACTCCAGTACTCTTGCCTAGAAAATCCCATGGACAGAGGAGCCTGGTAGGCTGCAGTCCACGGGGTCACACAGAGTCCGACACAACTGAAGAGACTTAGCAGTAGCAGCATTTCACCAACAAAAGCAAAAATACAACTATCCTGGGCCAGAGGCAGAGGATTTCATTACAGTAGTGGCGATAGCCATGAAATTAGCATTTGCACTGGCTCTGTGTGTCCCCGGTCTACATAGTGCAATGTGGAAACTCACAGAGCTACTCTACACACCATAGGTTTGCATCATGGCTGAGGAACCTACACTTAAGGGCCCCGGTCTTTATAATAGGCTGTAAGAAGGCATGCCGTTGGCCCCAGAGAATGAATTTATCTTTGTTACATCAATAATAAACCAATATGCCCTTTGTTACCTTTATCTTCCAAGACTGTTTGCTAAATAAACATCCTTGCAAAGATAGTTTGAAGCAAAAGGACAGTGGGCATCTTGCTCATAAGACAAGCAAAAATTCAAACAAACCCATGGAGAATTGTCTCTGACAATGTGAAATTCAATTTCAACTTTTTCATTCCTATCCAAGGAAAACTGATTCCCTTTGATTGAATTTAAAGAAAGAATAGATATGCATTTGAACTGTACATGAAGTAAATGTATGCTAATATTGGTTGAATCAATCTTGTATACTTTTGTTCCTTATGAGATTGTGTTACATAAAAAAAAAAAATGTTCTCTTGCTTTAAAAGCATGTTGACATAACTGGTTTAGAACACAAGGAGGAGCTACTTAGATCAATTTATCCCACATTATGACTGTAGATTTTACTCTTAATTGCCACCTCTCTCATTAATTATTTCATGAATATACCAGGGTTTGCACAAAAATTAAACATTCTGCTGATATTCCCAGACTGAATTATGTTCTGCTGATTCAGCTTATGTCACTGTCCTTATAGAGGAAGGAAATATGACATGGAATGGAGGATATAAATTGTACATATTAATTGGAATTGTAAGACTTCAGCTATTTTTCATGTAAATCCTAGTTGCTTCTTCAGCCAAGTTTGAACTTTTGGGTTTCATATATTTACTATTGCATTGCACTTTCAAGTATTATATTTAATTTCTGAGTTTAAAAAAAAAGCATGTGTATCATTAAATTCTATGATTTCATTTTATGGCTAAGTTTTTGTTTTTATAAGACTTGAAGCCAGTATGAAGACTTTTTAAGAGCTAGTATGCCTTCTATGACTGCTTTAAAAGTTTTCAGAGGAGATTCTAATGTCTGGATACAACTAGAGTTATATCTGGGAGAACAAAATATACATTTTGCCTTCTTTCTTTTATTTGCATTGTATATAAGCTTTGCCCTAAATATAGTTAATTTTGTTTGAAATAACTATCTGGGAAGTTCTTTTGTTAAGGATATTGCACATTTCTGAGTTACTCCAGGAAAACTGAGGAATTTAATATGAACAACTGGGAACAAACATAATGCAATACATTTCATCTAATGTGATATTAGCTTGCATCCAAATAACCAGGTTCAAATAACCAAATAACCTGGGTCTCACCCCAAAGTTTCCGATTCAGTGATGCTAGATAATTTTCATTGCCTGGAGATGCTCACTGCTGATCCAGGGACCATACTTTGGGAATCCTTGCTCAAAAAAAAAAAAAAAAAAAAGTGTTTGAATGATGGAAATGAAGTTGATAAAGATGAGGGCAGTAAGAAATGCATAATACTTGTTGTCCTGGTTCTTGGGCATCTGCTAAATTCTTTACATATATAAAGGCTTCTCTAGAGGCTCAAATGGTAAAGAATCCACCTCCAATGTAAGAGACCTGGGATTGATCCCTGCGTTGGGAAGATACCCTGGAGAAGGGAACAGCTACCCACTCCAGTATTCTGACCTGGAGAATTCCATGGACTCTAGTCCATGGAGTCTCAAAGAGCTAGACACGACTGAGCAACTTTCACTTTCACTTTACATATGTAAACTCATTATGTCTTATGAATATTTTTCCTTAGTGAGAAAATTGAAGCTTAAGGAAGTTAAATAAATGGCCCACGATCACAACATTGAAAAGTGTAGTCTTATGCTAAAGCCTATCTGACTTCATCTCCTTCACAGAGAGTAGAAAAAGTACTCACAGAAGAGAAATAAATTGTCACAACAGGAGGAGAAATAACTACCGTCTGTGAAGGCCCATGGCTCTAAAAAGTAGATGTGAGAGAGGCATCATCACTCAGGAGAGCCAGGTACAACCTGTGGCTTCTGATAAGAGCTGGAGAGAATTTCCTGTGTGGGAATTAGCACTTGGAATTTCACTCCTTTAATGAGGCAGAGACCACTCAAGGTCATGAGACACTCACAAGCAACCTGCAATTGACAAGTGGAAAGATAAACACCAAATCAGGTCAAACCAGAGTTTTTTCATAGTTTTCATATTTATAAATAAATGGCTTCTGTTACTTAGAGTAAATAACAATATTTCTTTATCAAAATCCTGGAGACTGAAATGGCATACTCTCTGTGCTTCATGCCCAATAAAAGTCTGAAATGATGTATTTGCCAGAGTACCCATAAAAGGCACCATTAATCATCTGGTTGCAGTGACAAGGGCAAAGACAGAATATCAGGGGAAAGTGGGAACTTGGTGGATAAGTCTTAAAACCTGAACCATAGGCCAAAACAAAAATGTCAGAGCCTCTCCTACCTTTTCTTTTCTTGTTTCTCTTACAGTTATTGTAATAGCTGTTTCCCCTTCCAAGAATGCTCATTTTTCTGATTTCCACATGACTGGTTCCTTCCTACTATTCAAATCTCAAATATTGCAACCTCAGGGGGATGCATTCCCAAGCGTCCACATCCATACCGCTTATGCACATATGTTTCAGTGTATATTTTAGTCATTTGTTTGTGAATTAGTTTTCTCTCCAACCACTATAATGAAGCTTTGTTAAAAAGGGCATTTCTGCCTTTTTTTTTTTACTGCTATACTTTTAACATATAAACTGTGTCCAGCACACATTATGTTTTTCATAATTGCTAATGCTTTGAATAAAAGAATGAAGGGAAAGAGGAAAGAGAGGAATAAGGAAAGTACAGAAATTGCAGTACTTGAACTCTCAATGGATTAATCACAGAATTTTCATGCCTGAAATCTGTGCTGAATTCCTAAGCTAGCAGCTCTCCACACTTTTCCCTTTATGGTCTTCTGTCTGCAGTGATGAGCTAATGTAATATAGTTATGTGATTATAGTCTCTTTGATTTTTGCCTCCACTCCTTTTCCCTTAACGCTCAAGATAGACAAAGGGGTATACAAATGCATACTAAAGTTGAAAACTGCAAACAAATTCCCAGTTCCAAAATATGATCAATTTTTAATTAAATTGAATCACTTGAAAAATAATTCACTTAGCTCCAGAAGTATTATGAATTATGTAGGAGACACAAGACAAAATATTTTAATTATACTTTTCCCCTTTGTCAGGAAAACTCCTTAAAAGCCCAACTGCATGTTTATATTCTTGTAATCAATTGCAAACTCATTCTATTCATGAAGTCATATTTAAACTAATAGTGAAAAAAGTTAACTCAGTTTGGTAATATATTTGGATTTCCATTTGTTATGGAATTTAAATCAAGGGATTTGGAAATAAAGAGGGCAGTTCAATTCTGATAAAAACTGAGTCAGAGATGAAAACAGCATCCTATAAGCGCTAGTGTAAACCCAGTCTTTGCATGTGTTGGGGGAGGAAAGCTTTTCCTTCTTCTCTTCTAGATTCTTTGNCATAATGCAATACATTTCATCTAATGTGATATTAGCTTGCATCCAAATAACCAGGTTCAAATAACCAAATAACCTGGGTCTCACCCCAAAGTTTCCGATTCAGTGATGCTAGATAATTTTCATTGCCTGGAGATGCTCACTGCTGATCCAGGGACCATACTTTGGGAATCCTTGCTCAAAAAAAAAAAAAAAAAAAAGTGTTCGAATGATGGAAATGAAGTTGATAAAGATGAGGGCAGTAAGAAATGCATAATACTTGTTGTCCTGGTTCTTGGGCATCTGCTAAATTCTTTACATATATAAAGGCTTCTCTAGAGGCTCAAATGGTAAAGAATCCACCTCCAATGTAAGAGACCTGGGATTGATCCCTGCGTTGGGAAGATACCCTGGAGAAGGGAACAGCTACCCACTCCAGTATTCTGACCTGGAGAATTCCATGGACTCTAGTCCATGGAGTCTCAAAGAGCTAGACACGACTGAGCAACTTTCACTTTCACTTTACATATGTAAACTCATTATGTCTTAGGAATATTTTTCCTTAGTGAGAAAATTGAAGCTTAAGGAAGTTAAATAAATGGCCCACGATCACAACATTGAAAAGTGTAGTCTTATGCTAAAGCCTATCTGACTTCATCTCCTTCACAGAGAGTAGAAAAAGTACTCACAGAAGAGAAATAAATTGTCACAACAGGAGGAGAAATAACTACCGTCTGTGAAGGCCCATGGCTCTAAAAAGTAGATGTGAGAGAGGCATCATCACTCAGGAGAGCCAGGTACAACCTGTGGCTTCTGATAAGAGCTGGAGAGAAATTTCCTGTGTGGGAATTAGCACTTGGAATTTCACTCCTTTAATGAGGCAGAGACCACTCAAGGTCATGAGACACTCACAAGCAACCTGCAATTGACAAGTGGAAAGATAAACACCAAATCAGGTCAAACCAGAGTTTTTTCATAGTTTTCATATTTATAAATAAATGGCTTCTGTTACTTAGAGTAAATAACAATATTTCTTTATCAAAATCCTGGAGACTGAAATGGCATACTCTCTGTGCTTCATGCCCAATAAAAGTCTGAAATGATGTATTTGCCAGAGTACCCATAAAAGGCACCATTAATCATCTGGTTGCAGTGACAAGGGCAAAGACAGAATATCAGGGGAAAGTGGGAACTTGGTGGATAAGTCTTAAAACCTGAACCATAGGCCAAAACAAAAATGTCAGAGCCTCTCCTACCTTTTCTTTTCTTGTTTCTCTTACAGTTATTGTAATAGCTGTTTCCCCTTCCAAGAATGCTCATTTTTCTGATTTCCACATGACTGGTTCCTTCCTACTATTCAAATCTCAAATATTGCAACCTCAGGGGGATGCATTCCCAAGCGTCCACATCCATACCGCTTATGCACATATGTTTCAGTTATATTTTAGTCATTTGTTTGTGAATTAGTTTTCTCTCCAACCACTATAATGAAGCTTTGTTAAAAAGGGCATTTCTGCCTTTTTTTTTTTACTGCTATACTTTTAACATATAAACTGTGTCCAGCACACATTATGTTTTTCATAATTGCTAATGCTTTGAATAAAAGAATGAAAGGAAAGAGGAAAGAGAGGAATAAGGAAAGTACAGAAATTGCAGTACTTGAACTCTCAATGGATTAATCACAGAATTTTCATGCCTGAAATCTGTGCTGAATTCCTAAGCTAGCAGCTCTCCACACTTTTCCCTTTATGGTCTTCTGTCTGCAGTGATGAGTTAATGTAATATAGTTATGTGATTATAGTCTCTTTGATTTTTGCCTCCACTCCTTTTCCCTTAACGCTCAAGATAGACAAAGGGGTATACAAATGCATACTAAAGTTGAAAACTGCAAACAAATTCCCAGTTCCAAAATATGATCAATTTTTAATTAAACTGAATCACTTGAAAAATAATTCACTTAGCTCCAGAAGTATTATGAATTATGTAGGCCCACAAGACAAAATATTTTAATTATACTTTTCCCCTTTGTCAGGAAAACTCCTTAAAAGCCCAACTGCATGTTTATATTCTTGTAATCAATTGCAAACTAATTCTATTCATGAAGTCATATTTAAACTAATAGTGAAAAAAGTTAACTCAGTTTGGTAATATATTTGGATTTCCATTTGTTATGGAATTTAAATCAAGGGATTTGGAAATAAAGAGGGCAGTTCAATTCTGATAAAAACTGAGTCAGAGATGAAAACAGCATCCTATAAGCGCTAGTGTAAACCCAGTCTTTGCATGTGTTGGGGGAGGAAAGCTTTTCCTTCTTCTCTTCTAGATTCTTTGGCCTAATAATTAAACTGACATAAGACAGATTAATAGGATAAAAAATTAATTTAATTTCATACATATGGGAGCCCCATAAAAACATGAGACACAAGGGCAAGTCAGGCAGTTGAGGCTTATGCATCATCCGAACTGAATGGAATGGGGTAGGGATCTTCAAAGAGATAGAGGGTAATTGACAGGATAATAACAACATATATTTGGTAATTAGATGTTTGCCCTGCCATACAGGTAGGTCCTTCTGATAAAGGTTATCTCTGGTGATATCTCTGTCTCTCCGAGTCAGGTTAAAGAAAGGTAATTTTTTCTTCTGCTGGATCTTGATTGCTTCAGCTCAAAATAAGCCAGTGTGGCATATTTTGGAGTCACATATTATGCTCCCTTTTGCATGTGTGGTACTTGAAGATGCTCTGCAGAGTGAAAAATTTGTGTGTGTGATCTTCTTAAAACAGAATTTATGTTAAAACTATATGGATTCTTGTGCATAAAGAGTTGTAATGAATCCCAAGATTATTTCTAGATTACTGAGTGTGTGTGTGTGAGAGACAGAGAGAAAACTACCAAGAAAAGAGCCATTACACATACCTAAGAAATCATATCTTTTAAGAAGTGGTTGTAGATTTATAAATATTGTGCTTCAGACTTATTCTATAAATAGAATGTGTTTTGTAAAACTTGCTTAGCTACTTTGACTTTTCATTGATAAGGAGTAAGGATAATACAGAATGTTTCATTTGTGGCTTTTAACTCATTTAGTTACACTGTTAAAATATTTATTGACCATCTACCATATGCTACTCACTATTCTGGATTTTGGGAATGCTGCAGAACATTTAGTTTTCTATGTAATTTTCTAAACTAAAAAGAAGATTCCTTTTAGTTCTTGGATTCTGGTCCTTGAATGTAGAATGACTGAACATATAATGAGATGGAATAGAATTGTATTCTGTAAGGCAGCAGTCCTCAACCTTTTTGGCCCCAAGCACTGGTTTCATGGAAGACAATTTTTCCGTGGACAGGGTTGGGGGAAATGGTTTGGGCATGATTCTCATAAGGAACACATAACCTAAGTCCCTTACATGCACAGTTCACAGTAGGATCTGAGCTTCTATGAGAATCTAATGCTGCCCCTAATTTGACAGGAGGTGGAGTCAGGTGGTAATGTGAGTGATGGGAAGCTGCTATAAACGCAGATAAAGCTTCATCTGCTTGCTGCCTGATCATTTCCAGCTTTGCAGCCCAGTTCTTAACAGGTACTGTTCCATGGCCCTGGCATTGGGGACCCTGCTGTAAGGGTCTATGCCATATTTCTTCAGTTTAGCATCTTATTAAAATAAAATTTGATGACTTTCAAAAATGGAAAAGAATCAAGTAGATTTTTTAAAATATAATTTTGAAAGCAACCTTAAAGAATAGAGTTATTCTAAAGAATAGAGTTATTACAAAAGTGACTACAGGTTTGCACATTTATATTGAGACCTATTGGTATTATCAGTGTGTCAGGAAATGAAGTTTATAGGCTTCATATGGAGAAATATTGCTAATAACATACTTTTTATTTGCAGGAAAAAGATATAATCTATAAATGAGCTATAGATGTAATGTATTTCATTCTAGAAAAGAGGACTAATGGATGGTTATATAAAGTGTAAAAGAAAGCCTTGCTCTGATACAAGGAATATATATATCCTGAAAGATCACCTGTGGACTAATTTATGCTCATCAAATATTTTCTCTTCTACCTACATGATACTTGAAACTTCTATGAGAAAAATTTGTACCCAGATCAAATATAATCTCAGAGCAATCCTTTTAATGTCAGAGTTTTGGAAAAGAAAATGTAATTTCTTTTGCAATTTAATGCTCATGGAAAAACAGAAACAGTGAAACTAGAAGTGCAAGACACAATACTGATCACTTCTTGAGGTGCTCCTGCTAGGACTTGCTAAGACGTGTGAGGAGAGAAGAGAGGATGTTAAGAGTGCCAGCTTCGCGCTGGGAGCCATTAGCTGACTGCTCCAGGCTCTGCTACGCACAGTGGAGCAGAAATGGGGGTGGGTTGGATGCAAGGGAGGAAAGACAAAAGGTAGATTTGTTGTCTTCTCTATAGGATCCTATTTCCATTCTACTCCAGTGCTCTTTTATAAAGACGTTAAATAAGTTTCTTAACACTTACTCTTTGTATTCTTTGCAGTCTGAAAAAAATGCAAGGCTGTTTTTATTTGGACATGAAAAATTATTTTTAAAAGCTTTAAGTGTTTATCATTTTATACTTATAAATTTTAAGTATAGCTTCCAAAAGACAAAGTCCTGGGAGCTGGGTTTCTCTAAAGAGTGATTTTATGAGTTTGCTCCACTACCGAATGCATTTCTAGTACTTACAAAATGTAGCATGGTAAGTGCTCAGCACATATGTTATCTGAATGAATAGTAATTATCTTTTGTTTGTGACAAGTAGTATGGAAGGATGGAAGCCATTTATGCAGAATATTGTGCAGAGTACAAAATGAGGAATATAGTTGCTCAAGGCCCAGATACATAACTCATACTCATACATACCATTTAAAAAAATTTTTATGGGAGTATAGTTGATTTACAATGTTGTGTTAGTTTCACATAAACAGCAAAGTGAATCTGTTATGCATATCCATGCAGCCACTCTTTTTAGATCCTTTTTCCATGTAGGATGCTACGGAGTATTGAGTAGAGTCCCCTGTGCTATACAGTAGATCCTTAATGGTTATCTATTTTATATACAGTAGTATATATATATTAGTCTCCATCTTCCAATTTATCCTTCTTCCTCCTTACCCCCAGTAATCATAAGTTTATTTTCTGTATCTGTAATTTTATTTCTGTTTTGTGGATAAGTTCAATTTTACCTTTTTTTTAAAATAGGATTCCACATATAAGTGATATATGATACTTGTCTTTCTGTGTCTCACTTCACTCAATATGGCAATCTCTAGGTCCATCCATGTTGCTGCAAACGGCTTATTTCATTCTTTTTTATAGCTGAGTAATATTCCATTGTGTAATATACCACGTCTTTATCCATCCTCTGTTTATGGACATTTAGCTTGGCTCCATGCCCTGGATATTGTAAATAGTGCTGCAATGAACAATGGTGTACAAGTATCATTTTGAATTATGGTTTTCTCTGGATATATGCCCAGGAGTGGGATTGCTGGCTTAATGGTAACTATCTGTTTAGTTAATTTTTTTTTTTTTTTTACTTTGCAATACTGTATTGGTTTTTAAGAAATCTCCGTACTGTTCTCCATAGTGGCTGTACCATTTTCCATTCCTTCCAACAGTGTGAGAGAGTTCCCTTTTCTCCACACACTCATCAACATTTATTGTTTGTAGACTTTTTGGTAACAGCCATTTTGATTAGTGTGAGGTGATACCTCACTGTACTTTAGATCTTCATTTCTCTGATAATTAGAGAATCAAGCCTTTTTGCATGTGATTTTTAATCATTCATATGCCTTCTTTGGAAAAATGTCTATTTACATCTTCTCCTATTTTTCTGATTGGGTTTTTTTGATATTGAGCTGCATGAGCTGTTTGTATATTTTGGAGATTAATCCCAAATTGGTTGCTTCATTTTCAAATTGGTTGGTTGCTTCATTTGCAAATTACATACTGTGGTTTTAATCCCAGCTCTGATACTTATTAATCGTGTGCCTCTAATAAATGAATTAATATCTGTAAGTTTTTTCTATTGCAAAATAGAAATAACACTGCTTACCAACTACACAGATTGCACACATAATAATGTCAATCACACATTAAGACCTCAATGTATGTCTTATATATCAGTATCATTTTTTCAGTGATATAACATACATATAAAGAAAAGGAAAAAAAATGAAATGAAAGTGGAAGAGACCTTGTAGGAAAGAAAAATTTCAAAATGCTTTACATAGAATAATCAACTTACAAATCTCATTCTTTATATATTTTATGAATGTAAAGTCTACATGTCTATTATAGCATATCAATATATTTAAAGATTTACTATATTATTGAAGTATGACTTTAAGTGAAGATTATTTTAAATGCAACAAGATGCATTCCTGTGTGTTTAGTGACCTAATGTGAGCCTCAGTGGGCTAGTTTCATCTGTCAATATTGTAGTTATAAATAAACTTACATATGATGGCTTGAATGTAAGCTCCACAAATGAGCATGTTTTGTCTTCTAGGGTGCATCTAAACATAGTCAATGTATAATAAAGATTTGTTGACTGAAGCAATAAATGTGGTAGCATTTTATATATATTTAGGTCTTTTGAAATAATTTTGACACTGCTGGTATAAATCAACCTCATGCAATCCCATGATAACAGAATATTCTGTTCCTATATCATTTGCTTGGACGAATGGCACCATCAGTTTAAATCTTAGTGAGAAGTAGAGGAAGCAGTTGTTCTTTTCAGTGTTTCGTTGCCTTGGCTGCCAATTCTATACAGACCTGAGGAAATGCAGCTGTTAGCTTGCAGCTCCTCAGCCCCAGACCCTGTAAGAGGGTCTTGTGCACACAGAGGAATATATATGCAAAGCTTTTGGATCAACAATTCAAAATCTTCATTTCCTTCTATGGATCCATAATAGCCGAAAGAGAACCTAGGATACCGATGAATCTGACGATCGTCTTATAAGTAACAATCTAAATGTTTAACTCAGAGAAGAGCTTTTATAGATGTAATAATATTTGTTAAATATTGATAACCTGTCAAGAGAAATGTCAGATAATGTTTGCACTGTTACAAAGCAAGGATTATGGATAAGAGTTTCCTAAGTAATTTTCAACTTAGTTAAAGAAAAATAATTTTAAGAGCATAAATTCACCAAAATTGAGTAACCTACCTGGTTAGTTAATGTGCTGGTTAATTCTCTGTGTGGAAGCTTTTAGGGAGAGACTGTTGCACATATTTAAATATTGTGGAGTGTTTTGAGTGGAGAATTGAAAATGATGACCTCAGGTTACATTTTTAAAAAAGGGTTGTATCTTGCTATAGTATGAAAAAAAATAACCTATATATACCTATTATTTATTAGTGGAGCTACTTTCCAGGTGGCTCAGTGGTAAAATAATCTGCCTGCTAATGCAAGAGTTGCAGGAGATGCCAGTTCAGTCCCTGGGTTGGAAAGATCCCCTGGAGGAACTGACAACCCACTCCAATATTCTTGCCTAGAGAACCATGGACAGAGGAGCCTAGAAGGCTACAGTCATAGGGTTGCAAAGAGTCAGACATGACTGAGCACGGACAAAACAACCACCTATTATTTGGTAATGAAGTTGTAAACATTTTTATACCATACTTAAATACACAAAACAGAGATGATAATTATATAACTGATATATCTCTTTAGCTAGGACATATCATAAAAAGTAGAAGTAGGGAAAAGATAGGGAGTGATTCTCTCTAAATTTGCCATTATAAGTGCTTCTGGTTGATGTAGTCTGTTTCCTTATAAATACTCACCACCACCACCCCTCACCCTTCTGAAGAACACCACATATAAGCATGGGCTTACTCATTTTACTTGACAGGTAGGAAGATCTAAGGGACCAGATGTCTGGCTGTTCTACCCTTAGCAACCACAGAAATGCAGCTGGTTCCATCTGGCTATTTCTTGGTGTTTGTCCATGACTCTGAAGTTTGTGCTCACCTTCCCTAATTTGTGGAGAAGGCAATGGCACCCCACTCCAGTACTCTTGCCTGGAAAATCCATGGACGGAGGAGCCTGGTAGGCTGCAGTCCATGGGGTCGCGAAGAGTCGGACACGCCTGAGCGACTGCCCTTTCACTTTTCACTTTCATGCATTGGAGAAGGAAATGGCAACACACTCCAGTGTTCTTGCCTGGAGAATCCCGGGGACGGGGGAGCCTGGTGGGCTGCCGTCTATGGGGTCACACAGTCGGACACGACTGAAGCGACTTAGCAGCAGCAGCAGCCCTAATTTGGGAAGTTCCTGTAAATGGCGGTCTCTTTGTCTTGAACCTTGGATCTCTGGCTCTCTCAGAAGCTTTGTGTCTTGTTACAAGATTTATAGAAACTTTCAAATCCCTGAATGTTACCCATGGATTATGGCCAGAAGCATTGCCTCAGGCTCATCTTCATTCCTGCTCTCTGAGCTACCATCACTGTACTTGAAGTCTACAAGGTGGACATAGGGCTTTATATAGAGGCTTGAATCTGAGGTCTGGTATGCCTACAAAGAGTACCTCGAGAATCTCAGATCCAACATATAATACAAGTGTTTTCTTGGCTTTCCCATCCTTTCCTACTTTCATAGCCTCAGGATTCTACCTCAAGAGGAGAAATAAGAAGACATATAACTTTGATATCACCTCCTACAATGATTTCAGTCTTCTCACCGATAACCAAGGCAGAAATGAGGCATTGTCTTCTTGGTTTTGAATCCAGTGATCAAGTTAGCCAGGTCTTGATCTTAATAAAGTTAACAAAGGTTATAGTAAAACAACATCCTCTAAGTGTTATTGTTATGATACCCATAAACTATAGTGAGAACAAAAGATTGGAACAAGTGTGACATAAACACATTTAATTTCATAATCTGAATCCTATGAAATATATCACTGTTAAAAAAAATAAACATCTCACTTCTATATTTTAAATGTGAAAGCTACAATGTCAAGGGATGATATTAGTTCTGTAGAAAGAATAGTTTTCATCTCAAGATGACATTTCAGTCTGATAATCACATTAAATGGACTTCTTTTATGTGCCTGAAGGTAGTGTAAAATAAAAATGTGTGTTTGCATTCTGAAGTCTTGACTTAAGTTTGATAAAGTATGCATCAGATTTAATAGATATGAACAAGCTTCAGTGTAAACAGACTTCATATGGAATGCAAGCTGTTTAATATTTTGGAATGCTTAAATTTTACCTGGTAAAATAGAAAGATGAATACTAATTTCTAAGTGTGAAAGGAACAATATTTCGTGGAATAGCACAAGTGACTTCACAAAAGCAATTCTTTTTGTTTCAGGTTATAGATTCAGAATGAAAATATATCCAACATAATAAGATAATTAAGTCCTCACAATTTAATCTTAAAACCTTTGAGCATTTTGTAAATGAACTATGTAATTTCATTGTTTGCCAATTTTAAAGCAGACTTTCAGTTTGATATTTTACTTTGTAAACTAGAGTGGGAAAATAAGTAGGTCAAAAGAGAGAGAGAGAGAAATTGCCTTTAAAAATTATTTGGTGATGATAAACAAAGGTGGTCGTTAGGCCTTGATTCAAAAGCTGAAGACAAAAGTTAAAAACTGCCTTTTGAAGAAAAGCATGAGATGAAACAAATGAGGTATAATTTCACTAGAAGTGAAAAAAAGGATAGAATATATATAATTATTCACAGCTTAATTGAACAGGTGGACATATACTGGTTGGCATGTGAGCTCATTATATAAAGTTTGCTAAACTATTTATTGGTGCTTCCTGCCCATCTCTAGAACCAAATGGTGTTCAATACCAGCTATTCATTATCACCAGCGTAATAGTAACAGATTAAGAACTCCCTTTGTGTGGGTTATTCTGGTAGAAGAAATGCTGCCTCATAATGACCAATAGTAAAGATCTCATTAGATGTTGACCTATAGTTTAGAAAATATTTTAGGTGTTTCAGAGAAGGAGAAAGAATGATTTATGGCCAGTGAGTAAATGACTCAAGAATGTTGAGTAGTTGTAAAATAAAACTGAAAGTGTAATTGGAAACACGTGATGAAGATTAAAGAAGTAACATTATTAAAGAAACCAACAGTTGTCCACATTTTTCAACATTTACCTGCTGAAAAACTGCTGGGAATGGCAGTCTCATGTGCAGTCTTTTGACCTCCTCTCTGCCACATAAGAATGCTCCTTGGATCTGAACAGTCCCTTACCAAGAGCTAAAGAGCCCACACTGCCTGTGCCCAGCTGATTGCCTTGTGTGGGAAGATCTTTCCCTGTTCCAGTCTCACACAATGTGTACTCCTTTGTTCTGCTTAAGCACGTGTGTCAGGGGCCTTCGGTCACATCCCCAGCTCTCAGAATGTCATACTCCACTGGTTGGAGTCGTCCTGCTGCATCACAAGAGGTGTGCATACAGGCTGCTGGGAGTCAGCTGTGGGGACCCACTAGCCGTGGGAGATCAACACCCACTACTAGAATTGATCTTGCTCAGTCTCTTCTCTATGTGGGTAAAAGCATCGCTCCATCCAGTGCTTGGCTACATTGTGTTTTCCTTGGTGAGTCTGATACCAAGATGCAGTGGGCAGAAGTGGATTGTGTTCCGGGTGCTTGGCATACTCATGATCTTTGCTATCCTCCATGTAGTTGGGAACTAGTGCTAGGCATTCTATTCTACAAAGGCCTGTAATGTTCTTTTGTCCTGAATCTGTCCTGTTGGATAATTTTATTGGTCATTTTGATGAAGATATATAAAGCATAAACAGGAAATTAAGAGATAGTGCCTGAAAATGATTGAATACTAATCAATGTCTACTTTATTAAGATAAATTGGAATTAAAGATTCAAAAAGGACTAGAAGTAAAATTGACAGAAATGTGAAAAGCTGGCCTCCTGTTTCCATCATGATTCACTAGGTAACTGGAGTAATAGTCCAGTTAAAATAGCTAAAAATGGTGTGTAAATTGTTGAAAATATCTTCATAAATGCTTGTGCTGCTGCTACTGCTAAGTTGCTTCAGTCGTGTCCAACTCTGTGCGACCCCATAGATGGCAGTCCACCAGGCTCCCCTGTCCTTGGGATTTTCCAGGCAAGAACACTGAAGTGGGTTGCCATTTCCTTCTCCAGTGCATGAAAGTGAAAAGTGAAAGTGAATTTACTCAGTAGTGTCCAACTCCTAGCAACCCCATGGACCGCAGCCTACCAGGCTCCTCTGTCCATGGGATTTTCCAGGCAAGAGTACTGGAGCAGGGTGCCATTGCCTTATAAATGCTTGTATAAGGTGGCAAAACCACCCAGAAAAGCCGGTGGAGTGCTGAAGCTGGCTTTCATTTTGAGGGCATATGTCAAGCCAAGTAAATCTGAACATTGGTTTTTATAGATCTTCAGGCTTCAGAGGATAAAGAAAAAAAACAGAAACTGCTCTTCCTACTAGAAAAGTTAAAGAGCTGAGCTGTTTGCTCACCAATATTCTTTCTTTTCTTTTTTTTTTTTTTTAAAGCAAAATGAAAGACAGTATTTCCCCACCTCTGCTGAGTTAGTTAGAGGTCACGCTGCTGAGTTCTGGCCAAAGTGATGTGAATGACAGTGTCATATTTTCTTTGTAGACTGTGCTGTAAATGGTTCTTCTTTCAACAGACACTGTGTTGATGTGTTCATGATGTCAGTATCCCAGTTTAGAATGTAACTGGATCATTGACTCAATGCCAGGGAAAGAGCCACCCAGGAGTACTGTGATTCTCCTTATTACATTCTTAAATATCTCTGATTTTGATGTTCTCACTTTTAATGTGATGTAATTGCAGATTCCCTACGGTTCTTCCAGACCTAAAGTTGTATTATTTGTTTTCTAAACACATTATGAAGAATTTGAAGATAGGAATGTTGTTTTGTTTCATACTAATGTGTAAACTACCTTGACATCTGGCATAAAATAGGCTCTTGATATATTTTGAAAGAATGAACAAATGATTCCAAAACTACTTTTCCTGGAAAGTGTACTTTATAGCAACTATCCTTACTTTTAGTCAAAATTATATTCTTTCAGTGTTGCCATCTTTCTAAGGTACACATATTGAGAAAAAATAAACATTAAACAAATTTACATTCAGAAATAATGACTTTAACCCTGCAGGCAGATTGATATTAATTGCCGTGTGATGGAATCACTTACACAAGTTGTTCAAGTACTGAAAATTCTCATAACATTTCATAAATATCTGAAGCTCCAAGCCCTCCAATATTCCTACCCTCACAACTTATTGACCATCTTTTCCTGGATTTCTACAGGCTCCGAAAACTTTACCATTCTCATTTCTCACTATTTCTCAATATCTATGTAATCTCAATGATGGGCCTAATGATCACTTAGACTAAACTTGAGTTTGTATATTACAGTCAACTTCTTTTGTCTCTGATTTCCTTTATTCTATTATTCATTAAAGTCTCTTTATTTGATTTCTTAAAAATCTCTTAAACCAGATCTCTTTTTTCAATCCCACTGTCATGCATAAGGTGTCTAGAAATTCTGAACTGAATAAAATTCCCAAAACCCTGTTTTCTCATGCCCCTGCATATTCTATATCTCCTCATAGAGTGCCTTTATCAGCCTCAACACTTTTTTTTTTTTTTTTACAGAGGCCCCTACTTATGGTATACTCTATTCATCAGTCACCCTTTTATGGATCTGCTATGACGCCTGCTTTCCCCCTGGAGACAGTCCTATGATACTACATCGGTGTTACTGCACTTAGCGAAATTTTCATTAAACGTTATGAAAAGAGCTAAAATATTCCAGTCTTCAGGCAAGTTTATCAAAAAGTCTTACTGTTAGTTCAGTTCAGTTATACTCAGTCGTGTCCAGCTGTTTATGACCACATGGGCGGCAGCATGGCAGGCTTCCTTGTCCATCACCAAACCCAGAGCTTGCTAAAACTCATGTCCATTGAGTCAATGATGCCATCAAACCATCTCATCCTCTGTCGTCCCCTTCTCCTCCCGCCTTCAATCTTTCCCAGCATCAGCCTCTTTTCCAAAGATTCAGTTTCTCGTATCAGGTGACCAAAGTATCAGTTTCAGCTTCAACCCCAGTCCTTCCAGAGAACACCCAGGAACAATCTCCTTTAGGATGGACTGGTTGGATCTCCTTGCAGTCCAAGGGACTCTCAAGAGTCTTTTCCAACACCACAGTGCAAAACTGTGAGTTCCTCGGTGCTCAGCTTTCTTTATGGTCCAACTCTCACATCCATACTTGACTACTGGAAAAACCATGGCTTTGACTAGATTAACATTTGTCAACAAAGTAGTGTCTCTGCTTTTTAACATGCTGTCTAGGTTGACCATACCTTTTCTTCCAAGGAGAAAGTTTCTTTTAATTTCATGGCTGCAGTCACCAGCTGCAGTGATTTTGGACAACAAAAACATAAAGTCTGTCACAATTTCCATTGTTTCCCCATCTATTTGCCATGAAGTAATGGGACCAGATGCCATGATCTTAGTTTTCTGAATGTTGACTTATAAGCCAGCTTTTTCACTCTCCTCTTTCCCTTTCATCAAGAGGCTCTTTAGTTCTTTGCTTTCTGCTATAAGGGTGGTTTTATTGACTATGCCAAAGCCTTTGACTGTGTGGATCACAAGAAACTGTGGAAAATTCTGAAAGAGATGGAATACCAGACCACCTGATCTGCCTCTTGAGAAATCTGTATGCAGGTCAGGAAGCAACAGTTAGAACTGGACACAGAACAACAGACTGCTTTAAAATAGGAAAAGGAGTATGTCAGGGCTGTATATTGTCACCCTGTTTATTTAACTTCTATGCAGAGTACATCATGAGAAACGCTGGGCTGGAAGAAGCACAAGCTGGAATCAAGATTGCCAGGAGAAATAGCAATAACCTCAGATATGCAGATGACACCACCCTTATGGCAGAAAGTGAAGAGGAACTAACAAGCCTCTTGATGAAAGTGAAAGAGGAGAGTGAAAAAGTTGGCTTAAAGCTCAACATTCAGAAAACGAAGATCATGGCATCTGGTCCCATCACTCCATGGGAAATAGATGGGGAAATCAGGCTTTATTTTGGGGGGCTCCAAAATCACTGCAGATGGTGACTGCAGCTATGAAATTAAAAGACACTTGCTCCTTGGAAGAAAAGTTATGACCAACCTAGATAACATATTCAGAAGCAGAGACATTACTCTGCTGACTAAGGTCCATCTAGTCAAGGCTATGGTTTTTCCTGTGGTCATGTATGGATGTAAGAGCTGGACTGTGAAGAAGGCTGAGCGCTGAAGAATTGATGCTTTTGAACTGTGATGTTGGAGAAGACTCTTGAGAGTCCCTTGGACTGCAAGCAGATCCAACCAGTCCATTCTGAAGGAGATCAGTCCTGGGATTTCTTTGGAAGAAATGATGCTAAAGCTGAAACTCCAGTACTTTGGCCACCTCATGCGAATAATTGACTCATTGGAAAAGACTCTGATGCTGGGAGGGATTGAGGGCAGGAGGAGAAGGGGACGACTGAGGATGAGATGGCTGGATGGCATCACTACCTCGATGGATGTGGGTCTGAGTGAACTCTGGGTGTTCGTGATGGACAGGGAGGCCTGGCATGCTGCAATTCATGGGGTTGCAAAGAGTTGGACATGACTGAGCGACTGAACTGAACTGATAAGCGTGGTGTCATCAGTAATCTGAGTTTGTTGATATTTGTCCCAGCAATGTTAATTCCAGCTTGTGCTTCATCCAGCCCAGCATTTTGCATTATGTACTCTGCATGTAAGTTAAAGAAGCAGGGTGACCATATACAGCCTTGACGTACTCCTTTTCCAATTTGGAACAAGTCTGTTGTTCCATGTTCAGTTCTAACTGTTGCTTCTTGACCTGCATAGATTTCTCAGGAGGCAGATAAGGTGCTCTGGTATTCCCATCTTTTGAAGAATGTTCACAGTTTATTGTGATCCACACAGTCAAAGGCTTAGGCGTAGTCAATAAAGCAAAAATAGATGTGTTTCTGGAACTCTCTTGCTTTTTTGATGGTCCAGCGGATGTTGGCAATTTGATCTCTGGTTCCTCTGCCTTTTCTAAAACCAGCTTCAACGTCTGGAAAGTCTCAGTTCACATACTGTTGAAGCCTGGCTTGAAGAATTTTGAGCATTACTTTGCTAGCAGGTGAGATGAGTGCAATTGTGCAGTACTTTGAACATTCTTTGGCTTTCTGTTCTTTAGGATTGGAATGAAAACTGAGCTTTACCAGTCCTGTGTCCACTGCTGAGTTTTCCAAATTTGCTGGCATATTGAGTGTAGCACTTTCACAGCATCATCTTTTAGGATTTGAAATAGCTCAACTGGAATTCCATCATCTCTACTAGCTTTGTTTGTAGTGATGCTTCCTAAGGCCCACTTGACTTCACATTCCAGGATGTCTGGCTCTAGGTGAGTGAATATACTGTCGTTGTTATTGATCATGAAGATTTTTTTTTATATAGTTCTTCTGTGTATTCTTGCCACCTCTTTTTAATATCTTCTGCTTCTGTTAGGTCCATACCATTTCTGTCCTTTATTGAGCTCATCTGTGCATGAAATGTTCCCTTGGTGTCTCTAATTTTCTTGAGGCATCTAGTCTTTCTCATTCTATTGTTTTCCTCTATTTCTTTGCATTGATCACTGAGGAAGGCTTTCTTATCTCTCATTTCTATTCTTTGGAACTCGAATTGAGATGAGTATATCTTTCCATTTCTCCTTTGCCTTTTGCTCCTCTTCTACTATAATGATAGTGAAACTTAACTGTTTGCCAACAATTCATTCAGGTATTCATATAGGCCAATAAGGTGATATAGGTATTAGTTTGAATAATGATCGCTAGAAAATACTGGATATGTGTATATCAACAATACATAAGAAAGCAGTGAGACTGTTTTGGAAATTTAGGTAGCTTCATGTAGTCAGAGCCTAGGATACAAAGGGGAAAGGCAAAATGTAAGTGTGGAGAAAAACACAGATGCTTCAGCTGAAGTTGCCTGTAAGTAACATTAAAGATGCTATATTTTGTGTCTGAAAGAGTTAAAATCATTAATATGTTTTGTTAGCAAGGAAGTGGTAAGATCCTATCTGCCTTCTAGAAGTATCAGGCAGCGAGTGCAGAGTTGGAATATATTGGAGGAGCGTGATAACAGGAGCAAAGAACGATAATCCAGGTCAAGTGGATGGATCTGTGTACAAAAATCATGGAGACTAGAAAGGAGAAGAGTCAAAGGATTTTAGGAGTTAGTATTGACAAAACATAGTGTTTGATTGGTGTTGAAATTCTGGATTAGATGACTGGATCTAACAGAGCTATTCACTAAAATGGGAAAAACAGAGACAAATATTTTGACAAGGTTGGGTAGTGCGTGGGTAATTATTCTGATTTCCATCTAATAATTTTGAGAGGCATACAGAGGATGCTAGCGGAGATTTGCAGTAGTTAATTAAATGTATAAACTCTAAACATGGTCTGAATAGATAGATTTGAATCTTGTCAGCCTAACAGTGGTAGTTAAAGCAATACTCTATCTTTGCCTTACTGATTACTAAGGATGGATGAAAGGAAAAGAACTATGATCATCCTACTTACCTTTGTTTCTATGCCATGATTTTCAGCACAAGTAGCTGGCTAATTGAAGGAAATAACACAAAAAAGATTATCTGGTAAGGTTCTTAAGTCAACTTCAGTCATCTGGGTTTCTTAGAATGGCTCTTTCTGCATTTGAAGCAAATTCAGTTTCAAATGGGAAGCTTCTCAGGGCTGTCAGTACCCCTGCTTATTCAGTCATGGATGTAATACTCCTACCTTGTACTCACTTTGTGACTTGCTGAAGTCCCATATTCCATGAGTACACCAGAATTCCCATGCTCAGGAAGTGCTGTGCTAAGTCACTTCATTCATGTCTGACTCCTCTGACCCTGTGGACTGTAGCACCCCAGGCTCCTCTGTCCATGGGATTTTCCAGGCAAGAATACTGGAGTGGGTTGCCATTTCCTCCTTCAGAGGACCTTCCCGACCCAGGGATTGAACCTGTGTCTCTTATGTCTCCTGCATTGGCACGCAGGTTCTTTACCACTAGCACCATCTGGGAAGCCCCCTGTGCTCAAGGAATATGGCAAATGTTACATGAGAACAGGGAATCAAGGAGTGATGGATACATATAATACACATTTATGCTTTGCTCAAGCTCATGCTTATTGTCCCATCAGACATCAAGCATGGGCCTTTTCTGAGTGTGGGGACACAGGAGACTGCACGATATATATTCCGCTGAAACTGACTTTATATATAATCTGTAATCACATGGCTTTATGCTATAACAGTGCATCAGTTTAGAGGTCCTTTGGCTGATCAATGTTTACCATTAGGAGAAACGGCAATAATTATAAAGTCACATGTTCAATTATAATATGGAAAAAAGTGTCACCTCTCTTACTTGTCTTTTCGGTTGTGCTCTTAGTGTTATCTCTGGCCATAGAGAAACATATATATATATATAAAATGGTTACACATCTTTGCCGTTCACCAGGCCTTTCCTTTAACATGGCACTGAAGGGAACCAGTTTTGTTTTGTTAATTTTTTTTTAACCTTTGATTCACCTTTCATGAATCATATTCCTTATGTGGGATTTTCTACCACTAGAAGGATAAATAATTTGTATTTTGTGCAACTCATTATACAGAGGCCAGAGAGAGTTAGAGAATAATGTATGTTTGTGTAGAGAGATAAGGAGTAAGTGCTCCTTCATGAGAAATTTTATCATTTTAGATTTATACCTGATATGTGCCTTTTTATACATGGAACTTTTTGAAATATATGAAGGCTCCAGCAGTACCATTATCTAAATCTCTATTTGCTTCTGTCATTGTGACATAATAGATTTTCATTTACTAGGATGCTGAAGAAAGAGAAAGGAGAAAGTTGAATCAATGTATTAGGACCAGGAGCATATGTGGCTTTTATAAATCTTTCAGACTTCCTACTGTACTATCTTGCTGATACCTTGCAGAAAAGATATTTTCATATCTAAGTCATATTTGTATTATTTTAATTCCGAACTTCTAGTCACTTGTTAAATAAATATCTATGAATATAGCCATCTACCAGCTCTAGAGTTATAATTTGGCAAAGCAAATGTTTGTCCCTTAATCATCTTTGGTGGAATGTAGGAGAAGGCAATGGCACCCCACTCCAGTACTCTTGCCTGGAAAATCCCATGGACAGAGGAGCCTGGTAGGCTGCAGTCCATGGGGTTGCTAAGAGTCGGACATGACTGAGCAACTTCACTTTCACTTTTCACTTTCACGCATTGGAGAAGGAAATGGCAGCCCACTCCAGTGTTCTTGCCTGGAGAATCCCAGGGACGGGAGAGCCTGGTGGGCTGCCGTCTATGGGGTCACACAGAGTTGGACACGACTGAAGTGACTTAGCAGCAGCAGCAGCAGAGATGTATTTATTGTTTAGTTGATAAATCATATCTGAATTTTATGTGACGGGATGGACTGTAGGCTGCAGGCTCCTCTGTCCATGATATATCCCAGGCAAGAATACCAGACTGTTTCCTTCTCCTTCTCCAGGGCATCTTCCCAACCCAAAGATCGAACCTGTGCCTCCTCCTTTGACAGGCAGATTCTTTACTGATAAGCCACCAGGGAAGCCTGAACATAGGGATACATGTAGTTTATTTTATGAAGTGTAAATATGTCTTACTCTGTGTCTTAGACTAGACAGAAATTTGGTATAAACTGAATAAGAGATTTAGACACACAGATTTGCCAACCAACAGATGACCTGAAAAGACTATGTGTGAATTTAAATTAAGGAGTGAGTATGAGCAATTTTTAAACTAGCAGTACAGTAGTAGTGAATGAGACCTCAAAATGTATGTCTTTGAAAAAGACATCATTAGGTATTTTCCTTTTTTTATTCTCTAGTGAGACATAAAGACATTCTTTAATATTGCTATTTTTATTTTACATAAATTTTTTTTGTAATTAATACAAATATAGATAAGCACACACACATACACACTTACACACAGTTTAGTGACTTTCTTGGAAACATCAAATCAAAACAGAAGTGAGCACTCCAAATGATAATTGCAGATTTTTTTCATCCTAATACTTTTCCAATAGAAAAATTTTCTCAGAAATTGGAATATATTTTGCATATTTGTATATATTTAAGATAGTATATTTTCTTAAAAAGCTTTTATTAAATGAATCATGTGTTTTACAAGAAATAGTTTCTTAAAATTTAGGAAATACAATAATAGCTGTGACCTAAAAGCAAATTACATGATCTAGGCATTGCATATGATATATTTTTCAGAAATTATCTTGTTTGATTTTCAGATATTTTAAGATAGGATTATTTGTAACACCACTTATGAGAAGCCTGAGACTTGTCCTAGGAATGTTGGAGATAATGGTGCTATGAAGCTGAGCTTAAATATCATTCCAGACTTATTTCAAATGTTACATTCAAAAATCACTCTCCTGTTTTGCTTTGGCACAAAGATTGATGGGCTGTTACTCTCTGCTGAAAGGATTGCACTGTATAATTACCTGGCAACAATATTTTAATGATACCACCTGTTTGTGGTCAGCACCCCACACCCCCTACACTGGTGGCTAGGTCCATGAATAACTGAAGTCACTCTTATAAGCTGTGCTTCATTTTCTGGCATTTGCTTGGTCTCCTCCTGCACAGAAGGAAAAAATGAAATGGTGGAAGAAAAGGATATTTGCACTTGAACTGGTCAAATTACTGAGAAATTATAAGGCTGTCTCTATAAGGTGATTGACTAGGAGGCTCATCTGGGCTCATAATGTTTCTTCTTGCCATTGTTTCAAGGAATACTAGATACAGGACCATCGGCAGAACCGAAATCCTTCTACTGATGAGGAAAGTAACACAGGATTATTCTATCACAGTTGTTTTCAAACACGTTGGTCATTTTCATTGTATTAAAGGTTGCAGAATCCTGTGGACAGAGGAGTATGGAGGGCTACAGCCCATCAGGTCTCAAAGAGTCGGATACAACTGAAATGACCTAACACCTCCCCACACACATGCATACCCTTTCATGTCTAATTCTATCTTTGCTGCTTTTGTAAGGGAATTCAGTATGAACAATTTGCCCTTTCCTCTGCACCTTAATTTATCTTACTTAACAATTTGCAGCAGGTAGATCTGGGAAAAGAAAGACAACTAATACAGAAGAGACTTAGTCACTTTGAGACTTGGAGAAGACTAATTACTTTTAATTAATTTTTTTTTATTCTAAATACTTAAAAATGCTATTTGTTTTGGTCTGCTTTCAGTGCTTTAATGAGCCACCTAGGAATTAAATTCTTAGCTCAGGCATCTTTTATTTAGCATTGTCGATGCAAATAACTGGGTGCCACTGATAAAACTTAATTCTGAGTTACAAAAACAAAATAATTGTACCAATAAGTAGAATTAGTTTTTTTTTTTATTATTTTTTACTTTATTTCACTTTACAATACTGTATTGGTTTTGCCATACATCATAAACAATAAAGTGATTTAATAGAATGAATTGCTATAGTGTTTATTATTAAAATTTTAAAAAATTGTTCAATTTGGTATCTCATTCTCATAGTAATTAGTCATAATTCAGTTGTTATTCCAGTCAATAGAATGTGTTTAATCTAAATTATTCACTGTATGAAGAGAATATAATGAATGTTCTGTAGCTGAGAGTTCAGTTCAGTTCAGTCGCTCAGTTATGTCCGACTCTTTGTGACTCCATGAATCACAGCACGATAGGGCTCCCTGTCCATCACCAACTCCCAGAGTCTACCCAAACCCATGTCTGTTGAGTCGGTGATGCCATCCAACCATATCATCCTCTGTCGTCCACTTCTCCTCCTGCCCTCAATCTTTCCCAGCACTGGGGTCTTTTCAAATGAGTCAGCTCTTCATATCACGTGGCCAAAGTATTGGAGTTTCAGCTTCAACATCAGTCCTTCCAATGAACACCTAGGACCAATCTCCTTTAAGATAGACTGGTTGGATCTCCTTGCAGTACAAGGGACTCTCAAGAGTCTTCTCCAACACCACAGTTCAAAGGCATCAATTCTTTGGCGCTCAGCCTTCTTCACAGTCCAACTCTCACATCCATACATGACCACTGGAAAAACCATAGCCTTGACTAGAAGGACCTTAGTCGGCAAAGTAATGTCTCTGCTTTTGAATATGCAATCTAGGTTGGTCATAACTTTCCTTCCAAGGAGTAAGCATCTTTTAATTTCATGGCTGCAATCACCATCTGCAGTGATTTTGGAGCCCCAAAAGATAAAGTCTGACACTGTTTCCACTGTTTCCCCATCTACTTCCCATGAAGTGTTGGGACCAGACGCCATGATCTTAGTTTTTTGAATGTAGAGTTTTCAGCGAGCTTTTTCACTCTCCTCTTTCACTTGACATTACCTCTATAAAATTTCAGCTACACATATTAATATTATATACAAAATTTTCAACAACCTAGGAAAAGCTAATGAGAAGAAATAATGATATATTAAGCATACTTTCAGCCACTGTTTCCCCTTGTATTGGCCATGAATTGATGGGACTGGATGCCATGATCTTAGGCCAAGTGGGCCTTAGAAAGCAGCACTACAAACAAAGCTAGTGGAGGTGATGGAATTCCTATTGAGCTATGTCAAATCCTGAAAGATGATGCTGTGAAAGTGCTGCAATCAATATGCCAGCAAATTTGGAAAACTCAGCAGTGGCCACAGGACTGGAAAAGCTCAGTTTTCATTCCAATCCCAAAGAAAGGCAATGTGAAAGAATGCTCAAACTACTGCAGAATTGCACTCATCTCACACGCTAGTAAAGTAATGCTCAAAATTCTCCAAGCCAGGCTTCAGCAATACGTGAACCGTGAACTTCCAGATGTTCAAGCTGGTTTTAGAAAAGGCAGAGGAACCAGAGATCAAATTGCCAACATCCGCTGGATCATGGAAAAAGCAAGAGAGTTCCAGAAAAACATCTATTTCTGCTTTATTGACTATGCCAAAGCCTTTGACGGTGTGGATCACAATAAACTGTGGA
>SJXQ01002433.1:0-35110 GCA_006408695.1 Aepyceros melampus | reverse complement strand
GGGGACCGTCTGGGGCCAGCCCTAGGCTGCAGGCACCTCCCTGGTCTAAGCCTCTCAGGCTTGGCGCCCAGGTAGTCGCAGACTCGATTGGGCCCGCACTTTGTGCCCTTCCCAGGACCGAGCAGCTCAGGTGTTTGGCGAGCGCAGTCGCGTGTCCTATCGCCCTCTCCTGCTGCTCAGTTTTCCGGGTGTACCCCGGGACCCCTTGTCAGGCAAATTGCGACTGTCCAGCACCCCAGGAAGTCTCGGTTAGCAAAGAAGCCTGCTTGCAGTTTGATCAGCAAAGTCCCTCTGGGGCTGCGATTGCCACGTTCCAGCCCTTACGGCTCTGGCTGCCTGTCGCCGGTGGGGGCTGGCGGGCAGCCGGCTGTTTCTGTTCCGTCCTTTGTTCTGTGCACGGTCCTGGTGGTGTCTTATGTTCGAGCTTTTTGCGTGGTAACTGTCCCACAGTCTGGTGTGCTAGCCTGAGTTAGTTCGCTCCGGTTACGCGCGGGCGTTCCGGCCGATTCTTAAGAAGCGCTGCGCCCGCGTCTCCCGCGCCTCCTTGCCCAGCCCCCACTTGCTAGTGGTGGGTGCAGGCGTCTGCTCTGCTTCTCTTCTGGGGGAGTTACCATTGGGCTCGTAACCTGTTGGTCTTAATCACCATTTATTTTTCTTTCCCTGTTATGTGCTTCCAAGACTCGCCACAGATTGGGCAGTGAGCGTGTTTCCCGGCGTTTGGAAACTTCTCTCCCTTTAAAACTCTTTTCCCGGGACAGGACTCCCTTCCCGGGATGGAGCTCCCTCCTCACCTCCTTTGTTTCTTTTTTCGTCTTTTGTGTTTTTCCTACCTGTTTTTGAAGACAATGTTCTGCTTTTCTGGATGCCTGATGTCCTCTGCTCACATTCAGAAGTTGTCCTGTAGAATTTACTCAGCATTGAGATGTTCTTTTGATGAATTTGTGCAGGAGAAAGTGGTCTCTCCATCCTATTCCTCCGCCATCTTAGGCACCCCCCCCCAGCTTGTTTATTTTAAAAGACAAAAGCAAAACCCAGTGCCTGACTCTACTGTAATTTTGTTAATGTTCCCTTTACCATCCTGAATCCAATTTTTCTAAATGATGATAATGCTAGAAAATTGTGCTTTAAGGTAAATTAGTGTTTTTTGATTTTTAACTCCCCTTTTACCCCTGCATTGTATCAAGGTATACCCTACCTCCTCTATAGGAATCCACCAGTCAGTCAGTCAGTTCAGTCACTCAGTTGTGTTCAACTGTTTGTGACCTCATGGACAGCCAGGCTTCCCTGTCAATCACCAACTCCCAGACTTGCTCAAACTGATGTCCATCGAGTTAGTGATGTCATCCAACCATTTCATCCTCTGTCATCCCCTTCTTCTCCTCCTGCCTTCCATCTTTCCCAGCATCAGGGTCTTTTCCAATGAGTCCGTTCTTCACATCAGCTGACCAAAGTATTAGAACTTCAGCTTCAACATCAGTCCTTCCAAGAATACTCAGGACTGATCTCCTTTCAGATTGACTAGTTTGATTTCCTTGCAGTCCAAGGATTCTCAAGAGTCTTCTCCAACACCACAGTTCAAAAGAATTAATTCTTTGGCACTCAGCTTTCTTTATGGTCCAACTCTCACATTTATACATGACTACTAGAAAAACCATAGTTTGACTAGATGGACATTTGTTGGCAAAGTAATCTCTCTGCTTTTAAATATGCTGTCTATGTTGGTCATAGCTTTTCTTCCAAGGGGAAAGCATCTTTTAATTTCATGGCTGCAGTCACCATCTGCAGTGATTTTGGAGCCCAAGAATATAATACTCTCTCACTGTTTCCATTGTTTCTCCATCTATTGGCCATGAAGTAATGGGATCAGATGTCATGATCTTAGTTTTTTTGAATGTTGAGTTTTAAGCTAGCTTTTTTTATTCTCCTCTTTCACTTTCATCAAGAGGCTCTTTAGTTCTTTGCTTTCTGCCATAAGAGTGGTGTCATCTGCATATTGAGATTATTGATATTTCTCCCAGCAATCTTGATTCCAGCTTGTGCTTCATCCAGTCCAGTGTTTCTCATGATGTACTCTGCATATAAGTTAAATAAGCAGGGTGACAATATACAGCCTTGGTGTTCTCCTTTCCCCATTTGGAACCAGTCTGTTGTTCCATGTCCAGTTCTAACTGTTGGTTTCTTGACCTGCATGCACATTTCTCAGGAGGCAGGTAAGGTGGTCTGGTATTCCCATCTCTTGAAGAATTTCCCATAATATGTTGTGATCCACATAGCCAAAGGACTTGGCATAGTCAATAAGTCAGAAGTAGATTTTTTGGGGGACTCTCTTTCTTTTTCTGTAATCCAATGGATGTTGGCAGTTTGATCTCTGGTTCCTTTCCCTTTCTAAATCCATCTTGAACATCTGGAAGTTCTCAGTTCACATACTCTCATTAAAGTTACCCCTTTAGGGTGACTCCATTTAATTGTCTCTGATTAGGGTATTTATTAACCCTCTTTAATGGAATAAAATAACATGAGCTTATCCTTGATCCTGTAGGGATGTTTTCTCTGATAGAAGCTGTTGTAATAAACTGTGAGCTGATAAGTGAGTGTACATTAGTGTGGACTGTGGATCAGATCTCAGCCTTACCTGGAAACTACCAGAAGATGTATGTCTTTGGGCTCCAACTTGATTTATTGAGTGGTGAACAAGATTCCCAGGTGATATCTATACATATTAAGGTTTGAGAAATACTATTGGGCTGCTCCAAAATAGTAACACTGCTAAATGGCCAAGAAGAAAATCCCCCAGCTGTAAAAAGTGATCTCAGTCTAAATAAAGGATTCATATGCTAGCAGTATCAGGCTCCATAGCAGGACAGTCCACAGGGGAAATATTCTGCAGCAGGTAAGGCTATTTGGGGAACTGCAGCACTAGCATATGGAATAGTTATCATTTTTTAAAGTCTTAACAAAAATTTCTCCTTGTTTTAATGGGAAAAGTTCACATGGCAAGGCAAAAGTTAAAAAAGTAGTACAATCATGTTGCTCTTGAGGGAGGGAGGGTAGGAAGCAGTGAGTGAGAAGTTTTTAAAAGCACAGCAGAACTTCTGACCTCTTAGAAATCATATGACATAGTTATGACTTGTCTTTAACTTCCATGGTAAGAGCAGAAACCTAATGTTTCAACCTTTAATCATTTCTTTGACTTTTGCTGAATTTCTTCACATCTTTCATCATTATTGGAGTTTGGAAATGACCATAGCTTGCTGCTTTCTTAGCAAAGAAATTTGCCCTTTGGAAGAAATTTGAGTTCTCAATTACTGAATTATGCCTTATTTTTGTTATAGCTGTCCTAAATTATTATTAATTTGCTACACATGGGAATTTATATGTTTAATAACTTACCAGGTGATTAGGACTCTTGATCCTTGGACTATACACCATGAAAGACTGAAAACTAGTCACTAGATTCATTCTCAAGCTCTGGGAGGAGTAAAAAACCAAACCAAACAAACAATGTGTAAGTCATTTTTTAAAATATTACTGAAACTTTGCTTTCTGTCTCCAGTGCCAGTTTACCCTATAGGTTTTATTTTTAAAGCTGAGTAATAAATTCCTCCTTTATGCAATGTTAGCAGGATAAATTATACTTATTGAGATTGAAAAATGTTTGTCAATTAACCAATTTCTTCCTTCAAGTTTTTCTCATTTATACCTATAGTTATTTGTAATTCTTTTCAATTATTTTTTAAAATCTCTCTTAAGTTTAATTTTTAAGACATTTCAGTTTTTATTTTGCTTATCACCACAGTTTAACCAACTTCTAATATATTTTGGTGGCGTGATCTTCCTAGCATTTCTAGGGAAGATTTACAGTACATTGTTTTCTCTACAACAGGCCTGTTGGTTTTGTTCACATAGGCACAATGTTAGCACCCACATGATAGAAAACAACTTATTTCAGGCAAACTCTCCTTATTTTTTTGTCAATTTTAAAAATTTGACCTCTGAATAAAACAGAATTAAAAAAAAAATATTAGGCAGACTGATGAAGGAACAATTTTATCAGAACTGTAAAGTGACCATTTTACCATATATAAATATGGATTATAAGGTCAGTATTTACTGAAATTTTATTTATTTACATGTATTTCTTCTGGAAGTTTTAGTTAACTAAATCAAGAACAACTTTAGATCTTTTCCCTTTGTGGCACAGGAACTCCTTTAAAATAATAAGAACTATGCCAGCTTACTGAGCAGTAGTTTTTTCAGCATGTTGAAATTTAAATAAGGTGGCACATGTTAGAAGAACAGAAATTCTGTACTTCCGCTTATGAACTTTCTGCTTGTTTTCTTTAAATGTTTGTGTGGGTTTATATATTCTTTTTAAGTTATTTTTGTGGTCAGTAGAAATATTGCCTGTAGACACAGAAACCCATAGTTTATCATTATGCATCTGGATTAATGAATTTATTTTATGGGTGCATCCTCAGTCTTGTATCATTTTGTCTGTGACACATAAACCTTGCCTCTAGAATTTCTTAAAATGTTCTCACATTTAACACTCACTGTCTAGAAAAGAATACACTAGAAAGAATGACAACTTTACCTATTATTTGGAATAAAAAGAATTTGAAGGACATACGAGGATTTCCATCTTCATCATGGTCAGATAAAAAAAAAACTGAAGGAACATCCAAGAGGCAGTATGAGACAGCTCAAGATATAATATTGAATGCCAGCAAAGATTAAATGGATAGAAAAGAAAAGGGCTAGGATTCATTCACACTGGCCCACACAAAGATAAAAAGCTACTCATTGCCTTCTCTAGAATACAAGACTTTTAGCAACTTTGCAAGCTGGTGCTTTCTGTCTTATGAATTCACTTTAATATCATCTCAAAGTATTCTTTCTCTTTCAACAAAATGTCAGATTTTTGGAAAATACATGCTCATGACTTCTATGTTATAAACACATATTTTAGGATTTGTATTAGCATTTCTCAATCAAGATGTATAATCTAAATTTGTATGAAGAATATGTGTGAATGTATAGGCTCAACAATGTGACTGCATTTTCTCTGTTAATCATTTTACATGTATCCATCTAAAATATGCTGGAAGTATATAGTCCCAAATATCAATAGTGGTTGTCTCAAGGTAGTAGGATTATGAATGGCTTTTTTATTTTACTCTTTTACTTTACTTTAAAAAGTATTTAATAAACAAAAATTCAATATATGTTATTTTGAAAAAGAGAAATAGAAGCAATAAAAAAAATATTTCTTAGGGCTTTGTTTTCAATGAGAGGAGTTATCCATTCAACTGTTGGCCAAAAGAAGTAGAACCGTATGACATTTTAATTGCCTGAAAGGATGTCAGGCTAACTTCACTACCAGTAGGTATTTTTTCCTCTAGAGTAAGTAGCTCTGGAAAATATATCTGGGGAGAAAGAATAAACTATGACTAAATAGCTCAGATATTTGCAAATGTGCCTTTAACATGTCTGGTACTGGAAAAAATGTAAGAATTGAGTTTGACGTGACCAGTAAGGATGCTCAAAGTGAATGATGCAGATTTATAGATTGAAGTGGCCCTTCCAAGGTTGATCAGCAGTAAAGAACTCTGCCTGCAATGTGGGAGACATGCTTCAATCCCTAGGTTTGGAAGATTCCCCTAGAGAAGAAAATGGCAATCAACTCCAGTGTTCTTGCCTGGGAAACCTTAAGGGACAGAGGATCCTGGTGGGCTATTCCATGGGGTCACAAGGGTCGGACATGACTTGGTGACTAAATCACCACCACCATAGATTGATGTAGATGTTATGCTATGGAATCCGGATCTCTCCTTATGTAATATTCTCTCTGCTACTTCTCATCACACTTTGGTTTACCATTGCTTAGTTATTTGTGTTTGCCTGTAGACTATACATTTGTCAGGCAGGAATTTGGATTTGTTTAGTGTACCTGACATATAGTAGGGGCTCTGTATATTCTGACTAAATGAGAGGTGAATGAGAGATGAAAACCAAACTCAGAACAAGGAGGGAAATTTACAAAAGAAGATAAATGGAAAAAATTAGACAATATGGATGGCTAAACAGGAATTATAATGCGGAGCATAAATAGGTTTTACAGGCATGAGTTTTGGACAAAGATAATCCTGATATGGTTCTACTCCCCATGAGAGAGAAGATCAAATCTAATCAGTAAGTTTATTAAGAATTGCAGCACTAGATAGTGGCATGAGAAAAGTCTCTGAGCTTTATAATAAGACAAATTAAACTCAGAATATAACAAGGCTTACTCTTGGGAATAATTTTTTTTAATATAGCTGAGATAATCATAAAATATACAGTTTTTTTTTTAATTTAAGAGCAAAATTAGGACCTTTAAAAATTTGTGCTTCTCTAATTTTGCCCACCCTAAATTAGTCTAGAAATAAGGTTAGAGAGAAGTCAAATTTTATTATACTCTATGTTGGCTTTAATAATGTCAAAAGGACTGTAGGGGAAAAAAGAAAATATTGGTTATCCTTGATTGAGGACTCTAGCTTTGGGAGGAAAATGATGAAAAACTGCTTTATTTTTCCCATTGAGTTTTCAGTTTTAGAGAAAACACTTAGAAAAGGAAGAGTGACTCTTGTTTCCATTGTCAGAACACAAAAAGACTATATCACAGTTGGAAGAGATAATGTAGCTTTGACTGCTGTTCTCTAATGCACGTGAGCCTCTGGTATTGATGTGTTCAGGACAGTAACATATATAGAAAGTAGATATAGACCTTTTTTCTAGACAGGCAAAAATGACATGAGCTGAGAATGTGGGTAGCATTACTTCACATACCATTGTTCAAATCTTTGCTTAGCAAAGACCCTGAAAAAGTGTTGTTTTTTTCTTTTTTAAATTTCTCTGAAGGCTCTTTCTTCATCTGGAAGATAGAGATAATAACTTCCTCACATAATTGTTAGAATGACTAAAAGAGGCATTTCCTAGAAAAGGGCTTCACACTGTGCCTGATACACAGCAAGTACAGTGAAATAAAAGGTGCTCTGTGTTTGCTACTTTTGTATTATTACCTAGGAGGATATTGATCATGCGGATCTGCATTAACTGAGTCCTAGGGCCCCACCACTTACTACAGTCAGAAGAAGCAGAGAGGAAAAAGTGAAGGTCACGTCTCAGTAAGTTGTGCTCTTCTCCTATAAATCCTCACTGCAAAGCGATAAGGCCAGGAACGTAGGAAGAAGTACTGAATATAGTCAATGACAGGCTTTTTAAGTAAAGGACTTCTAAGGCTATAAAATGAATCTGAAACTAAGGGAAGAAGACTTCTTAGAATCTTTTTCATCATTTACCTCTCCCCACTTTCCTTTGGAGCATCTTACAGCAGTGAAACTGAGGAAAGTACATGATGAAGAAAGAACTGTTGATGACAGAGAAAGAGAACTGGGGAACTTTGCCTATTAAATGATTTCCAAAGAAGATTGTCTAAGAGCACAGCCCCAGTGCAGAAGGCTTGAAGCAGGTTATTTTAATTTTGTGCAAAGTCCCTCTGTCTTGGTGTCTGCTCTTTCCTGTCAGAGCTGTGCCTTATTAACAATCGGTAGCAGCCTGATACAGTGAATATTCTACAATTAAAAATGCTCTCTTTAATTAACAGTATTGTAGCCCAGAGGCATTTGTTAAAACTTGAAGATTGATGGATGCTCCAAACCACCTATTAGAACCACAGAAAGGAAGCAGACCTTAAGCACTTAAATTTGGAGGAATGTCATTTGCTTTTGCTCAACAAATATTGCATTGGAAGTGTAGGATACTAGCAAAATAGAGGTGCTTTTATGGCGAAATGATAAAACATATGGCATAGACAATTACAAATAGGACAATATGCAGTAAAGTGATAATTGTATCTTTTAGGTGAAAGGAGGAAATTAAAGGTGAGTACAATGCATACAGGCTGCTGCTTTCTTGATTGTCCAGATCGAAGGAGACAGAATTGGAGCTTTAAACACTAACCTAGGTAAATAAAAATAAACAGAAAAACTATAGTGGAGTATAATATGCTACCTAAACATTTTGATGTCAACCTACAGTGTTTCTTAATTTTCTTGCCATTTATTTTTATTGAGGTATAGTTGATATACAACATTATTCAGAGATTCAGATGTGCAACATAGTGACTCACAGTTTTTAAAGGTTATACTTCATTTATAGTTATTGTAAAATATTGGCTATATTCCCTCTGTTATACTATATATTCTTGTAGCTTATTTATTTTATACATAGTACTTTGTACTTCTTAACCACCTACCTCCATCTTGCCCCTAATCCTTACCTCTCCACACTGGTAACCACTAATTTGTTTTCTATCAGTTCAGTTCAGTTCAGTCACTCAGTCATGTCCAACTCTTTGCGACCCCATGAACCTCAGCACACCAGGCCTCCCTGTCCATCACCAACTCCTGGAGTCCACCCAAACCCATGTCCATTGAATTGATGATGCCATCCAGCCATCTCATCCTCTGTCATCCCCTTCTCCTGCTGCCCTCAATCTTTCCCAGCATCAGTGTCTTTGCCAAAGAGTCAGCTCTTCGCATCAGTTGGCCAAAGTATTAGAGTTTGAGCTTCCACATCAGTCCTTCCAATGAACACCCAGGACTAATCTCCTTTAGAATGGACTGTTTGGATCTCCTTGCAGTCCAAGGGACACTCAAAGTCTTCTCCAACACCACAGTTCAAAAGCATCAATACTTTGGCACTCAGGTTTCGTTATAGTCCAACTCTCACATCCATACATGACCACTGGAAAAACCATAGCTTTGTCTAGATAGACTGTTGTTGACAAAGTAATGTCTCTGCTTTGATATGCCATCTAGGTTGGTCATAACTTTCCTTCCAAGGAGTAAGCGTCTTTTAATTTCATGGCTGCAGTCACCATCTGCAGTGATTTTGGAGCCCCCAAAAATAAAGTCTGACACTGTTCCCTCTGTTTCCCCATCTGTTTGCCTTGAAGTGATGAAACTGGATGCCATGATCTTCGTTTTCTGAATGTTGAGCTTTAAGCCAACTTTTTCACTCTCCTCTTTCACTTTCATCAAGAGGCTCTTTAGTTCTTCTACACTTTCTGCCATAAGGGTGGTGTCATCTGCATATCTGAGATTATTGATATTTCTTCTGGCAATCTTGATTCCAGCTTGTGCTTCTTCCAGCCCAGCATTTCTCATGATGTACTCTGCATATAAGTTAAAACAAGCAGGGTGACAATATACAGCCTTCATGTACTCCTTTTCATTTGAGTACAATTCTTTTTTGCTAAATACCTTGTGTGTTTTAATTTTTAGATTCCACATATAAGTGATAACATACATTATTTCTCTGATTTATTTCAGTAAGCATGATACCCTCCAAGTTCATCCATGTTGTTGCAAAGCAAGAGTTCATTCCTTTTAATGGCTGAGTAGTGTCCCATTGTATGTATGTGTGTGTGTGTGTGTGTGTGTGTGTGTACATGCGTCTTCTTTATCCATTCACCTATTGATGGACATTTAGGCTGTTTCCATATTTGTCTACAATAAATAATGAATGCTGCTTTGAACATTGTTATGCATACCTATTTTCAAATCAGTGTTTTTGTTTTCTTCAGGTATATACCCAGGAGTGGACTAGGTGGATCATATGGTAGTTTTTATTTATTTGAGGACCAACCATACTGTTTTTACAGGCTGCACCAATTTACTTCCCATCAATAAAACACAAGGGTTTGCTTTCTTTCACACCCTCGCCAACATCTGAAATGCTCTCAGCATGATACCCTTAGCTAGGTTAGTATATATAACCCTGCATCTGCACAGCATGACAATCTGTAAGGTACAGAACTATCTGGAGTATAAAAAGAAGGTATTTCAGAACTTACACACTCACTGCTGTGGGAGCCTTTCCTTAGAGACCTTATCTATTCCGACCAGAGATGCTTGTCTGACATGGGAAGCAAAGACCTGGGGATCGGCCTTTGATGTCTGGTTCTCTCTCTCTGCCTGGTCTCAGGCTTTTCACTGCCTATATCCTTAAAATTGTATCTGTTTACCACTGAATAGTGTCTCTGATTCATGTGAGTCTGATTTGACAGTTCAAACCACTTTGTTAACTCATTGGGTGCTAGATAATTTGGTTCCACTAATCAGATGTTCTTTTATGAGACTTGAATCTGAAATTCAAATAAATTGAGAGAGGGGAAGAGCTTTAATACTATCCATTTACCACTGCAACTAATTTGACCATTGTGTGTATATACATGTGCATGGTAGGAGCATAAGTCATGGATGCATTTCTTAAGAGGCACAAAAATAAGAGCAAGAAGAGAAAGTATTAATAATGTTAAAAAGGGAACATAAAATTTGCCTGGATTCTAATTGTCTGAAACACAGCCAACAATTATTGTTTTTCATTATTTTAAAAGAAATTCTATGACATACTGGAATTGCTTCAGTGATAAAGATGGATACTTTAGAGGCGCTTGAGTCCTCTTTTGATGGATGTAATTGTTAAATGGTTATATTGATAGGGGCTTCCCTGGTGGCTCAGTGGTAAAAGAATCTGCCTGCAACTCAGGAGACCAGGGTTCAATCCCTGGGTCGGGAAGATCCCCTGGAGAAGGAAATAACAACCCATTTCAGTATTCTTGCCTGGAGAATTCCATGGACAGAGGAGCATGGCAGACTACAGTCCATGGGCTCGCAGAGAGTCAGACACAGCTGAGTGCTAACACATGTATACTGATATAGATCAGTCTCCAAACAGATTCCTTTCATTGCCCTATTCTGTGGCACTATTTTTTATTTTGAATTTAAAGTGTTTGAAGACAGCTATCAAATCCATCTAAGTCTGCTGATATCTTGGTTTTTGGTGTTTTAAGTTTTTAAATCACTCTCATAACATTGTTTAAAAAATTCATTTTCCACCTTGAGTGCTCTTCTCTGAATATATTTAACTTAGTGTTTCTCTTTGAAAATAGATCCAGGTTTTCTGTGACACTACCAACAACAACAATAGTAAATGCAAGGAAGGGGAATAAACAAAAGAGAGATGGAGGATAAGTCTGTAGATTATAACAGATTTTTAAAAAGCTAACACAGAGCAGAGCATGTAGCTTCTTTGGATACTGATTCAAACAAATGAACTATAACAATTATGTGGGTGATGAGTTATCTGAAAATTTGAATATTTACTCAAAATTTGATGATTTTAAGGAATTATTATTTCTAGGTATGACTTTTGTATTGGGATTATTTTTAGAAGCCCTAATATTTAAGAAGTGCTTCTTGAAAAATTTATGGATGAAATGATATGATTTCTGAGCCTTGTTTCTAAGTAATTCACAGTGGTGAGTGCATGAGTATATTCACATGATCAAGACTGTTTTGAGTAGGTATTTGATGAAGTTGAGTGAGGGTATATGGTGGTTTAGTTCATATTCAGTCAGCCTTTGTAAATATTTTAAATTCACCATAAAAAAGCATTATTCAAAAGTTTCATAATTAAAGTTAGCTTCATAAAAGTTTGTTTCAGTTGATTTTTATCACTGTTAGCTATGCCTTACTTCAAGAAATCTTCCCACAACTGTGTGTATCTGCACGTAGTTAGCTAGCTAGAAGAGTGAACAGACAGATAAGCAAAATACGATTACTACCAGCAGGATGCACTCCTGATAGTGAATCACAGAATTCAAGCTAGTTTATTTACATAAATAGTGAATAACAAATATTTCTTTTAAATATTAATCTAAATGCAGGCAATTACAGTGGCTATTTTAACTACTTCTTTGCCATTTGAATTGAAACATAGATTCTTCATCTTAAACTCTGGATCTCACAGGTTAAGTGGAGGCTAGGAGGAGAGAAAGATATGACTGAATATACTTACCTTTAAAGAAGTCAGATTTTATGTGCATGTTTGTGTAAATATGGTCACCATGGCTATCTCTTAGGTCAACAAATGTTATTGTATAAATGTGTTCTGTTGTACCCTGTGAAAGCTGCTTCAATTGGACTCTGAGTAAAAGGACGCTGGGGGCTGCCCTCATGATTCAAGGGTAAAGAATTCACCTGCAGTGGAGGGGGGGCAGGAGGTGTGGGTTCAATCCCTGGGTAGGGAAGATTCCCTGGAGTAGGAAATGGCTACCCACTCCAGTATTCTTGCCTGAAGAATCCCATAGACAGAGGAGCCTGGCGGGCTACAGTCCATGGGATCACAAAGAGTCAACGGACATGACTGAGCACTGAGCACAGAAGGACATGGATGATAACAACTAAGAAAATAAAAGACCCATATTATTTCATTTATCTTTTTGGTTCTAGGTCAGTTGTCAATCTATAAAAACCAGAGTATCACTTACATATTTCGGAAAATGCCAAGAGTATCATTCAGTGGCCTCAAGGGCTACTTTCTGAAAAACACATGAATTTAAAAATGTGTATTGTATTCGTTCTTTCAAGTTATATTGTTTTCCAGAATCATTTTCTTTTTTAAAAAGAAAAATACATACACATACACACACACACCATAAAATGTGTTGTTGTGCCTGCAAAAAAAAAAAAAGTAGTAAAATTTATTGTCTTTTTGAGCATAATAACAAGAAATATGTCTTTATTGTAATTTTATTCCCAGTTGAAATATGTCAATTATTTTGAAAACTAATACTACCAGTATTCCTCTGAAATGCATGTAAAGATAGCTATGTAGAATTTAACAAACAAGTGGGACTCATAGATATGATATTCAGTTTTGCCAAGATTTTATTTTACTGCACGATTCCTAAGTTTTTTTTTTTTATATAACAAATTAACTTCAATGTATGCAATGTTTAATTGCTTTATATTTCCTCAGAAATAATCAAATATAGACAAGTGCTAATGTAGGGATATTGTAGACAACAACACTAAAAATATAATGTTCAGTTCAGTCACAGTCGTGTCTGACTCCTTGCAACCCCATGGATTGTAGCACACCTTCTTCAGGTGATAAAAGTTTTTAGTGGATTTTTAAATCACTGACTTATTTTTTTGTTATAATTTATGCCTAAAACAATATTTTATCAGTATGTGTATATTGTCTGTATAAAGAGAAAACCACTCTTAAAGCACTTTTTATATCACTGAAGTAGAGGAGAAGTTATTTTTCAGTTGTTAGAAATAGTCAGTATAAAGTTTAAGTTGATAAATCCTCTTTTACGGTGAAAGGTCCATGTACCCGTTTGTATCTAATAGTTTACTGTTGCTTGAGCTTCTCAGACATTTTCAAAGAAAAACGAGTTCTGTTACTTGGCATCTACAGGCAAATTTCAGTTAAATATAATCACAGGGATGAAGAAAACAATCCAGGCCGTTCCTGATTTATCTATAACAATTTTCACTGAAGGACTCAAATAACTTTAAATGCTTTTGTAAGTACATAATATCTCACCATATTTAAAAGTCTATGTTATAACATAAGTTAAACATGAAAAAGAAAGCAATGACTTTCTATTACTTTATTTTAAATGGCACATATAATCCTGCAAGCCAGTTTTACTTCTCAGCATTTTTCAACTACTTTTAAATAGTATATATTACAAGCTAATGTTTTTTTTAAAGTTTAGAGTTTTTAACATGCATTGTCTAATTTAATCCTCATTGTAACCTTGTATAGTGTTTTATTTATTTGCAATATTTGGTTTAAAGGAAAGAAAACTTCACATGGCCTGCTTATTATGCACTTTTTATATCACTGAAGTAGAGGAGAAGTTATTTTTCAGTTGTTAGAAATAGTCAGTATAAAGTTTAAGTTGATAAATCCTCTTTTACGGTGAAAGGTCCATGTACCCGTTTGTATCTAATAGTTTACTGTTGCTTGAGCGTCTCAGACATTTTCAAAGAAAAACGAGTTCTGTTACTTGGCATCTACAGGCAAATTTCAGTTAAATATAATCACAGGGATGAAGAAAACAATCCAGGCCGTTCCTGATTTATCTATAACAATTTTCACTGAAGGACTCAAATAACTTTAAATGCTTTTGTAAGTACATAATATCTCACCATATTTAAAAGTCTATGTTATAACATAAGTTAAACATGAAAAAGAAAGCAATGACTTTCTATTACTTTATTTTAAATGGCACATATAATCCTGCAAGCCAGTTTTACTTCTCAGCATTTTTCAACTACTTTTAAATAGTATATATTACAAGCTAATGTTTTTTTTAAAGTTTAGAGTTTTTAACATGCATTGTCTAATTTAATCCTCATTGTAACCTTGTATAGTGTTTTATTTATTTGCAATATTTGGTTTAAAGGAAAGAAAACTTCACATGGCCTGCTTATTATTATCATGAGTCATGGAATCTAATATAAGAAAGTCTATCAGATCACTGGTCATTTGGCATTCCTCTGGATTTGTGTTTACATCATAGCTGTGCATCTGTTTTGCTTCTTTCTATTGGTAGTTTTTTTTTTTTTTTTTTTCCTTTTAGCTTTGTGTTTTGAAGGCACTTATTCTGACCCAAGGGCTTGATTAGTGGCTCAGATGGTAAAGAATGTGCCTGCAATGCATATTGTTATTGGCCCACGTTTGATCCCTGGGTTGGGAAGATCCCTTGTAAAAGAGAATGGTTACCTAATCCACTGTTCTTGTCTGGAGAATTCCATGGACAGAGGAGCCTGGAGGTACACAGTCCATGGAGTCACAAGAGTCGGACATGACTGAGCAACAAACACTTTCACTGCTTTTATTCTGACCCGAGCTCTGTGTGTCAAACTCTAATGTCAAACAGGATCAGTTCCTGTGTCATAATTCCAGTTCACAGGAAACAGAATATGATTGACTCAGCTTTGGGCAATTATTTTCAGCTCACCTTCCTCCTCTGAATTACTTACATGTCCATTGCTTATTGCTTACCTCTACTTTGAAGTCTTTGATTCAAAGTCATGTTTGATTTATCTCTGTTCTTCACATGACTTTATGATGGCCATCTCTAACATCTCCATCCTACACACCCACATCCAGTTCAATAACAATTCCATGTAGCTTTACTTCCCAACAACATATAGAATGTGATGGCTGATCAGTCTTTCAGTCACTGTCATCTAAATCAAACTGCCATTTCCGCTTGCCTGGATGATCCATATCTCTGTATCTATTCATGTTCCTTACAGCCTATGCTCTGAATAGAAAACAGAATCATCTTTCACAGTTTTAAATCAGATCATGTCATTTCTCTGGTCAGGTTTCCTATCTCACGTCTATTAAAATTGAGATTATTTGCAATGTTCTACAAAGTTCTGTATTATCTACAGCCCACCTATTACCTTTCTAATCATAAAACCTTTATTCTTTATCTTGTTTACTTGGTTCCAGCCACACTAACTTTCTGCTGTTTATTACACATGTTGGGTGCATTCTCAGTTTGTGGTTCTTCCTCTTGACTTAAATGTTCTGCCCTGAGAAGTCTGTGTGGCTCACTCTATTGCTTCCTTCCAGTCTTTGCTTAAATGTCATGTTCTCAGCAAGGACTTTCCTGACTACCGTGTTTAAAATGGCAATTTTCCTCCCAAGGTTCCTAAGCTTGTTCTATGGGTTAAATTTCTCCATGGCACTTATCCTCATCTGACATTGTATATATTCTTCTATATGTTTAAACAAATTTTTTATGTGTTTATATTATCTTTCTTCTTGACATCTCACTTGACTGTAAGCTGTGTTAACACATGTATTTTGTCAATTTTGTCCTAAAACACTGCCTGGTAAATAAATATTTGTTGAATGGTTATACTATCTACCTCAGATCCCATCAATCAACACTTACGCAGTGGAAGACTATGGTAAGAGCAGGTTTACGATGACAGGGAAGTCAGGGGGGAAGAAAATAGTACCTCACATAAACTAAGCAATTCTCAAAACCTCCGGTGCCTTGCTCAGGATTATATAATTGATTAGTAGTAAAGGGAATTGAATTTAAGTTTGTCACAGTATAGCTCACAGTTCTTTCAGTGGTCACATAACCATAGCTTCACATGACCTGAGGTGTTAGTAAAGAATTCTAAGTTATCTCATTTTATATAGTTCTGAAATTGATTTATTAATTGGAAAATTACTAGATTCTTAATTATGTCTTGGTGACTTACCTCCCAGCAGACTATTTAGGGTAATATATATTTTCTGTCTGCTTAATAATGCTATTACACAGATTTGGGTCAAATTGAGCTGTGATATCTCTTCATGACCTCCGGTCAATAGCATTTCTCTTAATGTAAGAAGTTTAAAAACGTATGCCATATGAGACTTTCAACTTAAATTCTCCCAAAGTTTAAATTGCAGCTGCCATATCTGAAAAATTTGTGGCGTTAAATACCAGAAGCTCTGTTGTCATTGTCATTGATATTGATAGGGTGAGGCTGTCAGGTTGGTGATATTTACTATAGGGGACATTTCTGGTGAAAATAATGAGAGTTACTTTTGAAAAAGTAATATCTAATTTTAAAAATTACAAAAAAGTGTTATAACACAAATGGATTCATAGACTTGTGAACAAATTAATTCCAAAACAAATAAGTAAAAATTTGTAGCTATATTGAAGAAAGCAAACTAATATTTTAAAGAAACTAATTTAAGAGAAAAGGGAAGCTTTAAACTGCACCAGGACCAAATGAGTCCCAGAAGGATTGATCCAAACTGCTTAAGTTTAAGAAAAATAAAGTTAAATGAAAATTAGATTGAAGATTTGAATTGCATCTTAAAAAAATACATTGTATTCTCATTTTTTTCAGTTCAATGACTCAATACTGCTCTGCCAAATTTCTGTCTTGTAAGAAAACATCACTAATTATAAATGAGGTATATTTCAAGCAGAAAATATTTTTCTATTCTTAAAAACAGTTCATTTTTTATAGCCATGGCTCTGTTAAAGAGTTAGAAGGAGAATTTTATGCCTAAAAATTAAGGCATAATTTATATATATGAATGTGTGTGTGTGTGCACGAATGTATACATACATGTAAGTATGGGTAGGTAACCTGGTTAGAACCATTGATTTTCTTGATGTTTTTAAGAGAGTACTTATAAAATTAATCCTATAAATTTCTATTACCAAATTTCAAGGTCAGATTCAAGAAAGCCTTGTCCATTTATATTACAGTGAAAAAAAAAGACCTGTTCTTACTTTAAAGCACATACTATGTGTTTGGAACTGAGAATTATTTCAGAACATATTGGGACTATAGTAGATTAAAAGTTGAGGGGTCTTTCTCATCTTTCTTAGGAGCTGACATTTATAGCTCATTTTATCTTAACATCTCTCCTTCCCTCCAATCCTTTCTCCAGGAAAAAAGGAAGGAAATAGACATGGCAATCAAGAAAGGCAGAGCCTATACTTACTTACAGATTTTAAACTTTGAAAAGTTTAGAACTGATGATAAAATATGGAGCTATCATTATAGGATCTTATATAAAAGCTACAACCATTCTATTGTATAACTTGACATTAAAATGTTCCTTATTAGAATTTTTTCTAGGAATTTAAAAAATAAAATTTAACTTTATATTTACATATAATTGTAAGAAATAATACAGCGTATATCCTTCACCCAATTTCCCCCAGTGATAGCACTTTACATAACTATAGTTACAGTTCAGTCACTCAGTCCTGTCCAACTCTTTGCAACCCCATGAACCGCAGCCAGGCCTCCCTGTCCATCACCAACTCCCGGAGTTCACCCAAACCCATGTCCATTGAGTCAGTGATACCATCCAATCATCTCATCCTCTGTTGTCCCCTTCTCTTCCTGCCCTCAATCTTTCCCAGCACAATATTACAACTAAAAAAATTGACACTGATATAATCTATGTCTTATTCAGATTTCACTGGTTTCACATGCACTCATTTGTGTATGTGTGTATATATTTTATCAGTGCATTTATCACATCCATAGATTCATGTGACCTCCAAGATATCAAGAGAGAAGAGTTCTTTAAAATGATCCCTTTTGCTACCCTATTATAGCCAGACATTCCCTGCTACATACCCTCTTACCCTTGGGAATCACTACTTGGTTCTTCATCTCTATAAATCTGTCATTTCAAGAATATTATATAAGTGGAATAATAAAATATACAATCTTTTGAGATTGTTTGTCTTTATTCAGCATGGTGATCTGAAGTACCATCCAAGTTGTTCTGTGGCCAAATAGAATTCACAGTGGTGTGGACTGAATTTTGCCCCTCCCACCAAATTCATATGTCGAAGTTCTAATCTCCTATGTGACTGCATCTGTAAATATGGTCTTTTATGAGAGATTTAAGTGTAAATTGGCTTTCCAGGTGGTGCTAGTGGTAAAGAACCCACCACCAACACAGAAGACATAAGAGAAGCAGGTTCAATCCCTGGGTTGAGAACATCCTCTGGAGGAGGGCATGGCAACTCATCTAGTATTCTTGCCTGGAGAATCCCATGGACAGAGTAGCCTGGTGAGGTATAGCTCTTGGGGTCACAAAGCATCAGACAGACTGAAGCAATGCAGAATGCAGCAAGCATGCAAGGGTAAATTAGGTTATGAGGGTGAGACTCTAATTCAGTAGATCTGTGGCCTTATAGTGGAGAAGGCAATGGCACCCGCCTCCAGTACTCTTGCCTGGAAAATCCCATGGACGGAGGAGCCTGGTAGGCTGCAGTCCATGGGGTCGCTAAGAGTTGGACACAACTGAGCAACTTCACTTTCACTTTTCACTTTCATGCATTGGAGAAGGAAATGGCAACCCATTCCAGTGTTCTTGCCTGGAGAATCCCAGGGACAGGGGAGCCTAGTGGGCTTCTGTCTATGGGGCCGCACATAGTCGGACATGACTGAAGCGACTTAGCAGTAGCAGTAGCAGTACTAGATTTTTAAAAACTATATTGAAATATAGTTTTAAAACCCTATGGATTTTTTTGTGAAAGACATGCACTCAACAACAAAAATTTTGGTCAAGGTATTTATGTTATAAGGGAAAACATTTTTACTCTTTTAAAACTCAGTTTTTCTCTGGATTATCCCCGTACATCAGTCCCAAGCATCCTGCATCCTGCATCAAACCTGGACTGGCGATTCGTTTCACTTATGATATCACACATGTTACACTGCCACTCTGTCAACCCATCCCACCCTCTCCCTCTCCCACAGAGTCCAAAAGGCCGTTCTATGCATCTGTGTCTCTTTTGCTGTCTTGCGTACAGGTTTATCATTACCATCATTCTAAAGGTGTGGGGCGGGAGTGGGGAGGTGGGGGTCAGGATTGAGAGTTCATGTACACTCGTGGCTGATTCATGTTGATGTGTAGCAAAATGAATACAGTATTGTAAAGCAAAAAATATATATATAATAATAATAAAATCAATTTAGCTCGTGCATTTGACATTCTGTGAAGGTTTCTCCTTAGGAGGTGGGAAGCTGCTCCAGCATCAAACCTGCAAAGGGCAAATAGCTTTTTAGACTGACACTCTGCATCTGCATTAGGAAGGGACTTTTTTTCTCAGCCCCCAGAAACCCTGAATTATGGCTTTGACTTTCAAATATCTTCCTAGGTTCCTGAAAAGTAAGTGTTAATAGCAGCTATAATAATTAGTTTCATAGAAGTAAGCTGTAATTAATTACTAAATAATCAGCAATTAATAAGCAAATGAGTATTCCAGTCGAATATATGCTGCCAATAAGGAAAATTGATAACCACAACCTTAATTAAAGAGAATAATCTAAACACTGTCAGTTAACTTGAAAGAAATATTTTCCAAATAAGCTGCAAATTGGATAATTAGGGATTGCTAATGATAAGAGATTTTTCCTCACTAATCTCATTTTGTTTACCTCCTGTTATGTGCTAAGCCTAAAGTAAAACAATATCCTACAGCATAATGAAAAGAATTGCTTTTCTTCAGTTTTTGCAAGAATGCTAGTTCATTCTGACTCACCAGTAAACCAAGTTTTATCAGATGAAAATAAAACCCAAGTTTAAAGTATATCATTTCATATTTGTAATAGTAACATGGTGGAAATAGTGTGATTTTTTTTTATCAGTATAGGCTCCTAGAGGCAGAAAATAGGGCTGGAATTCCATTAACCTTTCCAGCACATTTAGGGTGTAACAGTAGTATATCCAGGTCTTCCTAGGTGGTGCTAGTGATAAAGAATCAGCCTACCAATGCAGGAAACATAAAGAGACAGGAGTTCAGTCCCGGGGTTGGGAAGATCTCCTGGAGAAGGGCATGGCAACCCATTCCAGTATTCTTGCCTGGAGAATCCCATGGAGAGAGGAGCCTGGAGGGCTATAGTCCATAGGGTCGCAAAGAGTCGGACATGACTGAAGCAACGTGGCACGCTGTGTAGTACAGCTAACATAGTCTGTAGTAGAGCCAACAGTGTCACTGATATTTTGAAGGTAACATTTCAGAGAAGAATTGAGCATTTCTGAGCACTGTTTTTGATACTTGAGGGACAGTGGTACATGTTTTAAATATCACTTTCTCTTCTTCATTGTGCGTAGAATCACTCAGCAGAAGCCCCATGGAACCCAGACTTCTCCACTCATTAAAAATATTTTAACATTTTCTCTGTTATCTCTGATAGAAATATCTAATTTATGTATAACTCGAGTCAACAATGACAACAGCAAAAATAACTAATGCTTCTGGATAGCCTAGCGTGGCCCTGGGGTCTGCTTGCAGTCCTTTTCATGTGGTAGATTAATCCTTTGATCCTCACAACCATCCTTGAGAAACAGTCTGTGGATGAAGAAATTAAGGTTGAGTCATTGCCGAAAGTCACAGAGCAAAGATGTCGAGAATTAAACTCAAGCTTATCTGATTCTGGAGCAAAGGTGTTCCTCATTTTGTCATATTAGTTTTTCACTGTACTTCAGAAATAAGACTCTAAATTAAATATTAATAGAAAAGCATTCATTGAGTACTGTAGATTCAGCATATAAATAACCTCAGGGAAAAATGAATTCTAGAGCATATTTCATCACCAGCCAGCAGGTACATAGAATCTGTCAAATTTAACCTAGGTGGTCAAATTATTTTTCTTTTGAAGTTTTACCGTGTTATCCATTTCAAATTATCCTTAGTGCTTTATAATAAAAGGGGATTTTTTCCTCAACAACAATCAACCTCTAGTTTTTAGCAACTGGCAGCACTTCAAATGTCCAACTGTTTATTTTTTTTTAATGACTACCATATCAGTCATTTTCCTGAAAGTGTTTATAATAGATAATGATTTTACTTTAAAAGTGTTTGCTATTTCAAATACTAAATCTTCTATTATGAAGTCATTTAACAGAGGCTATCCATTTTCAGTCAATCCAATATACTCTTTTGACTTAGCTTTCAAATCTGAAATGATTCCTTTTAAATATCCTTGTCTTGGGATGATCCAGAGGGATGGTACAGGGAGGGAAGTGGGAGGGGAGTTCAGGATGGGGAACACGTGTACACCCATGGCGGATTCATGTTGATGTATGGGAAAACCAATACAATATTATAAAGCAATTAGCCTCCAGTTAAATAAATTTAAATTTATAAAAAATTTTTAAAAAAAGCTTTTAGAAATAAATTCTGCAAAACAAAAAAATTCCTTGTCTATTCTTTAAACAAAAGTCAAAATTAAGTTAATAGATATATGGGAGGGGTTGCCAAAATAGAAGGAATCACAAAATATAAACATACATGTAAATCACAAATCATAAAATATAAAGGAATCACAAAATATAATTGTGATATAATGTATCACAATATAAGCACTAATGTTGTTGTCGTTGTTTAGTTGCTCAGTCATGTCTGATTCTTTGCGACCCTATGGACTCTAGCCCACCATGCCCCTCTGACCTTGAGATTTCCCAGGCAAGAATATTGGAGTGGGTTTCCATTTCCTTTTCAGGGAATCTTCCCAACCCAGGGATCAAAACTACTACCCCATCATTTTTAAACCTTGGTCATTCTATTCTTTGTTATCATCATGTACCTTTAATTCTGTCTCTTTATGGGTTCCTTTAAATGTATAGAAACATTCAAGGATTTTTCACTTTGAAATATAAAAATATAAATTAATGAACAAATAACCCTTCCTTAAAGCTGTGTCCTTCCAAAGCTTCCATCATGCTGCTGCTAAGTCACTTCGTGGTATCTGACTCTGTGTGACCCCATAGACAGCAGCCCACCAGGCTCCCTCTCCTTGGGATTCTCCAGGCAAGAACACTGGAGTGGGTTGCCATTTCCTTCTCCAATGCATGAAAGTGAAAAGTGAAAGGGAAGTTGCTCAGTCGTGTATGACTCTTCGCAACCCCATGGACTGCAGCCTACCAGGTTCCTCCGTCAATGGGATTTTCCAGGCAAGAGTACTAGAGTGAGGTGCCATCGCCTTCTCCAAAAGCTTCAATCATAGCTCCTCCATTTTGGTAATTAGCCTTAAAGAGAAAGCTACCATCTCCTCCTTGTTACTCCTCATTCATTTTTCAACCTATTGCAGTGTTGCCATTATTAATTTAAGCCCTCATCTTATCCAACATTCTCTAATACTCAGTATTGAGGACTATTTTCTATGTTTGATACTGACAGTGTTCCCCTTTTGAAAATTTCAAGCTAAAATTTACTTTAACTTCTAATTTGTTAAAAGAGAGGGTGGGGAAAGAGAGTTTGTGTGTGTGTATGTGTGTGTGTTGGAGTTATTATATGAAATATATTTTTTAATCTTCATGTTTTTACTTAGGAAACACTATCTATCTAGAACCTTATAACATCATTTTTTATTCTTTTTTTTTTCTCCATTAACACAGAAGCAGGAAGCACTTTTTGACTCTTTAGATATATGAAGCTGAATTGAGGGCAGGGCACTTTGTAAAACAAAATAGGGAGAAAAGCTAATAAGTTTAGTTAAATTCAGCATGTTAGCAGGGGCTTGGGAAGAGCCATATCTGAGCTGTGAATCCTGTTGAAGCAGATAGTAAAGAGGAAACAAATCTTTTGTTCAGTTTTAGATTGTTGGATTTATAATACTTTTTTAGGCATAAATCAATTTGATATCTAATTTACAGACACAGATGTGTAGCAGAGCAATTGAAGCCAGAAAGATGGAAGTTAAACCTGTTAAACCTAGTTTTTTTTTTTCCCTTCATAGTAACTATATCTTTTCTACAAAGGTCATAATAGCAATTTCACTTCAGCCTATAATATAGAAGGTAAAAAAAATGAGATCTAAAATGTCACTTTTCCCTGTTCATGTTTGCCTCATTGTCTTGGAGAGTGAGGAATATTATGGCTTTTGAAAATTATTTGTATGATTGTGGGCTAATGGTGTCCAGTATATTTAAGTACCCACTGGTGAATTATTTATTTCAAAGAAAATCATAGAACTCCAGTATGTGAAATAAATATAAAAACTTAAGTTCCATTATATGCTTTACAGTGAGCTAGGGCTGTCCTTAGAACTTTGTACATATTATCTCATTTAATCATGGAGACACCCTAATAGGATAAGAACAATTATGATGCCTAATTATTATAATAGGCTAGAAAGCTGAAGGTTAAAGGAATTAAGCATGTAATAACTAAGAAGCCATGATAGTAAGTAGTAGATTTAGGTTTCAGAGAAGGCAATGGCACCCCACTCCAGTACTCTTGCCTGGAGAATCCCAGGGACGGGGGAGCCTGGTGGGCTGCCGTCTATGGGGTCGCACAGAGTCGGACACGACTGAAGTATCTTAGCAGCAGTAGCAGCAGATTTAGGTTTAATTCCAAACAGCATTGCTAATGTGAGCAGATAAATATATAGATCCTTGCAATGACAAGGGAACTGAAACAAAACCTCGGCTACTGGCCAGACCTCCTTTTAGACCCTGACATTATTTCCTAAGGAAATTCTAAGGACCCTCATCTCTAGTGTGTTAAAAATTTCTCAACTTTACATTCCAAAATGGTTGACTGAGTGTAACTGGGAAGCCCACTCCTCTCCATATCAAGCATCACTTGAAATTATTTTAAAGGAAGAGACAAACCCACCACAACCATCATTCTCTCATTTGCTCAGGGCACAACCCAGACAGTATCTTCGATGTTCCTCTTGGCTTCATACTGTATTATCTGATCCACCAATAAGTTCAGGGCTTTCCTATCATCACATACATTCTGAATATTATAACTGCTTATAACATGCCTTGCTACCACTTAGCCTAAGCCACAGCAATCTTTTTCACAACCTGTTTAAGTGACTTCCTGAATGGTATTTTCAGCTTTCACTCTTGCCCCCTCCAGTTAATTCTCTAAATCTATAATGATCTTTAAAAAATATCACTTCTTTCTCCTGCTGAAAACAGTCCAGTGGTTTGTCATCCCATTGAAATTGAAATGTTGCTGTCTCTACATGATCTGACTCCAATTTGAGCTCTCCTCCCTTCTTCCTTTAATTTACACTATTCCAAGTATCCTGGCCTCCTCTCTGTTCCTCACAAACCTGTCCTATATTTACGACCTTTGCACTTGACATTCCTTTTCCTAAAACATCTACATGGCTGACTTCCTCACTTCTTTCAGGCCTCTGCTCATTTATTGCTCTTCAGAGAAAATTTCCCAACTGATTTCTCCAATATATCTCAGCTCCCTTCCCAACCCCTTATTTTCTCTCCCCCTCCCCCATCTTTTCTTTAAATAGCACTTCTGTGCTAGTCATTTTCTTTGTTTCCTCCTCTATAAATCCACTTTCTGATCTCTTCTGTAAGTTCTGTGCCTCCTGAGGCTGATTTTTGTGGATTGCTTTCTCTGGGTTTTGTTGTCTCTCTGTCACTGGTTATGACTGGCCACTGGGAGTACTGGCAGATCAGAGGGTAGAAAAAGTGACAGACCACGGTGTTTATTATCCCTTTCTTCCTTTATGTCTTGAGTTTGTTTTAGCCATGATGCCTCTCCTCTGGGTCCTGTCTGGTAGTACCCTCCCTACAGCTCAAGTTCTTATTCTCTTCTAGGAACACAGTTCTCTTTACTTGCCTATCAGGCTTAGAATGGTTATGCTGCTGCTGCTGCTGCTGCTGCTAAGTCACTTCAGTCGTGTCCGAGTCTGCGCAACCCCATAGACAGCAGCCCACCAGGCTCCCCCGTCCCTGGGATTCTCCAGGCAAGAACAATGGAGTGCCATTTCCTTCTCCAATGTATGAAAGTGAAAAGTGAAAGTGAAGTTGCTCAGTCATGTCTGACCTTAGCGACCCCATGGACTGCAGCCTACCAAGCTCCTCTGTCCATGGGATTTTCCAGGCAAGAGTACTGGAGCGGGTTGCCATTGCCTTCTCCTAGAATGGTTATAATTTCCCACTATTGCTGGTTTCTGGGTGTTTCATCATCCTTTGTTGGTTTCTTTACCTCTGTCCATATTTCTGTATAGTCCCTTTGTTAGCTCTCTTCAGTTAAACTCATTGCCATCTATATCTTGCCTGAAATCCAGATGATTCAACCTTCCTCCCCATTACTTGAAAAAGTCATATTTACTTGTTTTTTATTGCCTAACTTTGCCATCAGAATATAAGTAAACAGAATGACTCCCTCACTCCTGCCGAGATGTACCTGCCCTATTCCCTGAACTTATGAATCTGTTACCTTACATGGCAAGAGAGACTTTTGCAGGTGTGATTACGGATACAGATATGGGGATGGGGAGATTATCCTGGATTGTTTGCATGAGTCCAGTATAACCTTATGAGGCTTTAAAAGCAGAGAAGCTTTCTTGACTGGGTCAGAGAGATGTGATGGAAAAAGACAGGAGAGATAAGAGGCTAGAGAGAATTTCGATCTGTCATTACTGACTCGACTCTGAAAATGGAAGAAGGGCGCCACAGGCTAAATAGAGAGCAGTCAGCCAGGAGAAGCTGGAACAGTGTTCAACTGACAGTCAACAAGAAAATGAGTCTCTTAGTCCTAAAACTATAAGGAACTGAATTTTACCAATAATCAGGAGGAGGAAACTGACCCTCCCTAGTATCCTACAAACTTCCTGACTTTGTCCTTGTGACAACTATCTTGGATTTTCAACCTACAAAATTCTAAGATTTTTTTCTGTTTGCACTATTGACTCTGTGGGTACTTTGTTCTTAGAGCAATAAAAAACAAATGCATGAGGTTTGAATTTATCTGAATCTTTGTTTTATATATGGACTTCCCTAATGGCTCAGTGTTCAAGAATCTACCTGCAATGCAGGAGCCACAGGAGCCATGGGCTTGATCCCGGGTTGGGAAGATCCCCTAAAGAAGGAAATGGCAACCCACTCCAGTATTCTTGCTTGGGAAATCCTGTGGACAGAGCAGCCTGGTGGGCACAATCATAAAGATCGTAAAGAGTTGGACACTACTGAGCAAGCACACACACACGTTGTTGGATCTACAGTGCCTAGAAGGGTATTTTGCACATGTGAAGATGCTCAATGAACATCTGGGGAATTAATGAATTGATTGGTTAATATACTTTAAGAAACCTTTGTTCATCTTAACAAAGCCGGTGATAGAACATAGTTATTTCCAATAGTTACACAACATGATTGCCCGTGAGATTATCAAGAAGTAAGCTTAGAGAAAAGGGGTTTAATACATTTTACCACAAGTATTTCAAAACCTTGTCAAAATAAACTTCCTGTTTTATCTGTCATTTTAGAGTTCAAATGGCAAATCAATTCCCATTCAAGTTCAAAGTGAGCTTTGTATTCTCTATATTTAAGATGTCATGTATCTGATATCTAAAATGTGGCTTTAAAAAATGTGGACTAATTAAGCTACCTCATGTAGAGTCCTCTTAAATTGTCAAAAATGTAGTTTTTTTAATTGAACTTGCTATGTAGATCACTTTTAACAGCTTTTTTTTCTGAAAATATCTAATGATGTTTTGCCTCTATTGCACACCCCATGAACTTAAAAAAAACTAATTTAAAATTCTAAATGTGTGACTTTTGTGTGTGAAAAGATTCTTACTTAGGAAAACTATATTCTGTTATCCTTAAAATAGACAGTATTATCAATTCAAATGTATACCTGATCAAATTAGAAGAGGGTGATTAAAAATAGTCATCTAGGCAACTATTATTTAGCCTTAAATTTAACTTTCTCTGTACTCACTTATGTAGAAAGAGATAGGAATTTGAAGCTAATGCTACATTATCAGAAGTCAAAACAGTTTTAAAAATATGCCTGAAGGCATATGTTTCAAGTTTACTCAAATCTGAGTGTACTGAAGTAATGGTTACTTATATCTGTATCTCAAATATTCAGACTATCAGACGCTCCAGATTTCTCCATCTAGATGTCACTACTTTTATAAACTTCTGGAGGAGGAAACAGCAACCCCACTCCAGTATTTGTGCCTGGAGAATCCCATGGAGAGAGGAGCCTAGTGAACTACAGTCCATTGGGTCACAAAGAGTCGGACATGACTGACACAGCTTAGCACATCCTTATAAACAAACAGTTTTGCACTTCAGATTCACTGCCAAAATGTAACACATCTAGAGAGGAAGGTTTGTTTTCATCTTTATCTTTTTATAAAAAATTACAATGGCTCTCAAAATGTGATTTCTGAATCAGCAGCATTAGCATCTCCTGGGCAAATGTTAGAAATACAGATTTTTGGGTTCCACTCAACTCTGCTGAATCAGAAACTCTGGGCATGGGGCCCTACAGTATGTGTTTGCTAAGTTCTCCAGGCGATTCTGGAGAAGAAAATGGTAACCCACTCCAGTATTCTTGCCTGGCAAATCCTATGGAGCCTAGGGGCTACAGTCCATAAGGTCGCAGGTGTAGGACATGACAACTGAGCAGCTCAGTAACAGCAACCAGGCGATTATGAAGCAAGCTGAGTTCAAGGAGCACCACGCTAGCTCAGCGAACTGCTTATATTCCACAGGGTCTTCTGCTCATTCACTGAATAGTATTAAACCACAATGGGAAATGAAAAATAAGGTGAACTTGGGGCCTTTCTCTAAAGAACACAAATTTCTGAAAGTTAGTTGCCTGAGATACAGTTGCATATATATAAAATAGGTAAATTTCCAATTTGCTAATAAGGAAACTGGTGCTCCATTTGGCGAAAATTAGCAAAGGAAAATCTCTAACCTGGAAAAATGTTTGCACATTTCATTTACAGTTTTGTTTTTCCCTTTTATCTATTTCTGTCAAGTTTCTATCAACATAGTACCAGACAATGTATCATGAAGGTCAAAATAATGATTTTATTGTCCCTTTTAAAGACGTAAACGTGTTTTCCTCAGTACTAAAAAAAAAAAAAGTAGTACTGACCCTCAATTAATAGATGTTTCCTTTATGATAGATTTGTTCTAATACATTTAAAGGGTCCCTGTAGCTGCTGAAAACATTGGATAGGAGGCCCATTAGTGATTCCTCAAAGAAGTACTTAGTACGTGCCCACAAGATATTTCAGTTCAGTTCAGTTCAGTTGCTCAGCCGTGTCCGACTCTGCGATGCCATGAATTGCAGCATGCAGGCCTCCCTATCCATCACCAACTCCCAGAGTTCACTCAAACTCACGTCCATCGAGTCAGTGATGCCATCCAGCCATCTTATCCTCTGTTGTCCCCTTCTCCTCCTGCCTTCAACCCCTCCCAGAGTCTTTTCCAATGAGTCAACTCTTCACATGAGGTGGCCAAAGTACTGGAGTTTCAGCTTTAGCATCATTCTTTCCAAAGAAATCCCAGGGTTGATCTCCTTCAGAATGGACTGGTTGGATCTCCTTGCACTCCAAGGGACTCTCAAGAGTCTTCTCCAACACCACACTTCAAAAGCATCAACTCTTCAGTGCTCAGCCTTCTTCACAGTCCAACTCTCACATCCATACATGACCACTGGAAAAACCATATCCTTGAGTAGATGGACCTTCGTTGGCAAAGTAATGTCTCTGCTTTTGTATATGCTATCTAGGTTGGTCATAACTTTTCTTCCAAGGAGTAAGCGTCTTTTAATTTCATGGCTGCAATCACCATCTGCAGCGATTTTGGAGCCCAGAAAAATAAAGTCTGACACTGTTTCCACTGATTCCTCATCTATTTCCCAAGAAGTGATGGGACCAGATGCCATGATCTTAGCTTTCTGAATGTTGAGCTTTAGGTGAATTTTTCACTCTCCTCTTTCACTTTCATCAAGAGGCTTTTTAGTTCCAAGGGACTCTCAAGAGTCTTCTCCAACACCACACTTCAAAAGCATCAACTCTTCAGTGCTCAGCCTTCTTCACAGTCCAACTCTCACATCCATACATGACCACTGGAAAAACCATATCCTTGAGTAGATGGACCTTCGTTGGCAAAGTAATGTCTCTGCTTTTGTATATGCTATCTAGGTTGGTCATAACTTTTCTTCCAAGGAGTAAGCGTCTTTTAATTTCATGGCTGCAATCACCATCTGCAGTGATTTTGGAGCCCAGAAAAATAAAGTCTGACACTGTTTCCACTGATTCCTCATCTATTTCCCAAGAAGTGATGGGACCAGATGCCATGATCTTAGCTTTCTGAATGTTGAGCTTTAGGTGAATTTTTCACTCTCCTCTTTCACTTTCATCAAGAGGCTTTTTAGTTCCTCTTCACTTTCTGCCATAAGGGTGGTATCATCTGCATATCTGTGGTTATTGATATTTCTCCCAGCAATCTTGATTCCAGCTTGTGTTTTTTCCAGTCTAGCATTTCTCATGATGTACTCTGCATATAAGTTAAATAAGCAGGGTGACAATATACAGCCTTGACATACTCCTTTTCCTATTTGGAACCAGTCTGTTGTTCCATGTCCAGTTCTAACTGTTGCTTCCTGACCTGCATATAGATTTCTCAAGAGGCAGGTCAGGTGGTCTGGTATTTCCCATCTCTTAAAGAATTTTCCACAGTTTATTGTGATCCACACAGTCAAAAGCTTTTAATTACTGCCAAATATTGAACAAAATACAAAAGAAAGCAAGGCAATTCTCTGTCTTCCAGGATTTTATAATTTAGTGAGGAATTGAAAGGAAAAGCACCAAACATTTGTCTCATTCTATCATGTGCCAGGCATTGAACCCTTGAACAGAGCAGGATACATAAACCTTACCAGTTAATCCATGTAACCACTGAAGGAAGTGGCATTATTCTCAGTTTACACAAAAGAACACTGTCTGAGGGATGCTGAGAATTTGGTCAAATTCCTCAGATAAAGAATTGAAGAAGGTGAAATTTAAAATCAAAACTGATTTTTGAGACCATGTCCTTTCCTCTATACCATTTTTCATACAAAACACAAGCAGCAGTTCTTAGATATATGCTCAGTAAGTACCTAAATTCATGATGTAATTCGAGAATTACAAAAGGAGTAGTAATTATGGATAAGGAAGTGAAGACTTCCCAAAAAAGTTCAACATAGATGTTCATTGAAAGAAAAATGTTCATGGCTTGACTAGTAGAAAAAGGAGTTAAAAGTATTCCAGAAGGGAGACACTGTGAAAAAGAAAGTCATAGGCAGGAATAAAAAAGGCAGGTTCTGATACAGTGATGAAATCAGCCCAGCACATTTTAAGGGCCCAGTAAATGGTATTGAATGACTTTGCTTGACTCCAGCTATGTATGAAAGCACACTCTGTAATGATTAAAGGACAGCAGTGAATAGCCTCACTTTCACTTAAGTGGCATAGCTACTGTCTGTGTCCTTGTACATGCAGCCAAGGATTCGAGGCTTTCAACTTTAACTTTGGAATATCTGTTATCTTTTCTCATGTAAGTGATAGTTTTTCTCTTCTCTGTAGCCAACAGGATCCATTCACGTTAGTCATATTGCTCTCAAAAAAAAAAAAAAATCCTACAGGTACATTTCCATAATTTTTTTCAAGTCCTTGGAGCTGCACATATTCCTAAAAATATCAAATCTCCTAGGTATTTGTTTGCAGATGCATATGCCAGAAAAACTCAGTTTTACCTTGAATAATCCAATTTTCATTCAACTTCATGTTAAGGAAATATTCTTAGATAATTATAGGAAATAAAGTATTTCTGAAGAAAAGATTCATTTGATTGGTCTATTATGCTAACTTCAGTGGATTTTTACATGCCTCTGTATTTATTTTGAGTCAAAGTCCCCATGTAGAAGTAGGAGATTTCAAGGAGAAATTTCAAAAGAGCCTTTGTTTTACTCTCTTTAAAGCCCTCTCTGTGTAAGACATATTTTGTCATTTGGTCACTGTGAATTTCAAAAGATCTCCTATAACTGAATAGTCATTCCCCAAAGATCTTTGATCTACTATGGGAAATGTCATTGTTCCCAAAGAAGGTAATAAAAGCAGCAAGAAAATAGTAAACATTCTCTTTAGGATATCACAGAATTGACTACAGACACTCAAGGCAATTTTTAATCTACAGACACATGACAAGGTTAGCAACAGAAGAGCTGATAATGCTTTGCTTGTGTATAATGAGGGATGCATTTAAGATTTGAAACACAGCATGATGTGTGGTACTTTGAAGAGATTGGAGTGCAAATATGAAGTATGAAGCTTTGATAAGATAGTTAAAGAGTAATGTCAGCATCATGGTGGCATAAGTGGTTCCCTCTCTCTTTCCTCTTTGATTTACAAAAAAATTGAACATCTAAAACTAAAAAAAAAAAGTTATCTACCCAGCGTACCAGAACACCTGAAATCATCCATCTATGCAGTCAAAGTGAGTAGATTGGACCCCAAGGAGGTTGCAGAGCAAGGGAAGTGTTGGCAGAGAGAGTAATGGAGGACTGTCAGCCAGTCCATCCGTGAGCCGGCACGATCTTCCTGGCAGAGGAGGTGGAGGTGAAGGCGGTACTGCCTGGCACTTGCGCTGCAGCTGGAGGGACCAGTCTCTCTCCTCACTGACGAGGGGGATGGAAAGGAAAGGAAAATAGGCAGACAAAAAGGACCGAAGGGAAGTGTCTCCTGTTGTCTGACCTAGGAAGGCAAGCGAACTGCCCACAGACCTCTGAGACACCCCTCCCCATTTGAAGATTCCCCTACAGAGCTGTGGGCACACCCAAAGCCCCAAGTGCTAAGTGCACACCTCCCCTTACTCTGCTTCCACCTTTTGCATATTTATTTTTAACTAGTGCACTCGCAACCTTAGTGGTGGATCAGAGAAACCAAAACCTTATGCTACAGCGCCTCCTTCTGGAAACAAAAGGAAAGCTCTCAACTACCAACCTGTTGAATTGTTAGACTGGAAGTAATCAAAGAGCTGCCTAGATAAGAAAGGTGTTAACTATTTCAAATAAGAGCAGAGACACTTCTTATCAAACTCTATAAAAAGCATGCTAATATACCATGTTAATAGTATCACAAAAGGATAATTTCCTAGCAACTAAAATCAACAACATAAAAATTGGAACCTAACTGATAATTTAAAGTATCTATCATGAAAAAAATCAACAAGCTATAAGAAAGCTCAGAAAGGCAATACAGCCTTCTCAGGTATAAAATTAACGAACAGAAGGAATAGTTTACCACAGGGAAAGAAATTCTAAAAACAAGCAAACAAAAATCCTGGAGCTGAAGAACTCAATCAGTGAGATAAAGAATGCATTAGAAAGCATTGGAAATAGATCAGATGAAAGAGAGAATAAGCAAGCTCAAGGGTAGAAATATAGAAATGATTTAGGTGGAAGAGGAAAGAGAAGTAAGATTTTATAAAAGTGAAGAAATGTTACAAAAACTATCTGACTGCCTTAGAAAAGCCACACACACAAAAAGAGTCACCATGGAAAACCAACAACTGTAATAGTAGAAACATAATGATAACTGTTCACAGATTAGGTACAGGAGTAACATACCTCAACATAATACAGACTGTGTATGACAAACCCCAACTAATGGTCTACTCAATGCAGGGAAACTGAAGGTACTTTTCCAAAGAGCAGGAACCAGGCAGGGATGCCCACTCTTAGCATTCCTATGCAATATAGTACCTAGAAGTCCTAGCTGGAAAAAAAAATAGGCAAAACAAAGAAAAAAAAAAGTCATCCAATTCAGAAAGGAAGAAGTAAAATTGTTATTTTCTGATCATATGATCCCATATTTTAAAAATATAAAGAATCAGTAAAAAAGCTGTTGTAATTAAGCAATGTTTTTTAGTAAAGTGGTACTATACAACATCAACAATTGCCTTAATTTTTCATACAGTATACAAAAATCAATTACCTTCCTTTATACGAAGATGAAGCTAGCAGTAAAGAATCCATCTGTCAATGCAGGAGACCCAAGAGACACACTTCTGATCCCTGGGTCAGGAAGATCCCCTGGAGTAGGAAATGGCAACCCACTCCAGTATTCTTGCCTGGAAAATCCCAAGACCAGAATAGCGTGCAGAAAGTCAGATATGACTAAGCACACAACACACTAATAAATAAGCATCTGAAAATCAAAGAAAATCACTTAATTCATAATACCATTGAAAACAATAAAATATTTAGGAGTAATTTTAACCGAGAAGTGAAAAATCTGTACAATGAAAACTTCAAAACTTTACTTAAATAAATTGAGGAAGACACAAACAAATGGAAAAGTATCCCATGTTCATGGATCTGAAGAAGTAATATTGTTAAAATGATGATACTACCCAAAGCCATGTACAGATCTGATGTAGTCCCTATTAAAATACCAAGGGAATTCTTTGCAGAAATAGAAGAAACAATTCTGGAATTTGTTTGGAGCTAGTAAAGGTATGAGAAGGCCACAGCAACACTGTATAAGAATTAGAAAACTGGAGGTATTACACATCTGAATTTCAATCTATACTAAAAAGCTATTAAAAGTAGTATGTTACTGGCACAAAACTAGATACACTGAATAATGGAACAGACTAGAAAGTATATACAGTCATATTCAGCAGCTAATATTCAACAAGGATACCAAGAATACCCGATGGGGAAAGGATAATCTCTTTAACAAAAGTACTCGGAAAACTGGAGAAAGACATACAAAACAATGAAACTGGACCTTTATCTCATACTACTTATAAATTAACTCAAAGTTGATCAAAGTCTTGAACATAAGATTTGATACCATAAAACTCCTAGAAGAAAACTTGGGGAATAAGCTTATGGATATTGATATTGGCAATAAGTTTTTGGGACCAAAGGCACAAACAACAAAAGCAAAAATCAACAAAGTGGCTACATAAAACTCAAAAGCTTCTGCATAGTAAAAGAAACAACAAAGTTAAAAAAAAAAAAAACCTACAGAATTAGAATTTTGTGAACCATATTTCAGATAAGGGGTTAATGTTCAAAATGTATAAATTCAGCTAACTCAATAACAACAATAACAAAATTATCAAATAGTCTGATTTTAAAAATGCATAAAAGAATTAAACAGAGATTTATCCAAAGAGAGCGTCAAAATGGCTGACACATGAAGATACTCCAGTATCACTAATCATCAGGGAAATATAAATGAAAACTATGAGACATTACTTCACATCTGTTAGAATGACTATGTTCAGGAGAACAAGAGACAATAGGTTCCAGTGAAAATGTGGTAAAAAAGGGGTAGCCCTTTTACACTGTTGATGGGAATATGTTTGTCTAACCACTGTGGAAAGCAATATTCAGTTCAGTTCAGTTGCTCAGTCATGTCCGATTCTTTTCGACCCCATGAACTGCAGCACACCAGGCCTCCCTGTCCATCACCAACTCCTGTAGTCCACCCAAACCCATGTTCTTTGAGTCGGTGATGCCATCCAACCATCTAATCCTCTATCATCCCCTTCTCCTCCTTCCTTCAATCTTTCCCAGAATCAGGGACTTATCCAATGAGTCAGCTCTTCACATCAGGGGGCCAAAGTATTGGAGTTTCAGCTTAAACATCAGTCCTTCCAATGAACACCCAGGACTAATCTCCTTTAGGATGACTGGTTGGATCTCCTTGCAGACCAAGGGAATCTCAAGAGTCTTCTCCAACACCACAGTGCAAAAGCATCAATTCTTCGGTACTCAACTTTCTTTATAGTCCAAATCTCACATCCATACATGACCACTGGAAAAACCATAGCCTTGACTAAATGGGCCTTTGTTGACAAAGTAATGTCTCTGCTTTTTAGTATGCTGTCTAGGTTAGTCATG
>SJXQ01002432.1:32781-57155 GCA_006408695.1 Aepyceros melampus | reverse complement strand
TGAGACTTCAATACTTTGGCCACCTCATGTGAAGAGTTGACTCATTGGAAAAGACCCTGATGCTGGGCGGGATTGGGGGCAGGAGGAGAAGGGGACGACAGAGGATGAGATGGCTGGATGGCATCACTGACTCGATGCACATGAGTTTGGGTGAACTCTGGGAGTTGGTAATGGACAGGGAGGCCTGGCGTGCTGCAATTCTTGGGGTCGCAAAGAGTCGGAGATGACTGAGCAACTGAACTGAACTGATACTTTATTAACAGAAGTGGAAATTTATATAACTGTTCCAAAAATCAATCTGAGAAAATCTATAACAGTCTGGAGAATGTTCATGGTTTTGATACAATTCTAGTTCTAGAATTCTCACCTAAAGCATGAGCACAAAAGCAGATAAACATATATAAGGAAATGTTTATAATAGCATCCTTGAAAATAGCAAAAGAATTAGAAACAAACTAATATTGTCTAATTTGGGAATGCTATACAAAGAAAAAAAAGGTTTTAATGACTGGGATAACTACAATGGTGGGGTCACTCACCTAAAGCCAGACATCCTGGAGTGTGAAGTCAAGTGGGCCTCAGAGAAATGTTATTACAAATAACAGTAGTGGAGGTGACGGAATTCCACTTGAGCAATTTTAAAATCCTAAAAGATGATGCTGTTAAAATGCTGCACTCATTATGTCAGCAAATTTAGAAAACTCAGCAGTGGCCACAGGACTGGAAAAGGTGTTTTCATTCCAATCCCAAAGAAGAGCAATGCCAAAGAATATTCAAACTACTGTGCAATAGCACACATTTCACATGCCAGCAAGGTTATGCTCAAAATTCTTCAAGCTAGGCTTCAGCAGTATGTGAACCAAGAACTTCCAGATGTTGAAGCTGGATTTAGAAAAGGCAAGGAACCAGAGATCAAATTGACAGCATATGGCAATCATGGATCATGGAGAAAGCAAGAAAATTCTAGGAAAATATCTGCTTTGTTGACTACACTAAGGCCTTTGACTGTGTGGATCAAACAAATGATGGAAAATTCTTAAAGAGATGGGTATATCAGACCACCTTACCTGTCTCCTGAGAAATTTGTATGCAGATCAAGAAGCAACAATTACAACTGGACATGGAACAATGGACTGGTTCAAAATTGGGAAAGGAGTGAGAGAGTCAATTCCTAAGTAGGTTGATAAAGAGTCCTGGGCCATTGAGGAGGAGAAAGGGGTCCGGGGCTGTCAGGGAGGAGAAAAGGACAAACGTTTTATCTACACTGCTTTGTCTTAGTCAATAAAACAAAGTATCTTGCTCAAGGACATGTTTCTCCTTAACAAGAGCTAATCTGTTATCTTAAAATGAATATGATGGAAGTGGGTCTGGTGAATGAAGTGAAGTCTTTCAGTCATGTCTGACTCTTTTCAACCCCATGAACTCTATGGAATTTTCCAGGCAAGAGTCCTGGAGTGGGTTGCCATTTCCTTCTCCAGAGGATCTTCCTGACCCAGGGATCAAACCCGGGTCTCCACATTGCAGGCAGATGCTTTACCATCTAAGCCACCAGGGATGCCCATGGGTCTGGTAAGATCTTTCTATTGTTAGTTCTAATCCCATTATCTTAAGACTTATGTTGTGAGAGTAGGTCCATAAAAGCATATAAGGCCTTGATAAGACTAGCGAAGAGGGCACTCTCCGACCCCTTCTTATGTCTGTGTCAGAAGCTTTCTCTGTCCCTTATTTTAATAGAACTCTGCTATGCATGATCAAGCCTGGTTCCTGGTTCTGAAGCTAAATCTTCTGAGATTACAAATCCGACACCATTCATTGTAAGCTATCAGGAGTACGTCAAGGCTGTATATTGTCACCCTGCTTATTTAACTTATATGTAGAGTACATCATGAGTAATGCCAGGCTGGATGAAGCATAAGCCAGAATCAAGATTTCTGAGAGAAATATCAATAATCTCACATATGCACATGACACCACACTATTGGCAGAAAGGGAAGAGGGACTAAAGGGTCTCTTGATGAAAGTGAAACAGGAGAGTGAAAAAGCTGGCTTAAAACTCAACATTCAAAAAAACTGAGATCATGGCATCTGGTCCCATCACTTCATGGCAAAGTCCCATCACTTCATAGAAGGGGAAAAAGTGGAAGCATTGGCAGATTTTATTTTCTTGGGCTCCAAAATCACTGTGGATAGTGACTGCAGCCATGAAATTAAAAGATGCTTGCTCTTTGGAAGAAAAGCTATGACAAACCTAGACAGTGTATTAAAAAACAGACATTACTTTGCCAACAAATGGCTGTATTGTTAAAGCTATGTTTTTTCCAGTAGTCATATAGGGATGTGAGAGTTGGACCATAGAAAGGCTGAGTGCCAAAGAATTGATGCTTTTGAACTGTGGTGTTGGAGAAGACTCTTGAGAGTCCCTTGGACAACAAGGAGAACAAGGAGAACTAAAGGAAATCAACCCTGAATATTCACTGGAAGGGCTGATGCTCAAGCTGAAGCTCCAATACTTTGGTCACCTGATGCAAAGAGTCAACTCATTCAAAAAGACCCTGATGCTGGGAAAGATGGAAGGCAAAAGGAGAAGGGGGCAGAAGGGATGTGAGAGTTGGACCATAGAAAGGCTGAGTGCCAAAGAATTGATGCTTTTGAACTGTGGTGTTGGAGAAGACTCTTGAGAGTCCCTTGGACAACAAGGAGAACAAGGAGAACTAAAGGAAATCAACCCTGAATATTCACTGGAAGGGCTGATGCTCAAGCTGAAGCTCCAATACTTTGGTCACCTGATGCAAAGAGTCAACTCATTCAAAAAGACCCTGATGCTGGGAAAGATGGAAGGCAAAAGGAGAAGGGGGCAGCAGAGGATGAAATGGTTAGAGAGCATCATCAACTCAATGGAGATGAGTTTGAGCAAACTCTAGGAGACAGTGGAGGACAGAGGAGCCTGGCATACTACAGTCCATGTGGTTGCAGAGTCAGACACAACTTAGGACTGAACAACAACAAGAAATTTGGAAATTTTGATATATTATGGTATGCCCACAGACTTAGATATATAAACATTAAAAATCATATTCTGTCAGATTTTTAATAATGCAGGATAAATATGTTACAGAATTATGAAAAGGGCAGGACACACAGCTACATCAAATTGTAACTCTGTAATGTATATGTATATGTGTGTGTATGTGTGTATATATATAGTATACACATTGGAGAAGGAAATGGCAACCCACTCCACTATTCTTGCCTGGAGAATCCCATGGACGGGGGAGCCTGGTGGGCTGCCGACTATGGGGTCATACAAAGTCGGACACGGCTGAGCGACTTGACTCACTCACTCACTCACAGTATACACACACACACACATATATAATGAGAGAGAGAGACAGAGTGAAAGAGTGAGAAAACAAAAAATGTTAACAGTGACATAGCTTATTAGTCTGTCAAGTGGTCATCATGAAATACCACAGACTGAGTGACTTAAGCAACAGAAATTTAGCTCCTCACGGCTCTGGAGGCTAGAAGTGTTAGCAGGGTGGTTTCTCCTGAAGCCTCTTTTCTTGGATTGCACATGGATGCCTTTTGGCTATATCGTCCTGTGATCTTCCCTCTGGGTGAGGGCATCCATGATGTCTCTCTGTGTATCCAAATTTCTTCTTATAAGGACACCAGTCAGATTGGTTTAGGATCCACCTTCATGACGCCCCCCTCCTCCCTACATTTACCCTTATCCGCCTCTTTAAAGGCCCTATCTCCAAATACAGTTACTTTTTGAGGTATTAAGACTTAGAATTTCAACATATGAATTTAGGGGAGGACACAGTTTAGCCTATAAGACATAGATCCCAAGTTTTGTACCAAACTACAGCAGGGAACAGAGGGGCAGTAGATACCAAAGGTGAGAAGGCCCAGGCAGGGCAGAGGGACGAGGGTCCCCATCATACCCTTGAAGCTGTAGCCACACTAACGTAGAGGGAGGAAGGATGGGGAAGGGTCTCTGAGGAATGATAAAGACCCAGTCACTGCCTCAAAGTCACATGGCTTTTTAAAATGTTCTACAAACAATTGCGTATTCATGACTGTAAAATCTCTGTCATAAGGGGAAAAAACAAAGATGTTTAGAGAACAGAGCAGCTGTTGCCCTCTGGTGGCTCATTCAAGCAGCTGTTGTCTGTCTGGGGGGCAAGTAAATAGGCAGCCCTCAAGAGGCCTACTGGAGAAGGAAATGGCAACCCTAAAATCCCATGGACAGAGGAGCCTGGTGGGCTGCAGTCCATGGGGTCGCTAAGAGTCGGACACAACTGAGTGACTTCACTTTCACTTCTCACTTTCATGCATTGGAGAAGGCAATGGCAACCCACTCGTGTTCTTGCCTGGAGAATCCCAGGGACAGAGGAGCGTGCTGGGCTGCCGTCTATGGGGTCGCACAGAGTCGGACACGACTGAAGCGACTTAGCAGCAGCAGCAGCAAGAGGCCTACTGCAGGCTTAGTCCCAGGGCCCAACTATGGCTCACCATCTCTCTGAGTTCAACAAAGTTCTGAAATTCTAAATGTCCCTCCTCTGATCATGTGACAGTATGCTCTCAGCTGCCATGAGACAGAGAAACAGCAGAAGCAGGGAGAGGGAAATCGGCTCTGGGATCAGTGGGGCACTAGAGGCAGGGCCTTTGCCATCAGAAGGCTAAAGAGAGCAGGCCATTGGAGTTGGGCTGGCAGCCTTGGAGTTGGAGGGGAGGGGACCCACTAAAGTGAGAGTCCAGGGCAGCATGTATTTGGTGACTGTCTGTAGGGATCAATAAGAGAGTGGGCATGAAGAACACTCAGGATGAGTGAAGAATGGTCCCACCTGCAAGGTCCCACCTACAAGGGAACTAGAAGGAGCAGAATACAGGGAAGGTCAGGAGCATCACCAACTCAGTGGATATGAATTTGAGCAAACTTTGGGAGATAGCGAAGGACAGAGGAGCTTGGCATGTTGCATTCCGTGGGGTCACAAAGAGTCAGACACGATTTATTGTTCAGACTGAACAAAACAACAACAATAGGAGCTCTGGTCCAGGCCTGTGGCCAGTGAATCCAGCAAGGCAGTCAAGGCCTTCTCCTAGACACATCTTACCTCATTACCCCCTCCAAGTTCTTAGGAACCCAATGTTTCCTCTTTGTTGATCTTTGAGAGACTTTAGAATTTTTTTGTAAATAGCGGTTCCCAGCTGGCCTCTCCTTGTTCACTTATTCCTCAACAGGGAATGGGCAGCACTGGCCCCAGGGTTGAGACCAAGACTGCCCCTACCTTAGTTAGGATAGTTGGATAGTCAGGGGTGATGGGGATAAATATAAGGGTGGAAGAGGAGAACTCACTGACCTAGAAGCACTTTCCTGTGACTCAGGGTTTCATGCCCTGATAAGGACCCATGGTTAGCAGTACTAACCTGCTGCTGGAATGGCAGCTTGAGGCTGAGGAACGAGGGAAGAGGGAGGACAAATAGTGGTCACAACAAACAAAGTGGATGTGCCAGAGCTGATTAGATATTGGGGAAGGAGTCAGAAAGTTCAAAGTGTCAGGGATGTGGCAATGTTAGGATAGAGTTACAGTGTGGGACCAGATAAACTGCCAGATAAACATTGTCATGTTTGCTGGGAAGGCTTGGAAGACATTTCTTCACCAGGAATGCACTGGTGAACAGGAGTAATAGCTTCTCTGAAAAGAGCAATAGTAGCTGTCTTCTCTAGACCAGGCATGACAGTAGGAGATGCTGTGGTGGAACTGACCCCCTCCCCCAGTATCAGTGGAGATGAGAGGATTCTGGGATGGCAGAAGCTAACGAGGATATTTAACTGACCTAGGCAAGACAGAAGGAATTACCATAAGGGTTGTGTTCCCCCTCCCAAATTCATATGTTGATGCTCTAACCCTCAGTGTGATAGTATTTGGAGGTGGGGCCTTTGGGAGGTATCTATAATTAGGGTTAGATTAGGTCATGAGGATGGAGCCTCCATGATGGGCTTAATGCCCTTATAAAAAAAGAGGAAGAAACAGGTGATGACTCTGTTCTTCAACCTGTTCCAAGAAAAGGCCATGTGAGGACATAACAAGGGGAGAGCCCTCACCAAGAACTTGGTCATGCCAGCACTCTGATCTTGAGCCTCTAGAACCAAGATAAATAAATATTTGTTGCTTAAGTTGCTAAGTCTTTGGTGTTTGTTATAGCATCCCAAACTAAGACATATGTCAATGACAAAAAGGTCATCAACAGTGAGTATCCAGAAACCAGATGTCCAGGTGACGTAGTGTGTCAAAGCCAGTTGATCCATAGGAAAATAGAAGCAGACATAATTCTGGTCAATTTTTTTACCCAATAGTTGAAGATTGGGGTTTCCCTGAATCCTCCTGCAATGCAGGAGCCAGGTTCGATCCCTGGGTTGGGAAGATTCCCTGGAGAAGGAATTGGCTACCCACGCCAGTATTCCTTTCATATTGTTCATGAGATTCTTGAGGCAAGAATACTGGAGTGGTTTGCCATTCCCTTCTCCAGTGGACCACATTTTGTCAGAACTCTCTGCCATGACCCATCTGTCTTGGGTGGCCCTGCACAGCATGGCTCATAGCTTCATTGAGTTACACAAAGCTATTCTTAACAGTAAAAAACTTAGAAATAGCAAATCTAGCAATCATAAAATGAAAAAATAAAGTATAATTCATACAATACTTCATACATAATTCATACAATAGAATACTAAATATCAATGAAAAATAAACTACTGATATAACCATGGATGTATCTCATGCTGTTGAGCAAAATAAGGTAGACACAAGAGTACTTATTATATGAGTCCTTTGAAATTAAGACCAAAAACAGGCAGAAACTAATGTAGGTGAGAGAACACAGAATAATAGTTCCCTTTGCCAGGAAAGCAGGTACAGGTGAGGGCAGCTCGGGGATGCTGGCAATTCCCAATCTTGATCCAGGAGGTAATTTCACAGATCTGCTATGCTGTGCTTACTTGCTCAGTCATGTCTAACTCTTTGTGACCCCATGGACTGCAGCCCACCAGGCTCCTCTTTCCATGGGGATTTCCAGGCAAGAATACTGGAGTGGGTTGCCATCCCCTCCTCCAGGGGATCTTTACAACCCAGGCATCGAACCCAGGTCTCCCATATTACAGGTGGATTCTTTACCATCTGAGCCACCGGGGAAGCCCAAGAATACTGGAGTGGGTAGCCTATCCCTTCTCCAGGGGATCTTCCCAACCCAGGAATCGAACCAGGGTATGCACACATAAAAATTCACCAAGCTATAATCATATTTGTGTACTGCATACAAGTCGTAACTCAATTCAAAAAGTGGGGTGTGAAAATGGATGTTGAATGCTTAACATAGGTCCAGAGTCAATTCCAGATGGAACTTTGAGCCCCTGTAGCCTCTCCTTCACGTGGCTGTCCGAACTTCCACAGCCAAGTCTGCAAGAGTAATGAAAGATACTGGGAGGGAAGGTGGTGATGGTTTCAAGGCTCCTGTGCCTTATCTGCCAAAGAAGAGTCTAACTTAGGCTTTGGACAACACTGCAGAGACAGCCACTCATCAGCTTCTTTGCGTCTATCACAGCCAGCCAGTACACCGCCTCCTCTAGTGGGCTATGGACCCATCGCCTGAAAGCTGCCATTGAAACAAGTCAATCCTAATGAAAATCAACCCTGAATATTCATTGGAAGGACTGATGCTGAAGCTGAAGCTCAACACTTTGGCCACCTGATGTGAAGAGCTGGCTCATTGGAAAAGACCCTGATTCTGGGAAAGATTGAGGGCAGGAGGAGAAGGGGGTGACACAGGATGAGATGATTGGATGGCATCACCAACTCAATGGACATAAATCTTAGCAAACTCCAGGAGATGGTGAAAGAAAGGGAAACTTGGTGTGCCGCAGTCCATGGAGTCGCAAAGAGTCGGAAATGACTTAGTGACTGAACAGCAACCAATACTCTTGCCTGGAAAATCCCATGGACAGAGGACAGAGGAGCCTGGTGGGCCACAGTTCATGGGGTCACAAGAGTCAGATACGACTTAGTGGCTTAATCACCACCAGTTGAAGGTTAAGTTTTGTTTTGTTTTGTTTTGTTTTTGATAGGTAAGAAGTGGATTTATTCAGAAACACTCCATCTACAGACTCCATCTGTCTCAGATGAGAGCAGCCTTGAAATATGGCTTGGTTAGTTTCTTTTTTTTTTTTTTTTAAATTAATTTTTATTTTTTAGTTTGTTTTGCTTTACAATACTGTATTCGTTTTGTTACACATTGACATGAATTAGCCATGAGTGTACATGAACTCCCAATCCCGACCCCCACCTCCACCCTCCCGCCCCACACCCTCTCTCTGGATTATCCCCGTGCATCAGTCCCTAGCATCCTGCATCCTGCATCAAACCTGGACTGGCAATTCATTTCGCTTATGATATCACACATGTTACATTGCCACTCTGCCAACCCATCCCACCCTCTNGGCTGATCCATGTCGATGTGTAGCAAACGAATACAGTATTGTAAAGCAAAACAAACTAAAAAAATAAAAATTAATTTAAAAAAATAAAATAAAATATCACAAGATTAAAAATAATAATAATAATAAATAAAAGAGATCGAGATCATTAAAACTGCAGCTTGTAAGGAGTATTTCCAATTTCCTTGCAAAGTTGTAAATAACATGAGTTTTTGAATTAGAACAACCAGAGTTTAGATTCTGTCTCTGCACTTATTCACTGGGGAAATTTGAGCACTTAATTTCTTTGAGCCTCACTCTCCTTATCTTAAAATTGGGATAATGATGTATCTTAGAGCATTTTATGAAGACTAAATGCTGATGATGCTAGCAAAATGCTTATCACAGGGGAAACTTTCAATGAAAAGTAGATCTTGGTTTTTAAATTATCAGAACAGAACTGGGCATTCCTTAGAGCCCTGGACAGACTGTATTTGTGATAGAATATGACTCTTGAGAGTCCCTTGGACTACAAGGAGATCAAACCAGTCAGCCCTAGAGGAAATAAATTCTGAATATCATTGGAGGGACTGACTAATGCTGAGGCTGAAGCTCCAAATCTTTGACCACCTGATGCAAAAAAACTGACTCAGAAAAGACCCTGATGCTGGGGAAGGTTGAAGGCAGGAAGAGAAGGGGACAACAGAAGATGAGATGGTTGCATGGCATCACCGACTTAATGGGCATGTGTTTCAGCAAGCTCAGGAGATGATGAAGGACAGTGAGGGCCTGGTGTGCTGCAGTCCATGGGGTCACAAAGAGTCAGACGCAACTGAGAGACTGAACAACAATGTACTCCTAGTGCGTGATACAGGTCCTGATATATCTTTGATGTCATGTTTAATTGGTGCCATTCTGGATTCTTTTACCTTCAATTTAGTGTTCTTCTCTACACACACACACACATACACACATTCACATATACTTACATACACACACACTCATATATGTATCTGTGTTCAGTCGCTCAGTAGTGTCCAATCTTTCCTAGCATCAGGGTCTTTTTTAATGAGTCAGCTCTTCACATCAGGTGGTCAAACTATTGGAGCTTCAGTTTCAGCCCTTGCCCTTCCAATGAATATTCAGATTGGTTTCCTTTAGGATTCATTGGTTTGATCTCCTTGCAGTCCAAGGGACTCTCGAGTCTTCTCTAACACCACAGTTCAAAAACATCAATTCTTCAGCACTCAGCTTTCTTTATGATCCAACTCTCACGTCCATACATGACTACTGGAAAAACCATACATTAAACTATATGAACCTTTGTTGGCAAAGTTATATCTCTGCTTTTTAATATGCTGTCTAGGTTGGTCATAGCTTTTCTTCCAAGGAGTAAGTGTCTTTTAATTTCATGGCTGCACTCACCATCTGCAGTGATTTTGGAGCCCCAAAAAATAAAGTCTGTCACTGTTACCATTGTTTCCCCATCTATTTGCCATGAAGTGATGGGACTGGATGCCATGATCTTAGTTTTTTGAATGTTGAGGTTTAAGCCAGCTTATTCACTCTTCTCTTGCACTTCAACAAAAGGCTCTTTAGTTCCTCTTCCCTTTCTACCATAAGGGTGGTGTCATCTGAATATCTGAGGTTATTGATATTTCTCCTGCCAATCTTGATTCTAGCTTTCTGCATATAAGTTAAATAAGCAAGGTGACAGTACACACTCTTGACGTACTCCTTTCCTGGTTTGGAATCTGTCCATTGTTCCATATCCTGTTCTAATCATTGCTTCTTGACCTATATACAGGTTTCTCAGAAGGCAATTAAGGTTGCCTGGTACATCTATCTCTTTAAGAATTTTCCACAGTTTGTTGTGATCCATACAGTCAAAGGCTTTATCATGGTCAGTGAAACAGAAATAGATATTTTCCTGGAACTCTCTTGCTTTACCTATGATCCAACAGATGTTGGCAATTTGATCACTGGTTCCTCTGCCTTTTCTAAATCCAGTTTGTGAGGTATGGTAGACTCTATAGTAGAAACATGTTATGTATAGTAATTCTTTATTATGGATGATAAGTGCATGAATTGAACAAGACCCTTCTATATTTTAATAGTTATAACTAACACGAATGTGCCAAACCCTGTTGTAAGTTATATGTATGTGCCATTCATATATATACACACACATAAATGCATAAATCCTCAAAAGAGCCCTATGAGGCAAGTTCTATTATCTTCCCATTAGAGAAATGAGTTAACCAATGTACACAGGTTAAGTAATTATCCAATGTCAGAGAGCTAGTAAGTCAGTAGTATGTTTCCTTTACTACAATGCAAACCTGTCTATCTCTCTATATATAAGCACACCCCTCTCTCTCTTTAGGCATATGTTTTCAATAAATATAATGAATCATATTTGAAAAGTATGTCACAGCTTTATAAATGTATTTTTATAAATGTGCATATTATTCCTGTCTGCAATTTGGATCACTTGCATATGAACGAACTAGCCATATAATCTTGGATCAGCCTATAAATCTTTGTCAGAATTAAAAATAAATCAGCTAGGTGATCCCTAGATTTAGTGTTAGGAATCTGTGACCATGTATGCTCTATGAAATTTTGGCCAACTCCATCATTTCAGGTACAAAAAATTGTTTCTGTCTTTATTAGCAAGAATAAACTTAGTTAAATATTAATAGACTCAAACTGAACATTTCTGTATATATCTATAATCTACCAGTTATAGACGCAGATCTAGGACATTTCATCATTGGATGTTATATACATAAAGGTTATATTTTGATTAAAGACACCAGAGGTCATCACTTTAATAGGTCAGGTTATGCTTTTTCCAAAATCAATATCAGCTTGCCAATCAAAAAACTGTAACTTTGTATTCTTCAAAGAAAAATCTAGATAGTCTCTCTAATTTTCCAGTCTGTCTGCTCCACTTCACAATTCCTCAAGTATTCCTCAAAAACTTTCAGCATGACTTCTCTAGATTCCCTCACTAGCCAAGAGTATGAATGACCAAGAGGAGGAGATCTGAACTTATGAGTGTAGTAGATTTCATCTGGCAATCCCTTCACTTCTGAATCAGTGTGTGAGTTCTTTGGTTTCTACCAAGAGTTCCAAGATCATGAACACTGTTTGCCTATGAAGTGGTCACTGATACCCATATTCATCATTTAATCTTTTAGACTCTATTACATAAAAGGTATATGTTAGTCACTATATAGTAAATATATAAGAAAGTAAGACATGCCACCATCTCTTTTGGGGAATAAATGAAGTCTGACCATGGAAATATGTACAAATAGAAATGTCTGTTTGGAAAATACACAGTTGACATCTTTATTCCAAATAGTCCCCTACACTAAGGGTAATTCTTCAAGAAGTCCTGTATCTTGCCCTTGGAAGTTACCATTTTTCCTGATGAGTCCAGATTCTAACATGCACTTGGCTCACTGTCTTGGATCCCCCATCAACCTAAGAGTCTTATTTCATTATTACCCTCACTTTGGATTAAGATTTGGTATGTTTTTTTGAAATATTGTCATATAAAACACAAGAATCAAACGTGAACAATTTAGAGAAGATATATAGAAAGAAAATATAGTTTATTAAATATAATAATAAGTTATCTAGAGGTATTAATTAAGACACTATAATTTTAAAGAGTCCTTTCTGTACAAATCAGATAAGTTTAAATAATACAAATAATGGCTATGAGTGGTTTATTTATAAATTATCTGATTTTAAAAATTGTCTAAAATACAATTCTTAAACTGAAGAAAGTATGTTGATAAATGCATTTCATTCTTTTAAAATACATACCCAAAACTACTGCATAGCTTCTAGTACTAGCATTGTCCTTCTAATGTTTTACATTTTTTTTTAACATTTGTTTGGACATGAAATAAGCAAAATAATTGTACTATTAAATATTATTTTGCAAAAAAATAATCACATTTTGAACTCAGAAGCTTCCCTTCACAAGTGGCTGTATTTTAAATGAAAGCAAAACAAATAAAGACTGCCAAGAAGTTACATAATTTAAGTCCAGGGGACATCTTCAAGGTATCAGTTCTATAAGTTTGTGAAAACTGACCCTCAAAGATGAAAGAAACATTACACTCTGAAGATAAGGTACTTGTATATTTTATGCCTGCCTATCAGATGTTGACCTTTGTGCTTAGATAGTAGCCCTTAGCAGATATATATGGTTTCACCTACCATTACAAGGACAGTTGGTAGCTTCGTGGGTAACTTGTTTATAACAAAATATCAGCTACACCGAATGACAGGTATTGTCTGTGACCATCACTGCATTACTATTCAGATACTTTCAGAATAATGACTTTTTTGGCTAAGACACCTTATCCATAGTCAATGAAACCCTCGTAAATAATGATGTTTAAAGAAAAATACATGACTGAGATTAAGGAAGCTAACAATCAATTAATTAAAAAGTGTCTGTCTTGTGGCAGTTTTGTAAAGGTAAAAGTTTATTTAAAAATATGACTTTAAATAACGTCACCAATTTTTTATGCTGAATAGCCAAATAGATCTTTAAAAAATGAAATGCTTTACTCCTTAAAAATGTTTCCCTATTATATGCAATTTATCATTTTATTCTGCACTGCATCAGGAATGATGTTATATTTTGGGAATTTACTTTTAATTTTTTAAGTAAAAAAAAAATCAGAATTCAACTACATCATAAATGAGCAAGTTGCTAATTAGCAATAGGAATTATCAAATCATTACATATGTCTAAATATAAAACATGGTATTTCACTAGTATAAGTTGATATTATGAAAGTAATACTCTACATTCAAGGCTAAGGAATCAACTAAAATATTAAGGTCCATTATGAGTTCGTTCCTCAGTTAGTAAACTGACAATTGCATTGTGGTCACTATCTCAACCACAATTAAAAACATATTCTTAAATTCATACTCTCTCTGCAAGCTAAATGAATTGGTTCTTAATGTATCAGGGTGAAAAATGCCCCCAAACATATTTTTAACTCACAATCTTCCTGCAATCTACATAAAGTGTTCTTAACGAACAAAGATGAAAAGCAATCTTTTTTTTTTCCTTTTAAAAGATTGTAGAATTTATAATACAACAAAAGATTATGTTAGGTAGTCTAAGTAGGAAAAAAGGAGTCCAAAAATGTCAGTTAGAAAAAGCCCAGGAAAAGAGACAAAGGAAGAAAATCAAGGACTGGAATGGGAACCTTGGGTGGGAAAAACACACCCAAACATGCCCCCTTCCTGATAGGTGATGGACACAAGCCCTATTTTGTATAAGACAGAACCAATCAGGCTCCGGGGGCGGGGGGGGACAAAAAGCATAAAAAGGGAACCCAAGCAGGGTTGAGGCCACTCCTACAGGGTCCACTAGCTCTCATGTCTTGGTGTGTACTTTCTGCTGTCTGCCTAATAAAATCCTGCCTGTGTGAGCTGTAACACTGGCTTGTTGTTTCAAATCTTTGTTGTGATGAGACAAAATAGACTGGAATAGACTTAGAAAATAGAAATAGAAATCTATGCATTTGCAAGCAGTAATATCAAAATTCTTAGAATCCCAGATATGATATCATCAAGTTCATCTCTCAGTCAAAAGCAAGGCATTGAACTGTCAGGTCATTTATCTAAGAAAAAACAACAGTCAGACTCTTAACTATAGCCGACTGATTTTTGCAGAGATCTGTGGACAGGTCTGGGGAGGAAGCAGTATAATATGCCTTAGACCACTCCCTCTAATCTTTGTCAAAGACAATGAGTGTTCAAAAAAATATGCATTTGATGTGTATAGAAAATTAATTTTTAAAAAATTAATGTTTGGTTAACTACCCTACAAATACTATTTTTCCACATCCTTGCTCATTTTAAGTTCCTTTATATTTATATTAATGGAAAATAATCTGTGAAGGTTTGCCTTAGTGATGCCACTGCAGGACTATTAAACAATCAGCAGATAGGTGGTGGCTATACACTGCAAGTAAAGAAACTATAGCTAAATTATCTCGTTGTTGTTGTTCAGTCACTCAGTTGTGTCTGACTTTTTGTGACCCCATGGACTACAGCACTTCATTCTCTCCCTGAGTTTGCTCAAACTCATGTGCATTGAGTTGGGGATGCCATCAAAACCATCTCATCCTCTGACACCCCCTTCTCATCCTGCACTCAGACTTTCTCTGTAGATAGCAGTAAAAGTTATTGCTTTGAAAATGTCTGCAAGAAGCTATTTCTTCCATGTCTTGGCCATTGTAAATAGTGCTGTGATGAACACTGGGATACTCATGTCTTTTTGAAATATGGTTTTCTCAGGGTAAATGCACAGTAGTGGAATTGCTGGGCTATCCAGCAATAGAACTATCTATGATAAATCTATTTTTCTTTTTTAAGGAACCTGCATACTATTCTCCATAGATGTTTTATCCTATTGCATTCCTATCAGCAGTGCAAGAGGGTTCCCTTTTCTCCACTCACTCTCCAAAATATACTGTGTGTAGATTTTTTGATAATAGCCATTCTGACCAGTGTGAAGTGATATATACAGCTAATTCATTTTGTTATACATCAGAAACCAACAAAAAATTGTAAAGCAATCATACTCCAATAAATTAGAAATAAAATCAACACACAGAAATCTCTTGCATTCTTATACACTAATACTGAGAAAATAGAAAGAGAAATTAAGGATGCAATCCATTCACCATTGCAACGAAAAGAATAAAATACTTAGGAATATGGAATATATCTACCTAAAGAAACTAAAGACCTATATATAGAAAACTATAAAACACTGGTGAAAGAAATCACAGAGGACACTAACAGATGGAGAAATATACTGTGTTTATGGATTGGAAGAATCAATATACTGAAAATGAGTATATTACCCAAAGCAATCTATAGATTCAATGCAATCCCTATCAAGCTACCAATGGTATTTTTCACAGAATTAGAACAAATAATTTCACAATTTGTATGGAAATACAAAAAACCTTGAATAGCCAAAGCAATCTTGAGAAAGAAAAATGGAACTGGAGGAATCAACCTGGCTGACTTCAGGCTCTACTACAAAGCCACAATCATCAAGACAGTATGGTACTGACACAAAGACAGAAATATAGATCAATGGAACAAAATAGAAAGCCCAGAGATAAGTCCATGCACCTATGGACAACTTATTTTTGACAAAGGAGGCAAGAATATACAATGAAGAAAAGATAATCTCTTTAACAAGTGGTGCTGGGAAACTGGTCAAACACTTGAAAAAGAATGAAAATAGAACACTTTCTAACACCATACACAAAAATAAACTCAAAATGGATTAACGATCTAAACATAAGACCAGAAACTATAAAACTCCTAGAGGAAAACATAGGCAAAACACTCTCCAACATAAATCACAGCAGGATCTTCTAGATCCACTTCCCAGAATACTGGAAATAAAAGCAAAAATAAACAAATGGGACCTAATTAAAATTAAAAGCTTTTGCACAACAAAGGAAACTATATGCAAGGTGAAAAGACAGACTTCAGAATGGGAGAAAATAATAGCAAATGAAGCAACTGACAAACAATTAATCTCAAAAATATACAAGCAACTCCTGCAGCTCAATTCCAGAAAAATAAATGGCCCAATCAAAAAATGGGCCAAAGAAGTAAATAGACGTTTCTCCAAAGAAGACATACAAATGGTTAACAAACACATGAAAAGATGCTCAACACCACTCATTATCAGAGAAATGCAAATCAAAACCACAGTGAGGTATCATTTCACACCAGTCAGAATGGCTGCGATCCAAAAGTCTACCAGCAATAAATGCTGGAGAGGCTGTGGAGAAAAGGCAACCCTCTTACATTGTTGGTGGGAATGCAAACTAGTACAACCACCATGGAGAACAGTGTGGAGATTCCTTCAAAAACTGGAAATAGAACTGCCTTATAGCAAGAAGAGATAAGAAAGCCTTCTTCAGTGATCAGTGCAAAGAAATAGAGGAAAAGAACAGAATGGGAAAGACCAGAGATCTCTTCAAGAAAATTAGAGATACCAAGGGAACATTTCATGCAAAGATGGGCTCGATAAAGGACAGAAATGGTCTGGACCTAACAGAAGCAGAAGATATTAAGAAGAGGTGGCAAGAATACACAGAAGAACTGTACAAATAAATGCAAAAAAGAAAATGGCTGTGGGATTTTCTAGATCATAGTGGGATTACTAGATCAAAGTGGATTACTAGATCATATTGTAGTCCTAATTTTTTTTTTTTTGAGGAATCTCCATACATTTCTCCATACTGGCTCTACCAATTTATATTCCCACCAACAGTGAATGCAGTTTCCCTTTCTCCACATTTCCCTGGAAGGCCTTACAAATAGCTGTGAAAAGAAGAGAAGTGAAAAGAAAAGGAGAAAGGAAAGATATAAGCTTCTGAATGCAGAGTTCCAGAGAAGAGCAAGAAGAGAAAAGAAAGCCTTCTTCAGTGATAAATGCAAAGAAATGGAGGAAAACAACAGAATCGGAAAGACTAGAGACCTTTTCAAGAAAATTAGAGATACCAAAGAAACATTTCATGCAAAGATGGGCTCGATAAAGGACAGAAATGATATGGACTTAACAGAAGCAGAAGATATTAAGAAGAGGTGGCAAGAATACATGGAAGAACTGTACAAAAAAGATCTTCACAACCCAGATAATCATGATGATGTGATGACTAATCTAGAGCCAGACATCCTGGAATGTGAAGTCAAGTGGGCCTTAGAAAGCATCACTAAGAACAAAGCTAGTGGAGGTGATGGAATTCCAGTGAAGCTATTTCAAATCCTGAATGATGATGCTGTGAAAGTGCTGCACTCAATTTGCCAGCAAATGTGGAAAACTCAGCAGTGGCCACAGGACTGGAAAAGGTCAGTTTTCACTCCAGTCCCAAAGAAAGGCAATGCCAAAGAATGCTCCAACTACCGCACAATTGCACTCATCTCACATGCTAGTAAAGTAATGCTCAAAATTCTCCAAGCCAAGCTTCAGCAATAAGTGAACCGTGAACTTCCACATGTTCAAGCTGGTTTTATTTTATTTTATTTTAATATAAATTTATCTCTTTTAATTGGAGGTTAATTACTTTACAATATTCTATTGGTTTTGCCATACATCAACATGAATCCACCACAGGTATACACGTATTCTCCATCCTGAACCCCCTCCCTCCTCCCTCCCTGTACCATCCCTCTGGGTGATCATAGTGCACCAGTCCAAGCATCCAGTATCATGCATCGAACCTGAGCTGGCTATTCATTTCATATATGATATTATACATGGTTTTAGAAAAGGCAGAGGAACCAGAGTTCAAATTGCCAACATCCGCTGGATCATGGAAAAAGCAAGAGGGTTCCAGAAAAACATCTATTTCTGCTTTATTGACTATGTTAAAGCCTTTGACTGTGTGGATCACAGTAAACTGTGGAAAATTCTGAAAGAGATGGGAATACCAGACCACCTAACCTGCCTCTTGAGAAACGTATATACAGGTCAGGAAGCAACAGTTAGAACTGGATATGGAACAACAGACTGGTTCCAAATAGGAAAAGGAGTACGTCAAGGCTGTATATTGTCACCCTGCTTATTTAAGTTATATGTAGAGTACATCATGAGAAACGCTGGGCTGGAAGAAGCACAAAGCTGGAATCAAGATTGCAGGGAGAAATATCAATAACCTCAGATATGCAGATGACACCACCCTTATGGCAGAAAGTGAAGAGGAGCTAAAAAGCCTCTTGATGAAAGTGAAAGAGGAGAGTGAAAAAGTTGGCTTAAAGCTCAACATTCAGAAAACGAAAATCATGGCATCTGGTCCCATCACTCCATGGGAAATAGGTGGAGAAACAGTGGAAACAGTGTCAGACTTTATTTTTTGGGCTCCAAAATCACTGCAGATGGTGACTGCAGCCATGAAATAAAAGACGCTTACTCCTTGATAGCATACCCAAAAGCAGAGACATTACTTTGCTGACTAAGGTCCGTCTAGTCAAGGCTATGGTTTTTCCAGTAGTCATGTATGGATGTGAGAGTTGGACTGTGAAGAAGGCTGAGGGCCAAAGAATTGATGCTTTTGAACTGTGGTGTTAGAGAAGACTCTTGAGAGTCCCTGGGACTGCAATGAGATCCAACCAGTCCATTCTAAAGGAGATCAGCCCTGGGTGTTCTTTGGAAGAAATGATGCTAAAGCTAAAACTCTAGTACTTTGGCCACCTCATGTGAAGACTTGACTCATTGGAAAGACTCTGATCCTGGGAGGGACTGGGGGCAGGAGGAAAAGGGTGACAGAAGATGAGATGCCTGGATGGCATCACTGACTCGATGGACGTGAGTTTGAGTGAACTCAGGGAGATAGTGATGGACAGGGAGGCCAGGCGTGCTGCGATTCCTAGGGTCGCAAAGAGTTGGACAAGACTGAGAGACTGAACTGAACTGAATAATATGTTGAAAAGTTTATATATTGCCATCCTGAAAGATAAAGAATTGGAAGAGGTTAATTTAACAATTGAAAGTCAATCCTCTACAAATCTTTTCCAAGACTACTTTTCAACATTGTGTTTTTCTCACTTTTTTTTTTTTTGTTGTTGTTTTTATGAATCTCTTAGAGACCATAGATATTTTGTCAGGAAGGCAAATTTTAAGATTATAAAACACTGTGCATTATTGAGTTGATATCCCTGTTAAAGAGAATCCAAGCTTTGATTGTGAGTTGAAATAAACATTAAATATAAGGTTTTATAAAAATCTAAGAGTCTTTTATTTATCTAGAGACCATAATTTGCAGTGGCTACTAAAAGAGCTGATATGTAGTATCTCTTTTCTCATCAACCAAGTTTACACATTGGTAAGGCTGGCTTTCATAACAACCTGACCGCTTCCCAAGGCAGGCAAATGAGAAAGCAAGTATTTATGGTGAATAGTAATAATCATCTTTTTCAGTTCTATTCAGACATACAATACTTTGTGCTCCAGCCTAATTACTTAACTAGCTCTGTGACCTTATGTAAATTACTTAACTGCTCTGAACCTCAATTTCCTAAAATATCAATTGTATATAATACTTCTCTTAGCTATTTTAAAGATGAAACAATATGAAAGTAAAACAAGAAGTACAGTGGCACATAAAAAAGTTAGTTTACTTCCCCTTACCACTATTCAATATCAATTGTATATAATACTTCTCTTAGCTATTTTAAAGATGAAACAATATGAAAGTAAAACAAGAAGTACAGTGACTGGCACATAAAAAAGTTAGTTTACTCCCCTTACCACTATTCTTTTGCCTCTATCTGATTCTTCTTTAAAGAGCTATATTATGGTACATATATGCAATAGCTCATTTCACTTCAAGATGGTAGAGTGGTTAGGAGTATGAGTTTTGAAATCCAACAGATCTAGATTCCAATTTTAGCTTCCTTATTTAGTATGTAACTTTGAGGCAATTCCTTAGCCTTTCTAAGATGCTGTTTCCTCATCTATAAATATCATCTACCTCCAGGTTGTTATCAAATGGGATAAGCAGGTAAAAGACAATGAAAGGCCCACTAGCTGGAAGTGCTCAATACATGTTAGCTATTGTATCTCTATTGCTAATATTTGTAACATAATTACTATTACATTTGTACATATTATTTTAGATCAGTGTTTCCTAATTTCAGGCTGAGGATGAGCAAACATTTTTATGTAGGTTTCTTTTCAACTTGGCTCTTAGAGACAGTGATTGTAGCTCTGTTTCCTCTCTCCCTGACTTATTGTAAGGATCGGAAATGGAGAATGTAACTAATGTGGGGGAGGAAACAGTATTTTGAATGACTGAAATCTGTGAAACTGTGAGTTACTAACAAAGAAATGACTCTCCATTGACTAAAAAAGTCCTTCTGAGCTTGGTTTATATGAGGCAGACCACAAAGAAGGTTCTTTTATAGTCCCTACTCTCTTCTAAAATAGCAAAAGCCAACTTTAAGAACAAAATAGAATGCGAGGCTTGGAGGCTATCTGCTCATGATGCACTGTCATTCAGTGAAGATGCCGCTGTTGCTATCACTAGACACATACCACAGCTTGCCACTGATTACCACCAATTTTGGGAACTGGACACTAAAAATAGACATTGCCTCATGAATTGGTTCACATGATGAACAGCTAAAAAGAATAATTAGTTATTTACATACTAGGATCTCATCTGGCCATTTTGAAAGTTTATTATGCTAATGCTTTTGCTGTTTCTTTTTTTAATTTCTTATCATACTTCCTCCAACACCTCTCTCTACACCCAATCTCCAGGGCTGAAATTGTAATGAAAATTCCCTTTACCCATCTTACTGCTTATTATCTTTCTAAATGTCTACTACTTTTCTATATCTGAGCCACTGATACAAGGGTAAAGATATGTGTTTCACCTGGGGTAGTGGCAGCAAGGAGCTTGCCCACTAAAATTTTTCTCTCTCTCTAATGAAGATGGATAAGTATTTTACTAGAGCTTAACAACATTGTTAGCTAAGTGAATTATAGCCCTTTCACCAGAAGTCAAGGTAATAACATGGGGAAAGAAGCAAAGGTTTAAGGTCACCTTAGTAGGAACTACAGGCAATGTCCAATATGGGCATAAGTAATTCATGGTCCATAATCACAAAGCACAAACCAAAGCAACACATTTCACAGGTAGAGGAAGTAGGATGTGGTAGGCTGCTCTGAACTGAGATTTGAAATAGATACTGGTCTCCTGGTGCTGTTGAATGAACACAAGGAAAATACAACTTAGAGACAAAACATCGCAAGCCTTTTAATCAGTCATTTAGTACTTCAGCAGTAGAAAGAAAGTGTAACTCATGCTTTAATAGTAATAGTAACCTCATGCTCCTATTGCTGACAGAGTTTGACCTTCATAGGTAAAAGTCTTTAAAGTCCTACAAACAGCCCCCAGACTCCACGCCCATCATTCTAAACAAGAAAATTCCTTAGTTGTGCATTGGCATTTCAAGCTTAGAAACTGCCTCTCATAAAGCAATGAGTTAGAAAGTAGGAAGTATAATCCAATTGTGTCCAAAGGAAGAATTACCACCACCATCAAACTCTTCCCAACAAATCCTGATACTTTTAAGAAGTCTGTAGAATAGGAAGGACCTAAAAAAGATCTTCAAGACCCAGATAGTCACAGTGGTGTAATCACTCACGTAGAGCCAGACATCCTGGAATGTGAAGTCGAGTGGACCTTAGAAAGCATCACTACAAACAAAGCTAGTAAAGGTGACGGAATTCCAGTTGAGCTATTTCAAATCCTTAGAGATGATGCTTTGAAAGGGCTCACTCAATATGCCAGCAAATTGGGAAAACTGAGCAGTGGTCACAGGACTGGAAAAGGTCAGTTTTCATTCCAATCTAAAAAAAAAAAAAAAAAGGCAATGACAAATAATGCTCAAACTACCACACAATTGCACTCATCTCACACTCTAGGAAAGTAATGCTCAAAATTCTCCAAGCCAGGCTTCAGCAATATGTGAACCGTGAACTCCCTGATGTTCAATCTGGTTTTAGAAAAGGCAGAGGAACCAGAGATCAAATTATCAACATCCACTGGATCATGGAAAAGTCAGAGAGTTCCAGAAAAAAAACATCTATTTCTGCTTTATTGACTATGCCAAAGCCTTTGACTGTGTGGATCACAATAAACTGTGGAAAATTCTGAAAGAGATCAGAACACCAGACCACCTGGCCTGCCTCTTGAGAAACCTGTATGCAGGTCAGGAAGCAACAGTTAGAACTGGACATGGAACAACAGACTGGTTCCAAATAGGAAAAGGAGTATGTCAAGGCTGTATATTGTCACCCTGCTTATTTAACTTATATGCAGAGTACATCATGAGAAACGCTGGACTGGAAGAAACACAAGCTGGAATGAAGATTGCCGGGAGAAATATCAATGACCTCAGATATGCAGATGACACCACCCTTATGACAGAAAGTGAAGGTGAACTAAAGCCCCTCTTGATGAAAGTGAAAGAGGAGAGTGAAAAAATTTGCCTAAAGCTCAACATTCAGAAAACGAAGATGATGGCATCTGGTCCCATCACTTCATGGGAAATAGATGGAGAAACAGTGGAAACAGTGTCAGATTTTATTTTTCTGGGCTCCAAAATCACTGCAGATGGTGATTGCAGGCATGAAATTAAAAAAAAAAAAAAAGCTTATTCTTTGGAAGGAAAGTTATGACCAACCTAGATAGCATATTGAAAAGCAGAAACATTACTTTGCCAACAAACGTTCATCTAGTCAAGGCTATTGTTTTTCATGTATGGATGTATGGTATACCATACATGGCTATGGTAGCATGTATGGATGTGAGTGTTGGACTGTGAAGAAAGCTGAGCACCAAAGAATTGATGCTTTTGAACTATGATGTTGGAGAAGATTCTTGAGAGTCCCTTGGACTGCAAGGAGATCCAACCAGTCCATTCTAAAGAGATCAGTCCTGGGTGTTCATTGCAAGGACTGATGCTAAAGATGAAACTCCAATACTTTGGCCACCTCATGCAAAGAGCTGACTCATTGGAAAAGACCCTGATGCTGGGACGGATTGGAGGCAGGAAGAGAAGGGGACAACAGAGGATGAGATGGCAGGATGGCATCACTGACGTGATGGACGTGAGTCTGAGTGAACTCCGGGAGTTGGTGATGGACAAGGAGGCTTGGCATGCTGCAATTCATAGGGTTGCAAAGAGTCAGACACGACTGAGAGACTGAACTGAATTGAACCAACAATGCATTCAGGGTTTTCGTTGTTGTGACAGGAATTTAAAAGAAGGGAAATGATAGTGACCTACTGTTGGGGGAAGAAGGATGAAAACAAGTTTCTTAGAAGGCACAGTGCTTGTTTGTTTGCTGTTTATTTGTTTTAATTTTTTAATATAAATTTATTTATTTTAATTGGAGACTAGTTACTTTACAATATTGTATTAGTTTTGCCATACATCAACATGAATCCACCACAGGTGTACACGTGTTCCTCATCCTGAACCACCCTCCCACCTCTCTCCCCATCCAATCCCTCTGGGTCATCCCAGTGCACCAGCCCCAAGCATCCTGTATCATGCATCGAACCTGGACTGGCGATTCATTTCACATATGGTATTATACATGTTTCAATGTCATTCTCCCAAATCATACCACCCTCTCCCTCTCCCTCTCCCACAGAGTCCAAAATACTGTTCTTTTGGACTGTTCTATACATCTGTGTCTCTTTTGCTTTCTCACATACAAGGTTATCGTTATGATCTTTCTAAATTCCATATATATGCATTAGTATACTGTATTGGTGTTTTTCTTTCTGGCTTACTTCTCTCTGTATAATAGGCTCCAGTTTCATCCACCTCATTAGAACTGATTCAAATGTATTCTTTTTTTTTTAATTAATTTTTATTTTTTTAGTTTGTTTTGCTTTTACAATACTGTATTCATTTTGCTATACATTGACATGAATCAGCCACGAGTATACATGAACTCCCAATCCCGACCCCCACCTCCCCTCTCCCGCCCCACACCCTCTCTCTGGATTATCCCCGTGCATCAGTCCCAAGCATCCTGCATCCTGCATCAAACCTGGCCTGGCGATTCGTTTCACTTATGATATCACACATGTTACACTGCCACTCTGCCAACCCATCCCACCCTCTCCCTCTCCCACAGAGTCCAAAAGGCCGTTCTATACATCTGTGTCTCTTTTGCTGTCTTGCGTACAGGTTTATCATTACCATCATTCTAAATTCCATATATATGTGTAAGTATACTGTATTGGTGTTTTTCTTTCTGGCTTACTTCACTCTGTATAATCGGCTCCAG
>SJXQ01002432.1:19067-32420 GCA_006408695.1 Aepyceros melampus | reverse complement strand
TTTTGCTGTCTTGCGTACAGGTTTATGAGTAATACTCCATTGGCTCTTCCCTGGTGGCTCAGATGGTTAAGCGTCTGTCTGCAGTGTGGGAGACCCGGGTTCAGTCCCTGGGTCGGAAAGATCCCCTGGAGAAGGAAATGGCAACCCACTCCAGTGTTCTTGCTTGGAGAATCTCATGGACTGAGGAGGCTGGTGGGCTGCAGTCTATGGGGTCACAAAGAGTCGGACACGACTGAGTGACTTTACTTACTTACTTACTTAATACTCCATTGTGTATATGTACCACAGCTTTCTTATCCATTCATCTGCTGATGGACATCTAGGTTGCTTCCATGTCCTGGCTATTATAAACAGTGCTGAAATGAACATTGGGGTACATGTGTCTCTTTCAATTCTGGTTTCCTTGGTGTGTATGCCTAGCAGTGGGATTGCTAGGTCATAAGGCAGTTCTATTTCCAGTTTCTTAAGGAATCTCCACATTGTTCTCCATAGTGTATGTACTAGTTTGCATTCCCACCAACAGTGTAAGAGGGTTCCCTTTTCTCCACACCCTCTCCAGCATTTATTGCTTGTAGACTTTTTTATAGCAGCCATTCTGACGCGTGAAATGGTACTTCATTGTGGTTTTGATTTGCATTTCTCTGATAATGAGTGATGTTGAGCATCTTTTCATGTGTTTGTTAGCCATCTGTATGTCTTTGGAGAAATGTCTGTTTACTTCTTTGGCCTATTTTTTATTGGGTTGTTTATTTTTCTGGAATTGAGCTGAAGGAGTTGCTTGTATATTTTTGAGATTAATCCTTTGTCAGTTGCTTCATTTGCTATTTTCTCCCATTCTGAAGGCTATCTTTTCACCTTGCTTATAGTTTCCTTTGCTGTGCAGAAACTTTTAATTTTAATTAGGTCCCATTTGTTTATTTTTGCTTTTATTTCAGAAGGCACATAGTTTTAAGACATGCCATTTGATTTTATAACATTCCTGCTATTTTAGGCTTTACTGGAAAAGTGGCATTTTCTATTTCTTGTTGTTTAGCCTGTTTTCTATAATCTCTTTCTCTAAGATTCCTCTTCAGAACTGCAATGATAGTAGCCTTTAAAATGTTTCTGCTCATTTCCTACATAGTATATAGCAAAGAACAGCTTCCCTGGTGGCTCAGACAGTAAAGAATCTACCTGTAATGTGAGAGACCTGGGTTAGATCCCTAGGTTGGGAAGATTCCCTGGAGAAGGGCATAGCAACCCACTCCAGTATTCTTGTCTGAAGAATTCCCATGGACAGAGGACCCTGAAAGATTAAAGTCCGTGGGATCTTAAAGAGGTGGACACGACAGAGTCACAGAACATAGTAAAGAAAGAAACCATTTTTAAAGACAGCAAGACACAAGAGAAAAAAAAGAGAGAGAGAGATCGTTATGCAAGACCATTAGAATTTTACAAGGAAAGCTTAGCGTTCCCAGGTGGTGGTGATTTGTTGCTCTTTTGAAACGAGTAACCAATTTGTTCACTAACTCTTTGTTCAAAGTATATCACTGACTTGTACTGTCACATCGTGAAGAAAACTTACAAAATACTTCAAGTCACTAATGGGATAGAAGATAAATTTTAATGAGTTATATGAGAAAAGAAGATCCCCTGGAGGAGAGCATCGCAACCCACTCCACTATTCTTTCCTGGAAAACTCCATTGACAGAAGAGCCTGGCAGGCTACAGTCCATAGGGTCACAAAGAGTCAGACATGACTGAAGCGACTTAGCAGCAGCAGCAGCAGCAAGTATCGCTAGAGCTAATTACATTACAGATATAGAGCTGTCAGTTATTCTTTTCATTTCTGAAACCTTTCACTTCGAAAATCTATAAATGAGCTATAAGAGGGCCCTTGTGCAAGCAGACAGCTATAATTTTTATGTATGCTTTTAAGCTGTATCATTAGAAAACACTTTTTTTCTTTTGCAATCAACGGTCCATGTGGGAATATATCCCAATGGGGGATCAAAACACATCCGTGCAAAAACAAACAAGAAACTCCACTTGTTTCCAGTTCTCAATGCAGCTGTTTCCTAAAACTATAGATTATCAGACAGTGGCAACAAATATTACTTTGTGGCTCCCAATCCAGTTCACCAGTGAAATCTTGTGACTTTTCTAGCTAGTGCATACACTCATGTGGAGGATGGAAGATGTGATCCCCTTCAGAGCAAATGTACTGATCCCCTTCGTTACATGTTCCCCTTCAGAGCAAAGTTATTTTAGTATAATCAATTTATGATTCCTTAAAATTCATAACCTCTGAAAATGAACTACTGGTCATGTATGATGCATTATTTCTTATAGTACACCAAAGTACTCTTCATATTTTCATTTTGTTATCATCATAACACTTTTCTGAATGCCCATAGCAGACATAGTGTCATACTAAGAAGCAAAAGAGTAGACATGAGTGCCAATCAATCCTATTCAAACATGTTTTCCTGCTCACAAATCTGAGGGGATGCAATAACATTGACTGGGGCATTGGGATAGAACTTTAAAGTGATCCCCTCTAATGAGGCTATTATCCTGCCTTCAAATTTAACCACTGAATTCAAGGATCCCTGTTCTTTCCCCCAGAAGACTGTATCTATAAAGAGAAGACATATTGGTTAATGAATCATTAGCACAAACCTTTTCCCTGAATGAGTAATCTTCAGGTCAGTTCAGTCACTCAGTCGAGTCTGACTCTTTGTGACCCCATGAATCACAGCAGCCAGGCCTCCATGTCCATCACCAACTCCCGGAGTTCACCCAGACCCACACCCATGGAGTCAGTGACGCCATCCAGCCATCTCATCCTCGGTCGTCCCCTTCTCCTCCTGCCCCCAATCCCTCCCAGCATAGAGTCTTTTCCAAGGAGTCAACTCTTCTCATGAGGTGGCCAAAGTACTGGAGCTTCAGCTTTAGCATCATTCCTTCCAAAGAAATCCCAGGGCTGATCTCCATATTCTCAGCCATTATAGTGCGTTGCTTCCCTTTCTAGCAGCAATCAATAGTTTAAAGGATGTCAGCTTGAGATGTTGATTGGCTGAAGTATTGCAGAGTTTTTGCTAACAGTATACAGGGAGATTCTGAATGGTAAGCCAGCCACCAATTGTGGGGTGGATTTGAGATAAATAGAAACTTTTACAGAAGAAACATTTAAGTTGGGGCTCCTACCAAAAGAATCCCAAAATGTTGTACTCTCCCTTCAATTCATATACAGCCACATTATCTTCAAGATAAACAAACATAATCCAACCCAAAGGCAAACTTGATATTCAGTCTTTGATTAAGGAAAACAATTTAACATTTATCTGACACTTTTCTTTTCCAATACTTTCCAAAAACCATTTACTTCGGTATTTAATCCAACACAATCAGACAAATAATTGTACCAAAATAAAAGGAATAAGAATTGCCTTTTATCCCAGGACTTCAAAGCATATTATAAGTATCAATCAGTGCTCACATTAGACCTCCGAGGTGAGAACATTTTCACATGTGGTTTATAGATTAAACAGGAAAACAGTTACCCAAGTAGTGACCAACACCAAAGGAACAGACACAGAAATCTTGGGTCCCAGTCCTCATGTTCTACTCCTTATATATCAAATATATTTAGAAGCAGCCTAACTAATAGCACTGATTTTTGTTTTCTTGCTAGCTAAAACTATGTATATAATAATCACCCTAATATGTATTAAGGATCACAGCATATCAAGAATTTTGTGGAATCTAAAATAAATTTGAAATTTGATGTGACTGCACATTTTGTCTTTTTATTTAGTGTATGTTCTGGGATGGGGAGAATGGGGCTAAGAAAATGTATCTATGGTTGGTTCTAGGAGGAGGATATTATACATAGTATAAGTGTGTGATTCCATCACCTCCACTAGCTTTCCAGTAGAGCTGTTTCAAATCCTCAAAGATGATGCCGTGAAAGTGCTGCACTCAATTTGCCAGCAGATCTGGAAAACTCAGCAGTGGCCACAGGACTGGAAAAGGTCAGTTTTCATCCCAATTCCAAAGAAAGGCAATGCCAAAGAATGCTCCAACTACTGCATAATTGCACTCATCTCACATGCTAGTAAAGTAATGCTCAAAATTCTCCAAGCCAGACTTCAGCAATATGTGAACCGTGAACTCCCTGATGTTCAAGCTGGTTTTAGAAAAGGCAGAGGAACCAGAGATCAAATTGCCAACATCCGCTGGATCATGGAAAAAGCAAGAGAGTTCCAGAAAAACATCTATTTCTGCTTTATTGATTATGCCAAAGCCTTTGACTGTGTGGATCACAGTAAACTGTGGAAAATTCTGAAAGAGATGGGAATACCAGACCACTTGACCTGCCTCTTGAGAAATCTGTATGCAGGTCAGGAAGCAACAGTTAGAACTGGACATGGAACAACAGACTGGTTCCAAATAGGAAAAGGAGTACGTCAAGGCTGTATATTGTCACCCTGCTTATTTAACTTATATGCAGAGTACATCATGAGAAATGCTGGACTGGAAGAAACACAAGCTGGAATCAAGATTGCTGGGAGAAATATCAATAATCTCAGATATGCAGATGACACCACCCTTATGGCAGAAAGTGAGGAGGAGCTAAAAAGCCTCTTGTTGAAAGTGAAAGAGGAGAGTGGAAAAGTTGGCTTAAAGCTCAACATTCAGAAAACGAAGATCATGGCATCTGGCCCCATCACTTCATGGGAAATAGATGGGGAAACAGTAGAAACAGTGTCAGACTTTGTTTTTTTGGGCTCCAAAATCACTGCAGATGGTGACTGCAGCCATGAAATTAAAAGGCGCTTACTCCTTGGAAGAAAAGTTATGACCAACCTAGATAGTATATTCAAAAGCAGAGACATTACTTTGCCGACTAAGGTCCGTCTAGTCAAGGCTATGGTTTTTCCTGTGGTCATGTATGGATGTGAGAGTTGGACTGTGAAGAAGGCTGAGCGCCGAAGAATTGATGCTTTTGAACTGTGGTGTTGGAGAAGACTCTTGAGAGTCCCTTGGACTGCAAGGAGATCCAACCAGTCCATTCTGAAGGAGATCAACCCTGGGATTTCTTTGGAAGGAATGATGCTAAAACTGAAGCTCCAGTACTTTGGGCACCTTATGCGAAGAGTTGACTCATTGGAAAAGACCCTGATGCTGGGAGGGATTGGGGGCAGGAGGAGAAAGGGACGACCGAGGATGAGATGGCTGGATGGCATCACAGACTCAATGGACGTGAGTCTGAGTGAACTCCGGGAGTTGGTGATGGACAGGGAGGCCTGGCGTGCTGCGATTCATGGGGTCGCAAAGAGTCGGACACGACTGCGCGACTGAACTGAACTGAACTGATAAGTGTGTGATTGCATATAGACAAATAAATACATCACTCCAAAGCTCTAGTCTCTATCCATGTTATGCTATGAAAAAAAATTTAATTCTAAGTAAATAACTGTGCAATGTAAAATATGACTAACTGAATTTGTGAAATCCTTGAACATTATTGGAAATAGCCTACTACAATAATTATCCTAAACTTCTGTTACACTTAACAGCTTTTATGAGAACATTAAAGAAATGCAACAATCTTGTGTTTGTAGGCATCATTTCATGTTCTGAAGTCTAATCTGTATCTGATTGTTGTTTCTTAAAAGATTTGCAAAAACTACCCATTGCAAAGTGACTTAAGGACTATGAATACTGTGAAAGCAATTATGAAACAATATATTTAATTCATAATTATATGGAGTTTGAAGGGTTACTTGTGAATTATATGGAGTTTGAAGGGTTACTTGTGAAGATTTAATGAGATAATATATCTAAAGGAGACTCACACAATGTTTAGCATATGGTGAAACTCAAAAAAATTGTTTAATTTTTTTTAAATTTCAAGCCATGTGACAGAACCTAGTCTGTCATCAGTTCTGAAAGTTGATTAGGTGAAGGACAAATTTTTATGACTTCTCTGGAATGAACCAGCAGTTAATATGCTATTTTATTTCACTTCTGAAATATGATTGATAGGCCCTATAATCTCCTAGGAAGTCTTGATTTGAGAAAAGACAGGGAATAACAATCATTGATTCCCAGCTGTATAGATTCCTCATCTTAAAAACTGAAGGAAAGTGTCTTAGTTGGCTGTTATGCATAGATCAATGAATCTATAAAGGTCCAGCTTCAAGATGGGTATTAAAAGGGTAAATAGATAACTGAATGAACTTATGTACTTCTAGAAGAAACCCACTCTCTTTCAAGCATGACAAGTCCTGAAAGTTAAGAATTCTTAACCCTTTTCAGTGTAGGTTAACTGGTTGTTGCTAACTGGTTGTTAACTGTTTGTTTCACCATAGTGAAACTTACTACTAGAGGCAAGTTTTGCTTCAGTTTTTGTTTTTGTAATTTATATATACTCTACAAATCATGTATAGTAGCTGTTATGCATAGATCAATGAATCTATAAAGGTCCAGCTTCAAGATGGGTATTAAAAGGGTAAATAGATAACTGAATGAACTTATGTACTTCTAGAAGAAACCCACTCTCTTTCAAGCATGACAAGTCCTGAAAGTTAAGAATTCTTAACCCTTTTCAGTGTAGGTTAACTGGTTGTTGCTAACTGGTTGTTAACTGTTTGTTTCACCATAGTGAAACTTACTACTAGAGGCAAGTTTTGCTTCAGTTTTTGTTTTTGTAATTTATATATACTCTACAAATCATGTATAGTGCTTTGACCCTTTGCCTGGGCATGACTTCTGCCTTCTGTTTTCTTATTCAGTTCCCTCTCTGGTATTGATTTTTTATCCCATTCAACTCTTAGTATTTTATTTTCCTTGGGTTCTTATACTCTTAACATCTCTTTATTCTAGTCTTATACTCTACTATGTCTCCCCAGGTCTGGATTGGATCCTTATTTCTGTGTTCTGTTGGAAGCCAGAATGACATGTATTTACCTTGAAATGCAGGAAACAGTAAAATCCATCAAGTGTAGCACAGAACCAGACACAGTGTGGCTAAGAAAAGCTGAAAAATTAGGCTTGATTCTGTGAACTCAGTGATTAAAAGGAAAGATTGCCTCTCAGCACAAAGGACAAAGATTCATCACTTCCATATTCTCTATAAGTTCCTTCATTGTTAGCTAGATGCATCATGTCTATATTAACCAATTTTTAAAAAAAAATTATGAAAATAATATTATTTATCAGTAGTGGAGGCACTCTTAAAAAGTGGTAATTTGTAACTTATAATCAGAGAGATGCAAGTCTCCTGTTTTGAGTCTATATGTTTTTGGCAAATCTCATAATATAAGGAAATAATGCCACTGAGCAATAAAGTCTCAGGGGAGTTCTGTATTCCTATGTAAATGCTGTGCATCTTTTCTGCCTGAAGAGTTCTATTTGAAACAAACCAGAGGTGCTGTGTTAAAAGGCCTGAACCTGTGTCCTTAATCAGCATTGTTGGGGTAATTAGTCCTGTGGCAGGAGTATGCCCTTTCTTAAAAAGTTCTTTAACCTGAAGTAAAAAAGATTAATTGATAGAAATTCAACTTTTTTTTTCTTCAAAGGGAAGTATTTTCCCTCTTAATCATGTGTTATTAACCTCCAGACTAAGGGGACAATGAATGACTGAATGACCAAATAAAAGGTGTGTCACCTGAGAATGGCCTTTCCTGAGTTAGTTCAGTTCAGTCGCTCAGCCATGTCCGAGTCTGTCATCTCATGGACTGCAGCACGCCAGGCTTCCCTGTCCATCACCAACTCCCAGAGTTTACTCAAACTCATGTCCGTTGAGTCGGTGATGCCATCCAACCATCTCATCCTTTGTCATCCCCTTCTCCTCCCACCTTCAATCTTTTCCAGCATCAGGATCTTTTCCAATGAGTCAGTTCTTTGCATCAGATGGCCAAAATTTTGGAATTTCAGCATCAGCATCAGTCCTTCCAATGAATGCTCAGGACCGATTTCCTTAAGGATAGATTGGTTGGATCTCCTTGCTGTCCAAGGGACTCTCAAGAGTCTTCTCCAACACCACAGTTCAAAAGCATAAATTCTTTGGTGCTCAACTTTCTTTATAGTCTAATTCTTACATCCATACATGACTACTGGAAAAACCATAGCTTTGACTAGATGGATCTTTTTTTTTGCAAAGTAATGTCTCTAATTTTTAATATGCTGTCTATATTAGCCATAATTTCCAAGAGTCAGTACATCACTAAAACTGTTAATTGGGAAGAACTTTCTAAGGGACATTTAGCCTGGGGAAAAAAAAAAAAAAGAATCCTCTGCCTGCCTCTGCTATACCTTGCAGGCTCCTCTGTTCTGAATATATTTCTAATAGCTTTAGAAATGATTATTTCCTGCATTCTTGGGATTCTTTACTATGTTTTAAGTGGAGGAGGGAAGAAATCTGCAGTGACCATGAACCTAGAGTCTTAGAGCTTGAAGGGTAGCAAAGCTCCTTCCTTAGTTTTATAGTTAAGAACTTGCTTGTCTTTTGTAGATAAACAGATTGTCAATCTTTCATGATTCATCCCATATGCCAAGGTCTATTCTGCTTTCATTTATGTGATGTTTCTCAATGGCATATCTACTTTGGTTCTGTATCCTTAGAGTTGATTTTCCTTAGTGTTTGGTTCATAATGGGGAATGCTGCTACCACATTTATCCTGACAATCAGGGAACAAATGGAAATCATTCAATTCCATTGCCTCTAATCCCTACTAAAAGTTTTACCTTTTATGTTATCTTTCTTGAAAAGGTGAAAGATTTATGCAATCTGAGGAAAAACCAGAGTATATATTATATACCAACCTTAAATGAGGAACCAAAACAAAATTGCAGACTGGCTAAAGGAAGTATAACTTAATAGATGATAACTTCCTGTGATGGTTTTCTCCTCCCATCCCTCTCTCTCTCTCTCCCTCCTTTCCTAATTTTCTTCCTTTCCTAACTCCCTTTCTTTCTCATTTTAGCAGTCATTTTAGAGTCTATGATGTGCCACATACTGTGCCATGTATTGAGTGTACAGGGAACAATAAAATAATAACTCGAAGCATTTGTGTGTAGATTCTCTGGCATAGTTACTTGAAAGGAAAATTAAGACCAGTGGTGGTGTGTTGGGTGTGGACAGGGCGTAGGAAAAGGATGATTGCCACAGCAAATACAAAGGAAATAAAGATGAATACTTTGCCGTCTGTTTATAATCTAGGTGAATCTTGCTCCTAAGAGAAAACTCTATATTTCAAAACCTGAAGAGCAAAAACATCATATGAAATAGGTGGTCTGATTAAATATGCTCATGAGGCAGCTAAATAATATACACAAAAAAAAAAAATCTGACAATTAAATTATAAAATCCTAAAGTTGAAGTCACCTTTAAGGATTGTATGATTCTATTCAGTGATATATAAAACTGTCTTTGTCTGAATTAGTCAAAGTTTTATCTGGAAAATTTTATAGCAATCTCTCTATCAGTCTTGAGGAGGAAAAAAAAAAAACTTAAATGGCTCAGTGTGAGAATTCCTGAATATCAGAATCTGATTTGAACATAATTGATTTCAACAAATAACATTTTGCTGGAGAAGATGGGCATAGGTAAAAGCATTTTGGGGGCAGTTCAAGGAACTTATAGTCTATTAGGAGACTTAAGGCATGTATTAGGTTCAATCATGTAAATTGTGCTTATATGAGTCAAATATAACTAAATATCAATTTTTTTCTTTTTTTAATTTTTTATTTTTACTTTATTTTACTTTACATTACTGTAATGGTTTTGCCATACATTGACATGAATCTGTCTCAGGTGTACATGAGTTCCCAATCCTGAACCTCCCCACCACCTCCCACCCCATATCAACTCTCTGGATCATCCCCGTGCACCAGTCCCAAAATCCTGTATCCTGAATCGAACATAGACTGGCGATTTGTTTCTTACATGATAGTATACATGTTTCAATGCCATTCTCCCAAATCATCCCACCCTCTCCTTCTCCCACAGAGTCCAAAAGTCTGTTCTATTCATCTGTGTCTCTTTTGCTGTCTCACATACAGGGTTATCATTACCATATTTCTAAATTCCATGTATATGTGTTAGTATACTGTATCGGTGTTTTTCTTTCTGGCTTACTTCTCTCTGTATAATTGGCTCCAGTTTCATCCATCTCATTAGAACAGATTCAAATTTATTCTTTTTAATGGCTGAGTAATACTCCATTGCGTATATGTACCACACCTTTCTTATCCATTCATCTGCTGATGGACATCTAGGTTGTTTCCATATCCTGGCTATTATAAACAGTGCTGCAATGAACNTCAAAATGGATTAAAGACCTAAACGTAAAAACAGAAACTATAAAACTCCTAGAGGAGAACATAGGCAAAACACTCTCCGACATGAATCACAGCAGGATCCTCTATGATCCACCTCCCAGAATACTGGAAATAAAAGCAAAAATAAACAAATGGGATCTAATTAAAATTAAAAGCTTCTGCACAACAAAGGAAACTATAAGCAAGGTGAAAAGACAGCCTTCTGAATGGGAGAAAATAATAGCAAATGAAGCAACTGACAAACAACTAATCTCAAAAATATACATGCAGCTCAACTCCAGAAAAATAAATGACCCAATCAAAAAATGGGCCAAAGAACTAAATAGACATTTCTCCAAAGAAGACATACGGGTGGCTAACAAACACATGAAAAGATGCTCAACATCACTCATTATCAGAGAAATGCAAATCAAAACCACAATGAGGTACCATTTCACACCAGTCAGAATGGCTGTGATCCAAAAGTCAACAAGCAACAAATGCTGGAGAGGATGTGGAGAAAAATATCAACAAATTTTTATAGCTCAACTTAATACCAGAAGACAAGTACACAAAGAATAAAATATAATTAAAACTAAAAAAAAAGAATATGCAAAAATAATATCCTGATTGATCAAATACAGGGATAAACTTTTGCTAGCTAGATGTGCAGGGAAGTAGGGTTAAGGAAATCAGGTTTCAGAAGGTTGGATTGTCAGGGTAGTGTTCTGTCTAGCTTTTACAAAATATTGACAACAATTTTACACACGAGACAAGGGAGCAGGTAGAATAGTGAGAGCAAAACTACATAATCAGTAAAGTACATGCACTTTACAGTAAACAATGGGTAGTTCGGCTGGAATGAGAAGTGAAGTGAAGTGGCTCAGTCGTGTCTGACTCTGGGACCCCATGGGCTGTAGCCTACCGGGCTCCTCAGTCCATGGGAATTCCCAGGCAAGAATACTGGAGTGGGTTGCCATTTCCTTCTCCAGGGGAACTTCCTGACCCAGGGATCAAACCTGGGTCTCCCACATTGTAGGTAGATGCTTTACCCCCTGAGCCACAAGGGAAGCCTCTTTGTGAAGGTAAAGCATGGGATATAAAATTAGAACGGAAAAAGGAGGTGAAACCAAAAGTTACCTGGCACACCAAACTATGAGTTATAAGTTTGATTCACCTCATCCAATCCTGATCAATCAGGATACTATTTTTGCATATTCTTTTCTTTTGAGGAGCCTTTCAACAATTTCATTGTGGCAGAGTTGTGTTAAATCAGAGCTGGACTTCAGAAGCTTGTCAGTGATGCACATGGTGTGTTAATTGTGAATGGAATGGAAAACAAAGGGAGCTTTCAACCAGCACAGTAAAGACAATTAAGGTCCTTTAAATTGTAGAAGATCCAATATTCTGAAGAGGAACCACATATATTAGAACGCATATCCATAGACATCTCTGACAAATGGTAAGTATAGTTTGCCTCCAATATCTACAATATCTTCTTTTTTTCCCTCTTTCCTGCCATTTCAAGGCACTTAATTTTCTTCCATTTTTTGTCCATTTTTTTCTATTAACATGAGTTATCATGTAAAAATGGGTTCTAATATTTCACTCACAATGAGGTGTAAGGGAACATTACAGCTTAGTATATCATGTCTTTTGCTCTTTCCCTACCCTCTATTTATAGCTCAAAATAGTCAACCAGTTGATTTCCTTGTAAGACTAGCAGTAGAATATTTACCAGAAGTAGAAAAACTGGGGGACTAAAATGAGATTCTCCAAGCAAGAATACTGGAGTGGGTTGCCATTTCCTTCTCCAGGGGATCTTCCCGACCCAGGGATTGAACCTGGGTCTCCCACATTGGAGGCAGACGCTTTAACCTCTGAGCCACCAGGGAAGTTAAAATGTATGGCATTTATTTAACCATTAGAGTATTACAGCATTAACTACAAAGTCATTGACTCAAAGATGGAAACAACCAAGGCTAAAGAATGATACACAGGATTGCAGAATTCTCTTAGAAAAGACCCTAGAGTTCAGTTTCCTCAATTCTCCAAACAATGATGTGACTCTTTCTAAAGCATACTTATCAAGAGGTCACCCAGCATCTGTTTGCATATATTTTGAGATGGAGACCAACTTTATTCCCTGAGGCAGCAAATTCCATTCTCAATTTTAACTGTTATTAAGGCAAAATGATAGGATACCAAAAGCGAAACTCCCCAGGTCATTAGGTGCCCAATATGCTACTGGATATCAGTGGAGAAATAACTCCAGACAGAATGAAGGGATAGAGCCAAAGCAAAAACAATCCCCAGTTATGGATGTGACTGGTGATAGAAGCAAGATCCGATGCTGTAAAGAGCAGTATTGCATAGGAACCTGGAATGTCAGGTCCATGAATCAAGGCAAATTGGAAGTGGTCAAACAAGAGATGGCAAGGGTGAACGTCGACATTTCCCAGTTATGGATGTGACTGGTGATAGAAGCAAGATCCGATGCTGTAAAGAGCAGTATTGCATAGGAACCTGGAATGTCAGGTCCATGAATCAAGGCAAATTGGAAGTGGTCAAACAAGAGATGGCAAGGGTGAACGTCGACATTCTAGGAATCAGCGAACTAAAATGGACTGGAATGGGTGAATTTAACTCAGATGACTATTATATCTGCTACTGCAGGCAGGAATGCCTCAGAAGAAATGGAGTAGCCATCATGGTCAACAAAAGAGTCTGAAATGCAGTACTTGGATGCAATCTCAAAAACGACAGAATGATCTTTGTTCATCTCCAAGGTAAACCATTCAATATCACAATTATCCAAATCTATGCCCCAACCAGTAATACTGAAGCAGCTGAAGTTGAACAGTTTTATGAAGATCTACAAGATCTTTTAGAACTAACACCCGAAAAAGATGTCCTTTTTATTATAGGGGACTGGAATGCAAAAGTAGGAAGCCAAGAAAACCCTGGAGTAACAGGCAAATTTGGCCTTGGAATGCAGAATGAAGCAGGCCAAAGACTAACAGAGTTTTGCCAAGAAAATGC
>SJXQ01002432.1:8381-18968 GCA_006408695.1 Aepyceros melampus | reverse complement strand
AGTCAAGGCTATGGTTTTTCCAGTAGTCATGTATGGATGTGAGAGTTGGACTGTGAAGAAGGCTGAGTGCCGAAGAATTGATGCTTTTGAACTGTGGTGTTGGAGAAGACTCTTGAGAGTCCCTGGACTGCAAGGAGATCCAACCAATCCATTCTGAAGGAGATCAACCCTGGGATTTCTTTGGAAGGAATGATGCTAAAGCCGAAACTCCAGTACTTTGGCCATCTCATGGGAAGAGTTGATTCATTGTAAAAGACTCTGATGCTGGGAGGGATTGGGGGCAGGAAGAGAAGGGGACGACTGAGGATGAGATGGCTGGATGGCATCACTGACTCGATGGACGTGAGTCTGGGTGAACTCCGGGAGTAGTGATGGACAGGGAGGCCTGGTGTGCTGTGATTCACGGGGTTGCAAAGAGTCAGACATGACTGAGCAACTGAACTGAACTGAACTGAAGGTCCCTGATGATCCAATTCAATCTTTATTCATTGCTCATGTACTTGGTACATGACTAGCATAAGATAGCAAAGCAAAGGGCTTCCTTTAAAGGACCTACAGAAAAAAGAAGAGATTGCTTAGATCCACTGCTGTGAGTTGAATCCTTGAAAAGGCTTGTTTAGAACTATATAAGAGATGGGGAAGATAACAGTATAGCTCAGTCTAGTATGTGCTCAATAAATTTGAGCTATTATTCATTCCCAGAATAATTAACTACATATTCTTTAATCTATTTACTGTTATCTATTATTTGTTTATTTTTTATTTTTATTTTATTTATTTATTTATTTTTGATTACTGTTTGCTTCCATTACCATGTAAAAAGCTTGTTAGGATCACAACCCCTAAAAGAACTTATCCCAGTGTCACTCTGCAGAGCACTATGTACAGTACACTTCCCACACCAAGTCCTCAGTCAGTGCTGCTGTGGGTTATGGTGAAAGAATTTTTAAGAACCTCTTTGCCTATGGTATAATAACATCTGGGTTCTCTTCCTGTATTTCCAGTTCATTCAACCTTACCTCTAGTAGTCTTTATTATTTTTTTTTTCCATATGAGTGCTGCCAGAGCAAGCAGAGTGAATGACCATATATGTGGAATCTTTGAGGGTCTCAGAAAGATGTCTGTCTCTTATATACCATCCTTCTTATCTTATGATTATTTTTTTAGTTCAAACAGAAGTATCATGCCCACTGATTACTGTAAAATAGCTTCTCCTTTGACAAATGAGAAAATGTAGGTGCAGAAACACAAATGCTTTGTCCAGGGCCATTAAATTAATAAATGGAGTTGGAATTAAAGCTCCAAAACCCAAGCAGGTTCTTTGCTCTTGGTAATTTTAAAAATACAGCTATCACTCAAAAGAAAAGGTCATCTATTTCCTAAATTTCCTTTGAAATGAAAAATTATAGAGATGATAACTACATATAGATCCTATTACTACCAAATCTTTAAAAGGCTTGAGCTTCTGTTTTTCTGAAAATTTTCCAGCTAGCTCTGGATGCTACATCCTTGATTCATGTTAGGGATTTAAATATGGACCAGAGACTTGAGCACAAAAGTATTATGAATTTACATATAAAAGTACAGGACCCTTGTCCTGTAGCATACTTCCTAATGCTAATGTCAAGGTAAAGACTAGGGCCTCTCAGTTGCTACATTGAGCCCTCCTCCTTCATGACTGAGAAGAGATTTTCCTTTTCCTATCTATGCTTTTTTTTTCTCTATGATGCCATTTTCCCCCAACCTCTCTCAATTCCATTTTCCTCTCATTTCTCAGGCCAACTTGGTTTGGTCAACTGCATTAAATTTCTTATTTGTTCTCAAAGGGAAAACAAATCAGGAAGGGGAACAGAGAGGGAGAAAGTGACTAGACCTAAATGGCTGAAATCTTTATACTCCATTTTCCATTTCAGACACAGAAAGGATGAAAGCTTCTCTATTAAGGGTTATTGTTGGTGTTCACTTGCTAAGTCGTGTCCAACCATTTGTGACTCTTGGACTGCAGCATGCCAGGCTTCCCAGTTCTTCACTATCTCTTGGAGTTTGCTCAAACTCATGTCCATTGAGTCAGTGATGCCATCCAGTTATCTCATCCTCTGTCACTCCCTTCTCCTCCTGCCCTCAATCTTCCTCAGCATCAGGGTCTTTTCCAGTGAGTTGGCTCTTCACATCAGATGGCCAGAGTATTGGAGCTTCAACTTCAGCATCAGTCCTTCCAATGAATATTCAGGACTAATTTCCTTTAGGGTTGACTGATTTGATCTCCTTGCATTTCAAGGCACTCTCAAGAATCTTCTCCAGCACCACAATTCGAAGGCATCAGTTCTTCAGCTCTCAGCCTTCATTATGGTCCATCTCTCACATCCATACATGACTACTGGAAAAACCATAGCTTTGACTAGATGGACTTTGTCAACAAAGTCATGTCTCTCCTTTTTAATATGTTATGGGTGTTATAACTTTCCTTCCAGGAGCAAGTGTCTTAATTTCATGGCTGCAGTCATGGTCTGCAGTGACTTTTGGAGCCCAATAAAATAAAATCTGTCATTGTTTGCATTGTTTCCTCATCTATGTGCCATGAAGTGATGGGAGCAGATACCATGATCTTCGTTTTTGGAATGCTGAGTTTTGAGCCAGCTTTTCCACTCTCCTCTTTCATTTTCATCAAAAGGCTCTTTAGTTATTCTTCACTTTCTGCCATAAGGGTGGTGTCACCTGCATATCTGAGGTTATTGATATTTCTCCCAGCCATTTTCATTCCAGCTTGTGCTTCATCCAGCCTAATGTTTCTCATGATGCACTCTGCATATAAGTTAAATAAGCAGGGTGACAAAATAAAGCCTTGACGTACTCCTTTCCCAATTTGGAACCAGTTCATTGTTCCATGTCTGATTCTAACTGTTGTTCTTGACCTGCATACAGGTTTCTCAGAGACAGGTCTGGTATTCCCATCTCTTTAAGAATTTTCCAGTTTGTTTTGATCCACATAGTCAAAGGCTTTGGTGTAGACAATAAAACAGAAGTAGATGTTTTTCTGTAATTTTTTTGCTTTCTCTATGATCCAACAAATGTTGGCAATTTGATCTCTGGTTCCTTTTCCTTTTATAAATCCAGCTTGTACATCTGGAATTTCTTGGTTCACATACTATTAAAGGTACAACATAGCAAAAAGATGATCCTCAATTCATGTAAAACTCATACCAAGGTAATTTGTGTCTCGGAAAGTCACAAGATTTCTTTCCTCAAGCAGTCTCAAGTTGTCTCTGGGAAACCAGAATAATTCACATTAGCGTTGATAACCCCACTCTTTCAATTTCCACAAAAGAAAAGTATATTTTTCAGCTACTTGTTCTATTGAGATGTGTGAAAATTGGTCAGTAATTCTCTTAGTTTCTCCTACACAAACCACTGAAGCATTTTTTGTTTTGTAGAATTAACAGCTACTAAGACTGAAAATTATGAAATGAAGTGTTTCATAGTAGTTTCATATTCTGGAAGCAGAATATCAGTAAAGGTAGTGAGATGTCAGGCTCTTGGACAATACATATTAGTATAGCCCAAAGCTATCTAAAGAAGAGTTTCTGGGTGAAATGAGGCTTTGTAGTGAGTGGGATACAATTTGAAAATGAGGAAGGGAAGAGCGGAATGGGTGGTAATTGAAAAAAAGAATTTGTACTGCTTTGATGGTTAATGGCAGACTTTATTTAAGTAGAGCCTATCTAAGAAAGACTTTATGATCATAATGGGACCTTGAAATACCTCATGAAAAAAATTTCATCTTTGCCTTGAAGCACCTATTTTAATTTAAGTGGTTCAAAGATTAGCCGTAGCTCATTAGAAATTCTGTTGGTAGAGGAGGCAGGTCCCTGGACTTGCATTTGAAAATAGTTCATTGAACAGATTTCCAAAGACCCCACTGCACAGCCAGAGTTGTATAATAATATCAGTAGCAGTTCATAGGAAAATGGAAAAGGCTGTGGAAATTAGAATTTGTAATATCTAGGGTGGCAGTAAGTAAGAAGGTTAAACTGCCCTTTGCACAGAATTACAGAACTAACCGCATCTAATTTTTATGGTATGTAAATAAAAGGGACAAAAAAGTGAAACCGTATATAACATCTACCTTATGCTTAGATTCTTGTCAAAATCTTAACTTTTTTGTGTCTTTCTAAAATGCCCTCCAGAGGGGGAAGGATCATGGTGGTGAACTAAGAAGACCCTGAGCTCACCTTCTCCCACAAACACACCAAACCTACAATTACTTATAGAGTGACTTTCACTGAAATTGACCCATCAGAACAGCCCTTCTACAACCAAGGCTGCAAAGAAAGATACAAAATCTGACAGGAAGGGAGGAAAAGTCATCTGGTTGGAACCCATGCCCCAGTGGTGGACACAGAAGAAGAGGGGGATCTCACAAGTTCATAGATCATCCCTAAGGAATGAGAGGTTTGAGTCCATATTAGGCACTCCAACCTTGAGTCCAGATATCAAAAAACAAATAAGACCCACTACCTGGTTTGAAACCAGTGGGGCTTACCAGAGAGTTCTAAGAAACTATGACTCTGCTCTTGAAGAGTGCATGCTCCCAGTCCCAGCACATAGGCAGCAGATTGAAAACTTCCTGGTGCTCTGGATAGATTGCCAGGACCACTGTAGCATGCATGTCAGCACACACCAGGTTCCTGCTCCAGCCCCTCCTGCACCAGCTCTCAATCCTCTAGCCAGAACAGAGATCTTTTTGGCTTTGTACACACACACACACACACACACACACACACACACTCTGGGGAAGAAGTGAAGCCAGCCAGCTTGGGCCCCACTGCCACCCTGTACAAGAGTACACCAAGAAAGGAACTAAGCCAGATCAGGCTAGAGCCCTGCATCCATTCAGGGCAAAGACCTCAGAAGTGTAGCTCTATCTCTGAACAAGGCAGAGATCCAGAGCCAGATCATAAGTATAGATCCAACCCCCAAGGTTATGGACATGCCCTCAACCAAGACAGAAACTGCCATCATGCCAGGAAGAAGCCCAGCTTCCTCAGGCTCCTGCCCCAGGTTTGGACCCACCTCCTGATAAGGTAGTGACCATCACCCAAATAAACAAAATAAGAAATGAGAGAGGAGAAATAACAGCTGACATCATGAAATACAATCATAAAAGAATACTGCATCAAGAATTATATGCCAACAAATTGGACAACCTAAAATAAATGGATAAATTCCTAGACAAATATAATTTTACAAGTCTGAATTAGGAATAAATAGATAATCCAAACACATTGGTTGCTATTATATAAATTAAATCAGTAATCAAAAAACTCCCAACAAACGAAAGTCTAGGGGAATTCTACCAAACATATAGAAGAGCTAATACCTATCCTTCTCAAATTATTCCAAAAAAAAATGGAGAGGAGATAATACTCCCAAATTCATTGTGTGAGGTCAACATTACCCTGATACTAAAACCAGAGAAAACACTCCAAAATAAAAAAGAAAATTACAAGCCAACATCCCTGATGAATGTTGATGCAAAAGTCACCAAGAATTATTAGCAAATCAAATCCAATGATATATAAAAGAAATCACACACCATGATCAAGTGGCACATTACAGGAATACAAGTATGGGTCAAAATCTGCAAATCAGGACTCGCTGGTGGTACAGTAGTTGAGAATCCACCTTGCAATGCAAGGGACATTGGTTTAATCCCTGGCTGGGGTTCTAAGATCCCACATGCTTCAGAACAACTAAGCTCATGTACTACAACAAAGATCCTGTTTGCTGCAACTAGGACCTGAGGCAACCAAACAAATAAATAAATATACTTTTTAAAATCAGCAAATCCACCAATGTTATACACCACATTAATAAAATTAAGGCTAAAAATCACATGACCATCTCAATAGATGCAGAAAAAACATCTGACAAAACTCAATACTCACTCATGATAAAAACTCTCGACAAAGTGGGTATAGAGGGAACATATTTCAATATAATAAAAGCCATTTATGACAAACTCACAGCTAACATCATACTCAATGGTAAAAAATGGAAAGTTTTTTTCTCTAAAATCAGGAACAAGACAAGGATGGCCACTATAACCACTACTTTTTAACATAGTATTGGAAGTCCTAGCCACAACAATCAGACAAGAAAAAGAAATAAAGGCATAGAAATTAGAAGGGAAGAAATTAAAAACTGTCACTATTTGCAGATTACATGACACTATATATAGAAAACTCTAAAGTCTTCACCAAATTTTATATATATATATATATATATATATATACACACACTAATAAATTAATCCAGTAAAGTTTCTGGATACAAGATTAGTATACAGAAATATGTTGTTTTTCTATGCACTAATAATGAACTATCAGAAAGAGAAAGCAAATCACATTTACAATCATGTAAGGAATGAACTAACAGGGAAAATAATTAACCAAGGAGGTGAAAGACCTATGGTCTGAAAACTATAAGACATTATGAAGGAACTGAGGATGATATAAATAAGTGGAAAGATATCCCATGTTTATGGATTGGAAGAATTAATATCGTTTAAAAGTTTATACTAACCAAAGCAATCTCCAGGTTTAATGTAATCCATGACACTTTCCCAGAAATGGGCCAAATAATCCTAACATTCATATAGAACCAGAAAAGATCCTGAATAATCAAAGTAATCTTGAGAAAAAAGAACAAAGTTGGAGGTATCTCAATCCTTGGCTTTAAACTACACTATAAATTTTCAGTAATCAAACAGCATGGTTCTGGCACACAAGCAGACACATAGATCAAGGGAATGGAACACAGAGCCCAGAAATAAACCCATGCACATATGGTCAATTAATTAATGACAGAGGAGACAGGAATGTAAAGTGAGGAAAGGACAGTCTCTTCAATAAATGCTGTTGGAAAAATAGGACAGCCACTACAAAAGAATGAAACTGGATGATTATCTTACACCATATACAATAATTAGGTCAAAAGGGAGTAAAGACTTGAATATAAGATCTGATACAGCAAAATTCCTAGAAGAAAACCTAGGTAGTAAGCTCCTTGACATAGATCTTAATGATAGTTTTTTTTTTTTTAATTTGACACCAAAATAAAAGTAATAAAAGCAAAAATAAACAAGTGGGAATACATCAAACTATTCTTACAACAAGAGAAACAATAAAATGATAAAGCATCAAACAGAATGGGAGAAAATACTTGCAAATCATCTATCTGATAAAGTGTTACTATCCAAAATATACAAAGAACTTGTATAAGTCAATAGTGAAACAAGTGAAATCCAATTCAAAGAATAACCAAATGACCTGCATAGATATTTTTCTAAAAAATACATACAGATGGCCAATAGGTACATGAAAAAATGTTCTACATCACTAATCACCAGGGAGATGCAAATCAAAGCACAACAAAATATCACCTCACACATTTTAGAATGGCTATCAAAAAGACCACAAATAATAAATGTTGGTAAGGATGTGGATGAAAGGGAATCCTCATCACTGTTGATGAGAACATAAATTGGTACAGGCACTATGGAAAACAGTATGGAGTTTCCTCAAAAGAAAAGAAAAATAAATAAAACTAGAACTACTTTGTGATCCATCAATTCCACTCTTGAGTATATATCCAAAGAAATTAAAAACATTAATTATAAAAAATGTATGCACATCAATGTTCATAGTGGCATTTTATTTATAATAGTCATTATATAGAAGTAACCTAAGTGTCCTATAGCAGATGAATGAATAAAAAAGATGTGATACACTTACACAATGGTATATTATTCAACTATAAAACAAATGTGATTTTTTTCCATTTGTTACAATATAGATTGACATGGAGAGTATTATACTTAGTAAAATAAATCTGATAGACAAATACTGCATGGTTTCACTTATATGAGGAATCTAAAAAATAATACAAATGAATCAATGAAAGAAACAGATTCACATATACCAAGAACAAACTATTGGTTACCAGTGGGGAGCAGGATAGAGGGAGTAGCTAGAGGTACAAACTACTATGTATAAAATTGGTAAATTACAAGGATGTAATGTACAGCACAGGAAATATAACCAATATTTAGTAATAACTTTATATGGAGTATAATGTATAAAAATATGGAATCACTATGTTGTACACCTGAACAAATATAACACTGTAAGTCAACTATACTTCAGTCAATTAAAATAAATAGGTAGATAGATAGACAGTCTTCTAATCCATTCTCCCAGCATCTTATCTACCCAAGAAGTAAGTGTAACACAAACCTCAGTAGTTATATTTAGTGTGTTTAAGAAGCCGGGCTTATTCATTATTTATAAATCTCATGGCAAAATGAAAGCCAGTCATGCACTGGAGAAAAGTACACTGGACTCTGCATTAGGAGATATAATTTGGCCCTTGCTCTGCCTTGATCATGTGTGTTTCAATCTCTTTACCTCTCTGTCTCTATCTCTCTTTCTCTCTCTTTGCTTCAATTTTACATTTTCCTAAATGAAGAGAATCAGCTATATGTTTTTAAGGTCCCTTCTGAAACAGAAGAGAAGGGGGCAGGGCACAACCTTTAAAAGAATGACATACCATAGGACATGACAAAAATTGGTTAGAACCAACTTGGTCCAAGATGGTGGAAGATTCCACTTCCAGTAGACTTTGAGCCTCATTATATGCATATTGTAATACATTAACATACTAAATGACACAACCACCAGTGCCATGACAGTTCTGAGGTTAACTATAAAAGGTCAAAAAGTGGGCAGTGGCCTAATTCCTGGGGATGCCCACCTCTTCCCTGAAATAATTGAAATAATCTTCCCACTCATTAGCTAATGAAATTATCCAGCCCCTCAAAACTAGACACTCCATATTTCAGGGCCTCTTGCCTTCTGCAATGACCCACACTCTGTGTGGAGTGTCTTTCTCCCCAAGGCCTCTTGCTTTTTCAGACAAACCTCATTCTATCTATGGAATGTGTATCCCTCTAATTAAATCCATTTCTTACCTATCACTTTGTCTCTCATTGAATTCTTTCTGCCATGAGACATCAAGAACCTGAGCTTCACAAGAAATGCAAATCAAAACCACAATGAAGTATCACCTCACCTGTCAGAATGGTCATCATAAAAAAATCTATAAGCAACAAATTCTGGAGAAGATGTGGAGAAAAGGGAACTCTTTTGCACTGTTGATGGGAATGTAAACTCCCACCAGTCACTATTGATACAGCCAGTATGCAGATTCCTTAAAAAAACTAGGAATTAGTTAGGATGACCCAGCAATCCCACTACTGGGCATACAAAAGACACATGTACCTCAATGTCCACTGCAGCACTATTTACAATAGCCAGGACATGGAAGCAACCTAGATGTCCATCAACAGATGAATGGATAAAGAAGATGTGGTACATATATATGATGAAATATTATTAGCCATAGAAAATAATGCATTTGAGTCAGTTCTAATGAGATGGATGGATCTAGAGCCTGTTATACAGAGTGAAGTAAGTCAGAAAGAGAAAAATGAATATTGTATATTAATCATACATATGAAATCTAGAAAAACCATACTGATGAACTTATTTGCAGGGCAGGAATAAAGATACAGGCATAGAGAACTGACTTGTGGACATAGCAGGGAAAGGAGAGGGTGGGACGAATTAAGAGGGTAGCACTGACATATATACACTACTGTGTGTAAAATAGATAGCTAGTAAGAAGTTGCTGGGAACACATGGGACTCAACCTGGAGCTCTGTGATGACCTAGAGAGGTGGCATGGGGGGTTGGGAGGGAATATATGTATACTTCTGGCTGATTCACATTGTTGTATAGAAGAAAGCAACACAGCACTGGAAAACAATTATCATCAAATTAAAAATATTTTTAAAAGAATCTGAGGTTTATTAAGTTTTGATAACAGGTAGATGAGCTCAAATGAAAGACTGTGTTTAAGTCCTAATCTGGGTTTATGCCAGGTGGAGTCCAGGATGTGTGTTTCATTTCCATGTGAGTTGTGCAGTTTCACTGCCAGATACAGTATAAAGTTCTATGATCCTGTTACCGAATGTCTGATACACAGTAAGGTCAAACAATACCAAAATGTTGAAGTGCGGAGCAGAGAAAGTTAACTGAAGGGCCATGCAAGGAGATGGATGTCTCAGTTCAGTTCAATTCAGTCGCTCAGTCGTGTCTGACTCTTTGAGACCTCATGAACTGCAGCACGCCAGGCCTCCCTGCCCATCACCAACTCCCAGAGTTCACTCAAACTCACGTCCATCGAGTCCGTGATGCCATCCAGCCATCTCATCCTCTGTTGTCCCTTTCTCCTCCTGCCCCCAATCCCTCCCAGCATCAGGGTCTTTTCCAATGAGTCAACTCTTCCCATGAGGTGGCCAAAGTACTGGAGTTTCAGCTTTAGCAATATTCCTTCCAAAGAACACCCAGGGCTGATCTCCTTCAGAATGGACTGGTTGGATCTCCTTGCAGTCCAAGGGACTCTCAAGAGTCTTCTCCAACACCACAGTTCAAAAGCATCAATTCTTCGGCTCTCAGCTTTCTTCAC
>SJXQ01002431.1:0-70837 GCA_006408695.1 Aepyceros melampus | reverse complement strand
CAGACTTCCTGTCATGTTGACACAAGGATCTGTGCCTTTCCATTGAGATGTCACCAGGGCTGTCACAAGTGCCACAATGGGGCTTGTTGATCCTCGGGGTGACAGTCAAGGCAGTGCAGGCAAATCTGGTTCATCTGGAGTGGATTGAGACTTCTGGGTACCTGTGGCCTGATACCAAGATCCCTGGAGTTCCTCTCGACTTTTGAGTGGAGAGCACCTCCTCCTGAGATGCGACGGGAACGCCGGGAATCCCTTCCCGACGAAGCACGGAAAGGAACCCTCATCTCGAGCTGAGAGGGGACAACGGGGCTCCTCTTGAATTGTTGCGGGACCCTCGGGGTTCCTCTCGAGTGGAGGCTCGTATGTCGGGGAACTTCTTCAGTCACAGCTAGGGAGTGAAGGGCCCTTTCGAGGTCCAAGAGGGAAGGTGTGATTTCCCTCAGCATGCGGCAGCAGAAAAGGGCCTCAACGCGCCTGGAAGGCAGAACCTCCTGGTGTTTCTCGAGTTGTGGCAGGCACTTCTCCTGTTACGCCGGGGACTTCAGGGACCCGCTCGTGTCGCCTCAGGAGAGGTAAGGCACCGTGCAAATAGCGAGGTAAATCCCAGGTTTCTCTCCATTTGGTGGCGGGTGCTAACTCCTAGTCCAGAGATGAGACCGGACCCTGAAGTTTCCTCGAAAGTGCTGATATGAGACTTGGGCCCCTCCGGAGTGTCCACAGGGGATTCTGGCCTCGTTTCGAGTGGAGACATGCACGCCCGCTCTCCTCCTGAACTGTAGCAGAACTGTCTGACTTCTTGTCACTTTTACCCAGGGATCTGTGGCTTTGCTAGAGGTGCCACCAGCGCTATCACACGTGTCCCCATGGGGTGAGTCAATCCTCGCAGTGACAGTCTAGGCAGTGCAGGCAAATCAGGTTCATCTGGAATGGATTGAGATTTTTGGATACTTGTGGCCTGATGGCATATTCCCTGGAGTTCCTCTTGACTCTCCTATGAAGAGCACCTCCTCCTGAGATGCGACGGGAACGCCGGGAATTCCTTCCCGACGAAGCAGGGAAAGGAACCCTCCTCTCGAGCTGAGGAGGGCACAACGGGGCTCCTCTTGAGTTGTGGTGGGACCCTCGGGTTTCCTCTCGAGTGGAGGCCCATGTGTCGGGGAATTTCTTGAGTCACAGAGGGGAGTGAAGGACCCTTTCGAAGTCCAAGAGGGAAGGTGTGATTTCCCTCCACATGCGGCAGTGGAAAAGGGCCTGAACGCAACTGGAAGGGAGAACCTTCTGGTGTTTCTCGAGTTGTGGCAGGTCCTTCTCGAGTTACAACGGGGACCTCAGGGACCAGCTCGTGAGGCGTCAGGAGAGGTCAGTCTCTGTGCGAATGGCGAGCGACCTCTCAGGATTCCTCTCCAGTCGGTGGTGGGTCCTCTGTACTCGTCTGGAGCTGCAACCGGACACTAAGCTTTCCTCGAACGTGCGGACATGGGATTTGGGTCCCTCTGGAGTGTCCGCAGTCGAGTCAGGCCTTGTCTCGTGTGGAGATATGCACGCCCGCGCTCCTCCTGAGCTGTAGCAGCACTGTCAGGCTTCCAGTCTCATTGACAAAGGGATCTGTGGATTTCCCTCGAGATGCCAGNATGCACTCCCGCGCTCCTCTTGAGCTGTAGCAGCACTGTCATACTTCCTGTAGCATTGACACAGGGATCTGTGGCTTCCATTGAGATGCCACCAGGGCTGTCGCAAGTGCCACCATGGGGCTAGTCGATCCTCGGGGTGACAGTCAAGGCAGTGCAGGGAAATCTGGTTCATCTGGAGTGGATTGAGACTTCTGGGTACCTGTGGCCTGATACCAAGATCCCTGGAGTTCCTCTCGACTATCGAGTGGAGAGCACCTCCTCCTGAGATGCGACGGGAACGCCGGGAATCCCTTCCCGATGAAGCAGGGAAAGGAACCCTCATCTCGAGCTGAGGAGGGGACAACGGGGCTCCTCTTGAACTGTGGCGGGACCCTCGGGGTTCCTCTCGAGTGGAGGCGCATGTGTCAGGGAACTTCTTGAGTCACAGCAAGGGAGTGAAGGGCCCTTTCGAGGTCCAAGAGAGAAGGTGTGATTTCCCTCGACATGCGGCAGCGGAAAAGGGCCTCAACGCTCCTGGAAGGGAGAACCTGCTGGTGTTTCTTGAGTTGCGGCAGGTACTTCTCCTGTTACGACGGGGACTTCAGGGACCCGCTCGTGTCGCCTCAGGAGAGGCAAGGCCCCGTGCAAATAGCGAGGTACATCTCGGGATTTCTCTCCATTTGGTGGCGGGTGCTAAGTCCTCGTCCGGAGATGCGACCAGACCCTGAAGTTTCCTCGAAAGTGCTGATATGAGACTTGGGCCCCTCTGGAGTGTCCACAGGGGAGCCAGGCCTCGTCTCGAGTGGAGATATGCACGCCCGCTGTCCTCCTGAGCTGTAGCTGCACTGTCAGGCTTCCTGTCTCATTGACAAAGGGATCTGTGGATTGCCCTCAAGATGTAAGTAGGGCTATCACACGTGCCACCTTGGGGTTAGTCGATCTTCAGGGTGTGAGTCGAGGCAGTGCAGGCAAATCAGGTTCATCTGGAGTGGATTGAGATTTCTGGATACTTGTGGCCTGATGGCACGATCCCTGGAGTTCCTCTCGACACTCCTGTGTAGGGAACCTCCTCCTGATATGCGACGGGAATGCCAGGAATACCTTCCCGACGAAGCAGGGAAGGATCCCTCATCTCGAGCTGAGGAGGGGACATCGGGGCTCCTCTTGAGTTGTGGCGGGACCCTCGGGTTTGTCTCGAGTGGAGGCGCATGTGTCGGGGAACTTCTTGAGTCGCAGAGGGGAGTGAAGGACCCTTTTGAGGTCCAAGAGGGAAGGTGTGGTTTCCCTCCACATGCCGCAGTGGAAAAGGGCCTGAACGCAACAGGAAGGGAGAACCTTCTGTTGTTTCTCGAGTTGTGACAGGTCTTTCTCGAGTTACGACAGGGACCTCAGGGACCCGCTCTTGAGTCGTCAGGAGAGGTCAGTCTCCGTGCAAATGGCGAGGGACCCTTGGGATTCCTCTCCAGTCGGTGGTGGGTCCTCTGTCCTCGTCTCGAGCTGCGACCAGACACTAAGCTTTCCTCTAACGTGCGGACTTTGGATTTGGGTCCCTCTGGAGTATCCACAGTCGAGTCAGGCCTTGTCTCGAGTGGAGATATGCACGCCCGCTCTCCTCCTGAGCTGTAGCAGCAATTTCAGGCTTCCTGTCTCATTGACAAAGGGATCTGTGGATTTCCCTCAAGATGCCAGTAGGGCTGTCACACGTGCCACCTTGGGGTTTGTCAATCTTCAGGGTGAGAGTCGAGGCAGTGCAGGGAATTCTGGTTCATCTGGAGTGGATTGAGATTTCTGGATACTTGTGGCCTGATGGCACGATCCCTGGAGTTCCTCTCGACTCTCCTGTGTAGTGAACCTCCTCCTGATATGCGATGGGAACGCCGCGAATCTCTTCCCGATGAAGCACGGAAAGTAAACCTCATCTCGCACTTAGGAGGGGACCACAGGGCTCCTCTTGAGTTGTGGCGGGACCCTCGGGGTTCTTCTCGAGTGGAGGCGCATGTGTCGGAGAAGTTCTTGATTTGCAGAGGGGAGTGAAGTACCTTTGCGAGGGCAAAGAGGGAAGGTGTGATTTCCCTCGACATGCGGCAGTGGAAAAGGGCCTCCACGTGCCTGGAAGTGAGAACCTCCTGGTGTTTCTCAAGTGAAGCAGGTTCTTCTCGAGTTACGCCAGAGACCTAAGGGACCTGCTCGTGTGGGCTCAGGAGAGGCCAGTCTCCGTGCGAATGGCGAGGGACCTCTCGGGATTCCTCTCCAGTCGGTGGCAGGTCCTAGGTCCGTGTCTGGAGCTGTGGCCGGACCCTGAGCTTTGCTCGAAAATGCTGACATGGGACTTGGTTCCCTCTGGATTGTCCACAGGGGAGTCAGGCCTCGTCTCGAGTGGAGACATGCACTCCCACACTCCTCTTGAGCTGTAGCAGCACTGTCAGACTTCCTGTCGCCTTAACACAGGGATCTGTGGCTTTCCATTGAGATGCCACCAGGGCTGTCACAAGTGCCACCATGGGGCTAGTCGATCCTCGGGGTGACAGTCAAGGCAGTGCGGGGAAATCTGGTTCATCTGGAGTGGATTGAGATTTCTGGGTACCTATGGCCTGATACCAATATCCCTGGAGTTCCTCTCGACTATCGAGTGGAGAGCACCTCCTCCTGAGAAGCTACAGGAACGCAGGGAATCCCTTCCCGACGAAGCAGGGAAAGGAACCCTCATCTCGAGCAGAGGAGGGGACAATGGGGCTCCTCTTGAATTGTGGAGGGACCCTCGGGGTTCCTCTCGAGTGGAGGCGCGTGTGTCGGGGAACTTCTTGAGTTGCAGTAAGGGAGTGAAGGGCCCTTTCGAGGTCCAAGAGGGAAGGTGTGATTTCCCTCGACATGCGGCAGCAGAAAAGGGCCTCAACCCGCCTGGAAGGGAGAACCTCCTGTTGTTTCTCAAGGTGCAGCAGGTCCTTCTCGAGTTACGACGGGGACTCCGGGACCCGCTCGTGTCGCCACAGGAGAGGCAAGGCACCGAGCAAAGAGCGAGGTAAATCTCGGGATTTCTCTCCATTTGGTTTCGGGTGCTGAGTCCTCGTCTGGAAATGCGACCGGACCCTGAAGTTTCCTCGAAAGTGCTGATATGAGACATGGGCCCCTCCAGAGGGTCCACAGTTGAGTCAGGCCTCGTCTCGTTGGAGACATGCACACCAGCTATCCTCCTGAGCTGTAGCAACACTCTCATGCTTCCTGTCACGTTGAAACGGGTCTGTGGTTTTCCCTCGAGGTGCCACCAGGGCTGTCACACGTGCCACCATGGGGTGAGTCGATCCTCGGGGTGACAGTCAAGACTGTGCAGGGAAATCAGGTTCATCTGGAGTGGATTGAGACTTCTGGGTACTTGTGGCCTGATGGCATGATCCCTGGAATTCCTCTCAACTCTCCTGTGGAGAGCACCTCCTCCAGATATGCGATGGGAATGCCGCGAATCCCTTCCTGACGAAGCACGGAAAGTAACCCTCATTTCGCCCTGAGGAGGGGATAACGGGGCTCCTCTTGAGTTGTGGCGGGACCCTCGGGGTTCCTCTCGAGTGGAGGCGCGTGTGTCAGGGAACTTCTTGAGTCGCAGCAAGGGAGTGAACGACCCTTTCAAGGTCGAAGAGGGAAGGTGTGATTTCCCTTGACAAGAGGCAGCGGAAAAGGGCCTAAACGTGTCTGGAAGGGAGAACCTCCTGGTGTTTCTCGAGTTGTGGCAGGTCCTTCTCGAGTTACAACGGAGACTTCAGGGACCCGCTCGTGTGACATCAGGAGAGGCCAGGCTCCGTGCAAATGGCGAGGTACCTCTCGGGATTCCTCTCCAGTTGGTGGCGGGTCCTAAGTCCTCGTCCGGAGCTGCGGCTGGACCCTGAGGTTTCCTCGAATGTGCTGACATGGGACGTGGGCCCCTCTGGAGTGTCCACAGTGGAGTCAGGTCTCGTCTCGAGTGGAGACATGCACGCCCGCTATTCTCCTGAGCTGTAGCAGCACTGTCAGGCTTCCTGTCGCTTTAACATAGGGATCTGGGGCTGTGCTCGAGGTGCCACCAGGGCTATCACACGTGTCACCATGGGGTGAGTCGATCCTCGTGGTGAGAGTCGAGGCAGTGCAGGCAAATCAGGTTCATCTGGAGTGGATTGAGATTCCTCGATACTTGTGGCAAGATGACACATTGCCTGGATTCCTCTTGACTCTCCTGTGAAGAGCCCCTCCTCCTGAGATGCGACAGGAACGCCTGGAATCCCTTCCCGACGAAGCAGGGAAAGGAAGCCTCAGCTCGAGCTGAGGAGGGGACACCGGGGCTCCACTTGAGATGTCGCGGGAGCCTCGGCGTTCCTCTAGAGTGGAGGCGTGTGTGTCGGGGAACTTCTTGAGTCGCAGCAAGGGAGTGAAGGACTCTTTTGAGGTCCAAGAGGGAAGGTGTGATTTCCCTCGTCATTCGGCAGTGGAAAAGGGCCTCAAGGAGCCTGGAAGGGTGAACTTCCTGGTGTTTCTCGAGTTGCGGCACTTCCTTCTCGAGTTACGACAGGGACCTCTGGAACCCGCTCGTGTGGCCTCAGGAGAGACAAGTCTTTGTGCGAATGGTGAAGGACCTCTCAGGATTCCTCTCCAGCTGGTGGCGGGTACTCTGTCCTCGTCTGGAGCTGCGGTCGCACCTTGAGTTTTCCCCGAACGTGCTGACATGGGACTTTGGTCCCTCTGGAGTGTCCAAAGGGGAGTCAGGCCTGGTTTCGAGTGGAGACATGCAAACCAGCTATCCTCCTGAGGTGTAGCAAAACTGTCAGGCTTCCTGTCACGTTGAAACATGGGTCTGTGTCTTTGCCTCGAGGTGCCATCAAGGCTGTCACACGTGCCACCATGGGGTGAGTTGATCCTCGCGGTGACAGTCGACACAGTGCAGGGAAATCTGGTTCATCTGGCGTGGATTCAGACTTCTAGGTACTTGTGGCCTGATGGCACGATCCCTGGAGTTCCTCTAGACTCCCCTGTGGAGAGCACCTCCTCCTAATATGCGATGGAAACGCCGCGAATCCCTTCCCGACGAAGCACGGAAAGTAACCCTCAACTCGTGCTAAGGAAGGGACAACGGGGCTCCTCTTGAGTTGTGGCGGGACCTTCGGGGGTCCTGTCGAGTGGAGTCGCCTGTGTCAGGGAACTTCTTGAGTCGCAGCAAGGGAGTGAAGGACCCTTTCGTGGTCCAAGAGGGAAGGTGTGATTTCACTCGTCATGCAGCAGCAGAAAAGGGCCTCAACGTGCCTGGAATGGAGAACCTCCTGGTGTTTCTCGAGTTGCAGCAGGTCTTTCTCGAGTTACGATGGGGACTTCAGCGACCTGCTCGTGTGGTTGTGTCAGGGAACTTCTTGAGTCGCAGCAAGGGAGTGAAGGACCCTTTCGTGGTCCAAGAGGGAAGGTGTGATTTCACTCGTCATGCAGCAGCAGAAAAGGGCCTCAACGTGCCTGGAATGGAGAACCTCCTGGTGTTTCTCGAGTTGCAGCAGGTCTTTCTCGAGTTACGATGGGGACTTCAGCGACCTGCTCGTGTGGCTTCAGGAGAGGCCAGTCTCCGTGTGAATGGCGAGGGACCTCTCGGGATTCTTCTCCATTCGGTGGCGGGTCCTAAGTACGCGTCTGGAGCAGCGGCTGCACCCTGAACTTTGCTCGAACGTGCTGACATGGGACTTGGGAACCTCCAGAGTGTCCACAGGGGAGTCAGGCCTCGTCTCCAGTCGAGACATGCACGCCCGATCTCCTCCTGAGCTGTAGCAGCACTGTCAGGCTTCCTGTCACTTTCACCCAGGGATATGTGGCTTTGCTCGAGGTGCCACCAGGGCTATCACACGTGTCACCATGGGTTGAGTTGATCCTCGAGGTGACAGTCGAGGCAGTGCTGGCAAATCAGTTTCATCTGGAGTGGATTGAGATTTCTGGATACTTGTGACCTGATGGCACATTCCCTGGAATTCTTCTCGACTCTCCTGTGAAGAGCACCTCCTCCTAAAATGCGACGAATACTTCGGGAATCCCTTCCCGATGAAGCAGGGAAAGGAAGCCTCATCTCAAGCTGAGGCGGGGACAACAGGGCTCCTCTAGAGTTGTGGTGGGACCATCGGTGTTCCTCTCGAGTGGAGGCGCGTTGTCGGGTTACTTCTTGAGTCGCAGAGGGGAGTGAAGGACCCTTTCGAGGTCCAAGAGGGAAGGTGTTTTTTCCCTCGACATGCGGCAGTGGAACAGGGTCTCAACGAGACTGGAAGGGAGAACCTTCTGGTGTTTCGCGAGTTGCGGCAGGTCCTCCTCGAGTTAGGACGGGGACCTCTGGGAACCGCTCGTGTGGCCTCAGGAGAGGCCAGTCACCATATGAATGGCGAGGACCTCTCGGGATTCCTCTCCAGTCGGTGCCTGGTCCTCTCTCCTCGTCTGGAGCTGTGGTCGCCGGACCATGAGGTTTCCTCAAACGTGCTGACATGGGACTTGGGTCCCTCTGCAATGTCCACAGTGGAGTAAGGCCTTGTCTCGAGTGCAGACATGCACGCCAGGTATCCTCCTGAGCTGTAGAAACACTGTCAGGCTTCCTGTCGCGTTGAAACAGGGGTCTGTGGCTTTCCCTCGAGGTGCCACCAGGGCTGTCATGCGTGCCACCATGGGGTGAGTTTATCCTCGAGATGACATTCGAGACAGTGCAGGCAAATCAGGTTTATCTGGAGTGGATTGAGATTTCTGGGTACTTGTGGCCTGATGGCACGATCCCTGGAGTTCCTCTCGACTCTCCTATGGAGAGCACCTCCTCCTGATATGTGATGGGAACGCCGGGAATCCCTTCCCGACGAAGCACGGAAAGTAATCCTCATCTTGCACTGAGGAGGGGATGACTGGGCTCCTCCTGTGTTGTGGCAGAATCCTCGGGTTCCTGTCTAGTGGAAGCGTGAGTGTCAGGGAATTTCTTAAGTTGCAGCAAGGGAGTGAAGGACCCTTTCGAGGTCGAAGTGGGAAAGTGAGCTTTCGCTCGACATGCAGCAGCAGAAAAGGGCCTCAACGAGCCTGGAAGGGGGAACCTCCTGGTGTTTCTCGAGTTGCAGCAGGTCCTTCTCGAGTTATGACAGGGACCTCAGGGACCTGCTCCTGTGGCCTCAGGAGAGGCCAGTCTCCGTGGAAATGGCGAGGGTCATCTCGGGATTCCTCACCAGTTGGTGGAGGATCCTCTGTGCTCGTCTGGAGCTGCGGCTGGACCATGAGCTTTGCTCGAACGTGCTGACATGGGACTTTGGTCCCTCTGGAGTGTCCACAGTGGAGTAAGGCCTCGTCTCGAGTGGAGACATGCATGCCAGCTATCCTCCTGAGCGGTAGCAGAATTGTCAGGCTTCCTGTCGCATTGACACAGGGATTTGTGGCTTTCCCTCGAGGTGCCACCAGGGCTGTCACACGTGACACCATGGGGTGTGTCGATCCTCGGGGTGACAGTCGAGGAAGTGCAGGGAAATCTGTTTCATCTGGAGTGGATTGAGACTTCTCGGTACCTGNCAGTTGGTGGCGGGTCCTTTGGCCTTTTCCAGATCTGCGGCCGGACCCTGAGGTTTCCTCGAATGTGCTGACATGGGACTTGGGCCACTCTGGAGTGTCCACAGGGTAGTCAGGCCTCGTCTCCAGTGGAGACATGCATGCCCCCTCTCCTCCTGAGCTGTAGCAGCGCTGTCAGGCTTCCGGTCACGTTGAAACAGGGGTCTGTGGCTTTCCCTCGAGGTGCCACCAGGGCTGTGACACGTGCCAGCATGGAGTGAGTCGATCCTCGGCGTGACAGTCGAGACTGTTCAGGGAAATCAAGTTCATCTGGAGTGGACTGAGATTTCTGGGTACTTGTGGCCTGATAGGACGACCCCTGGAGTTCCTCTTGACTCTCCTGTGGAGAGCACCTCCTCCTGATATGTGATGAGAATGCCGCGAATCCCTTCCCGACGAAGCTCGGAAAGTAACCCTCACCTCGTGCTGAAGGGGGGACAACAGGGCTCCTCTTGATTTGTGGCGGGACTTTTGGGGTTCCTGTCGAGTGGAGGCGCGTGTGTCAGGGAACTTCTTGAGTCGCAACAAGGGAGTGAAGGAACCTTTCGAGGTCCAAGAGGAAAGATGTGATTTTGCTCAACCAGCAGCAGCATAAAAGGGCCTCAAGGTGCCTCGAAGGGAGAACCTCCTGGTGTTTCTCAAGTTGCGGCAGGTCCTTCTCGAGTTACGACGGGGACCTCAGGGACCCGCTAGTGTGGCCTCAGGAGAGGCCAGGCTCCGTGCAAATGGCGAGGTACCTATTGGGATTCCTCTCCAGTTGGTGGCGGGTCCTAAGTCCTCATCCGGAGTTGCGGCCGGACCCTCAGGTTTCCTCAAAAGTGCTGACATGGGACTTGGGCCCCTCTGGAGTGTCCACAGGGGAGTCAGGCCTCGTCTCGAGTGGAGACATACACGCCCGCTCTCCTCCTGAGCTGTAGCAGCACTGTCAGGCTTCCTGTCACTTTCAGCCAGGGATCTGTGGCTTTACTCGTGGTGCCACCAGGGCTACACACGTGTCACCATGGGATGAGTCGATCTTCGTGGTGACAGTCGAGGCAGTGCAGGCAAATCAGGTTCATCTGGAGTGGACTGAGATTTCTAGATACTTGTAGCCTGATGACACATTCAATGGAGTTGCTCTCGACTCTCCTGTGAAGAGCACCTCCTCCTGAGATGCGACGGGAACCCCGGGAATCCCTTCCCGATGAATCACGGAAAGTAACACTCATCTCGCGCTGAGGAGGCGGCAACGAGGCTCCTCTTGAGTTGTGGCGGGACCCTCGGGGTTCCTCTCGAGTGGAGGCGCGTGTGTCAGGGAACTACTTGAGTCACAGCAATGGAGTGATGGACCCTTTCGAAGTCCAAGAGGGAAGGTGTGATTTCGCTGGACATGCAGCAGCAGAAAAGGGCCTCAACGTGCTTGGAAGTGAGAACATCCTGGTGTTTCTCCAGTTGCAGAAGGTTGTTCTCGCATTATGACCGGGTCCTCAGGGACCTGCTCGTGTGGCCTCAGAAGAAGCCATTCTCCATGTGAATGGCGAGGGACCTCTTGGGATTCCTCTCCAGTCGGTGGTGGGTCCTCTGTCCTCGTCTGGAGCTGCGGCCAGACCCTGAGGTTTCCTCGAACGTGCTGACATGGGACTTGGGTCGCTCTGGAGTGTCCCCAGTGGAGTCAGGCCTCGTCTCGAGTGGAGACATGCACGCCAGCTATCCTCCTGAGCTGTAGCAACACTGTCAGGCTTCCTGTCACGTTGAAACAGGGGTCTGTGGCTTTCCCTCGAAGTGCCACCAGGGCTCTGACAAGTGCCACAAAGGGATGAGTTGATGCTCGGGGTGACAGTCGAGACAATGCAGGGAAATCAGGGTCATCTGGAGTGGATTGAGACTTCTGGGTACCTGTGGCCTGATGGCACGATCCCTGCAGTTCCTCTCGACTCTCCTGTGGAGAGCACCGCTTCCTGATCTGCGATGGGAACACAGGGAATCCCTTAACGTCGAAGCAGAGAATGGAACCCTCATCTCGAGCTGAGAGGGGACAACGGGGCCCCACTTTAGTTGTGGCGGGACCCTCGGTGTTCCTCTCGAGTGGAGGAGCATGTGTGGCAGAACTTCTTGAGTCGCAACAAGGGAGTGAAGGACCCTTTCGAGGTCCAAGAGGGAAAGTGTGATTTCCCTCGACATGCGGCAGCAGAAAAGGGCCTCAACGTGCCTGGAAGGGAGAACCTCCTGGTGTTTCTCGAGTTGCAGCAGGTCCTTCAGGAGATACGACGTGGACCTCCGGGACTCGCTCGCATTGCCTCAGGAGAGGCGAGGCTCTGTGCAAATGGCGATGTACCTCTCAGGATTCCTCTCCAGTTGGTTGTGGGTTCTAAGTCCTCGTCTGGAGCAGCGGCCAAACCCTGAGGTTTCCTAGAAAGTGCTTACATAGGACTTGGGCCCCTCTGGAGTGTCCACAGAGGAGTCAGGCCTCGTATCCAGTGGAGACATGCACACCTGCTCTCCTCCTGAGCTGTAGCAGCACTGTCAGGCTTCCTGTCACATTCACCCAGGGATCTGTGGCTTTACTTGAGGTGCCACCAGGGCTATCACACTTGTCACCATGGGGTGAGTCGTTCCTCGTGGTGAGAGTTGAGGCAGTGCAGGCAAATCAGGTTCATCTGGAGTGGATTGAGATTTCTGGATACTTATGGCCTGATGGCACATTCCCTTGAGTTCCTCTAGACTCTCCTGTGAAGAGCACCTTTTCCTGAGATGTGACGGGAATGCCAGGAATCCCTTCTCGACAGAGCAGGGAAATGAACCCTCATCTCGAGCTGAGGAGGGGACAACGGGGCCCCACTTTAGTTGTGGCGGGACCCTCGGTGTTCCTCTTGAGTGGAGGCGCGTGTGTCGGGGAACTTCTTGAGTCGCAGAGGGGAGTGAAGGACCCTTTCGAGGTCCAAGAGGGAAGGTGTGATTTCCCTCGACATGTGGCACTGGAAAAGGGCCTCAACGCGACTGGAAGGGAGAACTCTCTGGTGTTTCTCGTGTTGCGGCAGGTCCTTCTCGAGTTTGATGGGGAGCTCAGCGACCTGCTCATGTGGCCTCAGGAGAGGCCAGTCTCCGTGCGAATGGCAAGGGATCTCTCGGGATTACTCTCCAGTCGGTGGCGGGTCCTAGGTCCACGTCTGGAGCTGCGACCAGAACCTGTGCTTTGCTCGAAAGTGCAGACATGGGACTAGGGCCCCTCTGGAGGGTCCACAGGGTGGTCAGGCCTCGTCTCGAGTGGAGACATGCACGCCCGCTCTCCTCCTGATTTGTATCAGCACTGTCAGGCTTCCTGTCCCGTTGCCACAGGGATCTGTGGCTTTCCCTTGAGATGCCACCAGAGCAGACACATGTGCCACCATGTGGTTAGTCGATCCTCGGGGTGACAGTCCAAGCAGTGCAGGTAAATCTGGTTCATCTGGAGTGGACTGAGACTTCTGGGTACCTGTGGCCTGATAGCACGATCCCTGGAGTTCCTCTCGAGTCTCGTGTGGAGAGCACCTCTTTATGAGATGCGACGGGAATGCTGGGAATCCCTTCCCGATGAAGCAGAGAAAGGAACCCTCATCTCGAGCTGAGGAGGGGACAACGGGGTTCCTCTTGAGTTGTGGTAGGACCCTCGGAGTTCCTCTCGAGTGGAGGCCCGTGTGTCGCGGAACTTCTTGAGTCGCAACAAGGGAGTGAAGGACCCTTTCGAGGTAGAGTGAAGGTGTGATTTCCCTGGACATGCAGCAGCAGAAAAGGGCCTGAACGAGCCTGGAAGGGAGAACCTCCTTGTGTTTCTCGAGTTGCGGCAAGTCCTTCTTGACTTACAAAGGGGACCTCAGGGACTCGCTCGTGTGGCCTCAGGAGAAGCCAGGCTCCATGCAAATGGCGAGGTACCTCTCAGGATTCCTCTCCAGTTGGTGGCGGGTCCTAAGTCCTCGTCCACAGCTGCAGCCAGACACTGATGTTTGCTAGAAAGTGCTGAGATGGGACTTGGGCCCCTCCAGAGTGTCCACAGGGGATTCAGTACTCGTCTGCAGTGGAGACATGCACGCCCGCTCACTCCTGAGCTGTAGCAGCACTGTCAGGCTTCCTGTCACTTTCACCCAGGGTTCTGTGGTTTTGCTCGAGGTGCCACCAGGTCTATCACTCGTGTCACCATGGGGTGAGTCGATCCTCGCGGGGTAAGTCGAGGCAGTGCAGGCAAATCAGGTTCATCTGGAGTGGATTGAGATTTCTGGATACTTGTGGCCTGATGGGACATTCCCTGAACTTCCTCTCGACTCTCCTGTGAAGATCAACTCCTCCTGACATGCGACGGTAATGCCGGGAATCCCTTCCCGATGAAGCAGGGAAAGGAACCCTCATCTCGAGCTGAGGAGGGGACAACGGGGCTCCTCTTGAGTTGTGGCGGGACCCTCGGGGTTCCTCTCGAGTGGAGGCGCGTGTGTCGGGGAACTTCTTGAGTTGCAGAGGGGAGTGAAGGACCCTTTCAAGGGTCAAGAGGGAAGGTGTGATTTCCCTCGACATGTGGCAGTGGAAAAGTGCTTCAAGGCGGCTGGAAGGGAGAACCTCCTGGTGTTTCTTGAGTTGCGGCAGGTCCTTCTCGAGTTACAATGGGGACCTCAGGGACGCGCTCCTGTGGCCTCAGGAGAGGCCAGTCTCCGTGCGAATGGCGAGGGACCTCTCGGAATTCCTCTCCAGTCGGTGGCGGGTCCTCTTTCCTCGTCTGGAGCTGTGGCCGGACCGTGAGGTTTCCATGAACGTACTTACAGGGGACTTGGGTCCCTCTGGAGTGTACATATTGGACACATGCCTCATCTCCAGTGGATACATGCACGCCAGCTCTTCTCCTGAGCTGTAGCAGCAGTGTCAGGCTTCCTGTCACATTCACCCAGGGATCTGTGGCTTTGCTCAAGGTGCCACCAAGGCTGTCACATGTGTCACCGTGGGTTGAGTCGATCCTAGCGGTGACAGTCAAGTCAGTGCAGGCAAATCAGGTTCATCTGGAGTGGACTGAGACTTCTGGGTAACTGTGGCCTGATAGCATGATCCATGGAGTTCCTCTCGACTCTCGTGTGGAGAGCACTTCTTCCTGAGATTCGACGGGAATGCCGGGAATCCCTTCCCGATGAAGTAGAGAAAGGAACCCTCATCTCAAGCTGAGGAGGGCACAACGGGGCTCCTCTTGAGTTGTGGCGGGACCCTCGGGGTTCCTCTCGAGTGGAGGCGCGTGTGTCGGGGAACTTCTTGAGTTGCAGAGGGGAGTGAAGGACCCTTTCAAGGGTCAAGAGGGAAGGTGTGATTTCCCTCGACATGTGGCAGTGGAAAAGTGCTTCAAGGCGGCTGGAAGGGAGAACCTCCTGGTGTTTCTTGAGTTGCGGCAGGTCCTTCTCGAGTTACAATGGGGACCTCAGGGACGCGCTCCTGTGGCCTCAGGAGAGGCCAGTCTCCGTGCGAATGGCGAGGGACCTCTCGGAATTCCTCTCCAGTCGGTGGCGGGTCCTCTTTCCTCGTCTGGAGCTGTGGCCGGACCGTGAGGTTTCCATGAACGTACTTACAGGGGACTTGGGTCCCTCTGGAGTGTACATATTGGACACATGCCTCATCTCCAGTGGATACATGCACGCCAGCTCTTCTCCTGAGCTGTAGCAGCAGTGTCAGGCTTCCTGTCACATTCACCCAGGGATCTGTGGCTTTGCTCAAGGTGCCACCAAGGCTGTCACATGTGTCACCGTGGGTTGAGTCGATCCTAGCGGTGACAGTCAAGTCAGTGCAGGCAAATCAGGTTCATCTGGAGTGGACTGAGACTTCTGGGTAACTGTGGCCTGATAGCATGATCCATGGAGTTCCTCTCGACTCTCGTGTGGAGAGCACTTCTTCCTGAGATTCGACGGGAATGCCGGGAATCCCTTCCCGATGAAGTAGAGAAAGGAACCCTCATCTCAAGCTGAGGAGGGCACAACGGGGCTCCTCTTGAGTTGTGGCGGGACCCTCGGAATTCCTCTCGAGTTGAAGCCCGTGTGTCGGGGAACTTCTTCACTGGCAGCAAGGGAGTGAAGGACCCTGTCGAGTTCCAAGAGGGAAGCTGTGATTTCCCTCGACATGCAGCAGCAGATAAGGGCCTCAACACGCCTGGAAGGGAGAACTTCCTGTGGTTTCTCGAGTTGGGGCAGGTCCTTCTTGAGTTACGACGGGGTGCCTGATAGCACGATCCCTGGAGTTCCTCTCGACTCTCGTGTTGAGAGCATATCCTCCTGAGATGCGACGGGAAGGCCAGTAATTCCTTCTTGACGAAGAAGAGAAAGGAAACCTTATCTCGAGCTGAGCAGGGAACAACGGGGCTCCTCTTGAGTTGTGGCGGGACCCTCGAGGTTCCTCTCGAGTGGAGGTGCGTGTGTCAGGGAGCTTGTTGAGTCGCAGCAAGGAAGTGAAAGACCCTTTCGAGGTCCAAGAGGGAAGCTGTGATTTCCCTCGACATGAGACAGTGGAAAAGGGCCTCAGCGCTACGGGAAGGGAGAACCTTCTCGTGTTTCTCGAGTTGCGGCAGGTCCTTCTCGAGTTACGCCGGGGACTTCTGGAACGGGACCGTGTGGCCTCAGGAGAGTCCGGTCTCTGTGCGAAAGGCGAGGGTCCTCCTGGGATTCTTCTCCAGTCTGTGGTGGATCCTCTGTCCTCGTCTGGTGCTGCGGCCGGAACCTTAGGTTTCCTCGAACGTGCTGACATGGGACTCGGGCCCCTCCGAAATGTCCACAGGCGAGTCAGGCCTCGTCTCCAGTGGAGACATGCACGCCCGCTCTCCTCCTGAGCTGTAGCAGCAGTGTCAGGCTTCCTGTCACTTTCACCCAGGGATCTCTGTTTGTGCTCGAGGTGCCACCAGGTCTATCACACGTGTCATCATGGGGTCAGTTGATCCTCGCAATGACAGTCGAGGCAGTGCATGCAAATCAGGTTCATCTGGAGTGGATTGAGATTTCTCGATGCTTGTGGCCTGATGGCACATTCCCTGTAGTTCCTGTAGACTCTCCTGTGAAGAACACCTCCTTCTGAGATTCGCTGGGAACACCGGGAATCCCCTCATGACGAAGCAGGGAAAGGAACCCATATCTCGACCTGAGGAGTGGTCAACGGGGCTCCCCTTGAGTTGTGGCGGGACCCTCGGGGTTCCTCTCTAGTGGAGGCACGTCTGTTGGGGAACTTCTTGAGTCGCAGAGGGGAGTGAAGGACCCTTTCTAGGTCCAAGAGGGAAGGTGTGAATTCCCTCGACATGCGGCAGTGGAAATGGGCCTCAACGCGGCTGGAAGGCAGAACCTTCTGGTGTTTCTCGAGTTGCGGCAGGTGTTTCTCGAGTTACGACGGGGATCTCTGGAACCCGCTCGTATGGCCTCAGGAGAGGCCAGTCTCCATGCCTATGGCGAGGGACTTCTCGAAATTCCTCTCCAGTCGGTGGCGGGTCCTCTGTCCTCGTCTGGAGCTGTGGCCAGAACCTGAGGTTTCCTCGAACGTGCTGACATGGGACTTGGGTCCCTCTGGAGTGTCCACAGTGGAGTCAGGCCTCATCTCGAGTGGAGACATGCACGCCAGCTATCCTTCTCAGCTGTACCAACACTGTCAGGCTTCCTGTCACGTTGAAAGAGGGGTCTGGGTCTTTCCCTCGAGGTGCCACCAGGGCTGTCACACGTGCCACCATGGGGTGAGTCGATCCTCGGGGTGACAGTCGAGGCAGAGCAGGGAAATCAGGTTCATCTGGAGTGGATTGAGACTTCTGGGTATTTGTGGCCTGATGGCACGATCCCTGGAGTTCCTCTCGACTCTCCTGTTTAGAGCACCTCCTCCTGATATGCGATTGGAATGCCGCGAATCCCTTCCCGACGAAGCACGAAAAGTAACCCTCATCTCACGCTGAGGAGGGGACAACGGGGCACCACTTGAGTTGTGGCAGGACCCTCGGGGTTCCTGTCTAGGGGAGGCACGTGTGTCAGGGAACTTCTTGAGTCGCAGCAAAGGAGTGAAGGACCCTTTCGAGGTCCAAGAGGGAAGGTGTGATTTCGCTCGACATGCAGCAGCAGAAAGGGGCCTCAACGCGCCTGGAAGGGGGAACCTCCTAGTGTTTCTCGCATAGCAGCAGGTCTTTCTCGAGTTATGACGGGGACCTCAGGGACCTGCTCGTGTGGCCTCAGGAGAGGCCAGTCTCCATGCGAATGTCGAGGGACCTCTCGGGATTCCTCTCCAGTAGGTGGCGGGTCCTAGGTCTGCGTCTGGAGCTGCGGCCGGACCCTGAGCTTTGCTCGAAAGTGCTGACATTGGACTTGCGTCCCTCTGGAGTGTCAACAGGGTGGTCAGGCCTCGTCTCGAGTGTAGACATGCACGCCCGCTCTCCTCCTGAGCTGTAGCAGCATGGAGGCGCGTGTGTCAGGGAACTTCTTGAGTCACAGCAAAGGAGTGAAGGACCCTTTCGAGGTCCAAGAGGGAAGGTGTGATTTCGCTCGACATGCAGCAGCAGAAAAGGGCCTCAACGCGCCTGGAAGGGGGAACCTCCTAGTGTTTCTCGCATTGCAGCAGGTCTTTCTCGAGTTATGACGGGGACCTCAGGGACCTGCTCGTGTGGCCTCAGGAGAGGCCAGTCTCCATGCGAATGTCGAGGGACCTCTCGGGATTCCTCTCCAGTAGGTGGCGGGTCCTAGGTCTGCGTCTGGAGCTGCGGCCGGACCCTGAGCTTTGCTCGAAAGTGCTGACTTTGGACTTGCGTCCCTCTGGAGTGTCAGCAGGGTGGTCAGGCCTCATATGAAGTAGAGACATGCATGCCCGCTCTCCTCCTGAGCTGTAGCAGCCCTGTCAGGCTTCCTGTCACGTTGACACAGGGATCTGTGGCTTTCTCTCAAAATTCCTCCAGGGCTGTCACGCGTGCCACCATGGGTTGAGTCGATCCACTGAGTGACAGTCGAGGCAGTGCCGGGAAATCAGGTTCTTCTGTTGTGGATTGAGACTTCTGGGTACCTGTGGCCTGATAGCACAATTCCTGGAGTTCCTCTCGACTCTCGTGTGGAGAGCACCTCCTCCAGAGATGTGACGGGAATGCCGGGAATCCCTTCCCGACGAAGCAGAGAAAGGAACCCTCATCTTGAGCTGAGGAGAGCACAACCGGGCTCCTCTTGAGTTGTGGCGGGACCCTCGGGGTTCCTCTAGAGTGGAGGCGGGTGTGTCAGGGAACTTCTTGAGTCACAGCAAGGGAGTGAAAGACCCTTTCGAGGTCCAAGAGGGAAGGTGTGATTTCCCTCGACGTGCGGCAGTGGACAAGGGCCTCAACGCGCCTGGAAGTGAGAACCTCCTGGTATTTCTCGAGTTGCAGCAAGTTCTTCTCGATTTACTTCGGGGACCTCAGGGACCCGCTCCTGTGGCCTCAAGAGAGGCCAGGCTCCGTGCAAATGGCGAGGTACTTCTCGAGATTCCTCTTCAGTTGGTGGCTGGTCCTAAGTTCTCGTCTGGAGTTGCGTCCACACCCTGTGGTTTCCTCGAAAGTGCTGACATGGGACTTGGGCCCCTCCGGAGTGTCCACAGGGAAGTCAGGCCTCGTCTCCAGTGGAGAAATGCACGCCCGCTGTCCTTCTGAGCTTTAGCAGGAGTGTCAGTCTTTCTGTCACTTTCACCCATGGATCTGGGGCTTTGTTTGTGGTGTCACAGGTCTGTCACATGTGTCATCATGGGGTGAGTCGATCCTCACGGTGACAATCGAGACAGTGCAGGGAAATCAGGTTCATCTGGAGTGGATTGAGACTTCTGGGTACTTGTGGCCTGATGGCACATTCCCTGGAGTTCCTCTCGACTTTCCTGTGGAGAGCACCTCCTCCTGATATGCTATGGGAATGCCGCGAATCCCTTACCAATGAAACACAGAAAGTAATACCAATTTCGCGCTGACTAGGGGACAACGGGCTCCTCTTGAGTTGTGGAGGGGCCCTCAGGTTTCCTGTCAAGTGGAGGCACGTGTGTCAGGGAACTTCTTGAGTCACAGCTAGGGCTGAAGTACCCTGTCGAGGTCCAAGAGGAAAGGTGTGATTTTGCTCGACATGCAGCAGCAGAAAAGGGCCTCAACGCGCCTGGAATGGAGAACCTACTGGTGTTTCTCGAATTGCAGCAGGTCCTTCTCGAGTCATGACGTGGAGGTCAGGGACCTACTCGTGTGGTCAGAGGAGAGGCCAGTCTCCGGTTGAATGGCGAGGGACCTCTCGGGATTCCTCTCCATTCGGTGACAGGTCCTAGGTCCGTGTCTGGAGCTGCGGCCGGACTCTGAGTTTTCCTCGAACGTGCTGACATGAGACTAGGGTCCCTCAGGCGTGTCCACAGTGGAGTCAGGCCTCATCTCGAGTGGAGACATGCACGCCGGCTCTCCTCCTGAGCTGTAGCAGCACTGTCAGGCTTCCTGTCACTTTCACCCAGGGATCTTTGGCTTTGCTCAAGGTGCCACCAGAACTATCACAGGTGTCACCATGGGGTGAGTCGATCCTCGCGGTGATAGTCGAGGCACTGCAGGCAAATCAGGTTCATCTGGATTGGATTCATATTTCTGGATAATTGTGACCTGATGGCACATTCTCTGGAGATCCTCTCGACTCTCCTGTGAAGAACACCTCCTCCTGAGATGCGACGGTAATGCCGGGAATCCCTTCCCAGCGAAGCAGGGAAAGGAACCCACATCTTGAGTGAGGAGAGGACAACGGGGCTCCTCTTGAGCTGTGGCGGGACCCTCGGGGTTCCTGTCGAGTGAAGGCGCGTGTGTCGGGGAACTTCTTGAGTCGCAGAAGGAAGTGTAAGACCCTTTCGAGGTTCAAGAGGGAATATGTGATTTCCCTCGACATGCGTCAGTGGAAAAGGGCCTCAACGCGACTGGAAAGGAGAACCTTCTAGTGTTTCTCGAGTTGCGGCAGGCCCTTCTCGAGTTACGACGGGGACCTCTGGGACCCGCTCCTTTGGCCTCAGGAGAGGCCAGTCTCTGTGCGAATGGCGAGGGACATCTCTGGATTCCTCTCCAGTCGGTGGCAGGTCCTCTGTCTTCATCTGAAGCTGTGGCCGGACCCTAAGGTTTCCTCGAACGTTGTGACATGGGACTTGGGTCCTTCTCGAGAGTCCACAGTGGAGTCAGGCCTCGTCTCAAGTAGAGACATACATGCCAGCTATCCTCCTGAGCTGTAGCAACTTTTTCAGGCTTCCTGTCGTGTTGAAACAGTGGTCTGTGGCTTTCCTTCGAGGTGCCACCAGGGCTCTCAAACGTGCAACCATGGGGTTAGTCGATCCTCAGGCTGACAGTTGAGACAGTGCAGGGAAATCAGGTTCATCTGGAGTGGAATGAGACTTCTGGGTACTTGGGGCCTGATGGCACGATGCCTGGAGTTCCTCTCGACTCTCCTGTAGAGAGCACCTCCTCCTGATATGCAATGGGAACGCCGCTAATCCCTTCCTGGCGAAGCATGGAAAGAACATTCGTCTCGCGCTGAGGAGGGGACAACAGGGCTCCTCTTGAATTTTGGCGGGACCCTAGGGGATCCTGTCAAATGGACGTGCGTGTGTCAGGGAACTTCTTGAGTCACAGCAAGGGAGTGAAGGACCCTTTCGTGGTCCAAGAGGGAAGGTGTGATTTCGCTCACCATGCAGCAGCAGAAAAGGGCTTCAACGCGCCTGGAAGGGAAAACCTCCTGGTGTTTTTCGAGTTGTGGCAGGTTCTTCTTAGTTACGATGGGGACCTCAGGGACCCGCTCGGGTGGCCTCAGGAGAGACCAGTCTCCGTGCGAATGGCGAGGTACCTCTCGGGATTCCTCTCCAGTTGGTGTCGATTCCTAGGTCCGCGTTAGGAGCTGCGGCCAGACCCTGAGCTTTGCTCGATAGTGCTGACATGAGACTTGGGTCCCTGTGGAGTGTCTACAGGTTAGTCAGGCCTCGTCTCGAGTGGAGGCATGCACACCCGCTCTCCTCCTGAGCTGTAGCAGCACTGTCAGGCTTCCTGTCGTGATGACACAGGGATTTGTGGCTTTCCCTCGAGATGCCACCAGGGCTGTCACACGTGCCACCATGGTGTTAGTCGATCGTCGGCGTGGCAGTCGAGGCAGTGCAGGGAAATCTGGTTCATCAGGAGTGGATTGAGACTTCTGGGTACCTGTGGCCTGATAGCACGATCCCAGGAGCTCCTCTAGACTCTCTTGTGGAGAGCACCTCCTCCTGAAATGCGACGGGAGTGCCGGGAATCCCTTCCTGACGAAGCAGAGAAAGGAACCCTCATCTAGATCTGAGGAGGGGCAACCGGACTCCTCTTGAGTTGCGGCGGGACCATCGGGGTGCATCTCGAGCGGAGGCGTGTGTGTCGGGGAACTTCTTGAGTCGCAGCAAGGGAGTGAAGGACCCTTTCGAGGTCCAAGAGGGAAGGGGTGATTTCACTCAACATGCAGCAGCAGAAAAGGGCCTCAACGTGCCTGGAAGGGAGAACCTCCTGGTGTTTCTCGAGTTGCGGCAGGTCCTTCTCGAGTTACGACGGGAACCTCAGAGAACCGCTCGTGTGGCCTCAGGAGTGTCCAGGCTCCGTGCAAATAGCAAGGTATCTCTCGGGATTCCTCTCCAGTTATTGGCGGGTCCTAAGTCCTCGTCCAGAGCTGCGGCCAAACCCTGAGGTTTCCTCGAAAGTGCTGACATGGGACTTGGGCATCTCCAAAGTGTCCACTGGAGAGGCAGGCCTCGTCTCCAGTGGAGACATGCATGCCACTCTCCTCCTGAGCTGTAGCAGCACTGTCAGGCTTCCTAACATTTTCACCCAGGGTTCCGTGGCTTTGCTCAAGTACCACCAGGGCTATCACACGTGCCACCATGGGGTGTGTCAATCCTCGGGGTGACAGTCGAGGCAGTGCAGGGAAATCAGATTCATCTGGAGTGGATTGAGACTTCTGGGTACTTGGGGCCTGATGGCAGGATCCCTGGAGTTCCTCTCGACTCTCCTGTAGAGAGCCCCTCCTCCTGATATGCGATGGGAACACCACGAATCCCTTCCCGATGAAGCATGGAAATTAACTCTCATCTTGCGCTGAGGAGGGGACAACAGGGCTCCTCTTGAATTTTGATGGGACCCTCGGGGATCCTGTCCAGTGGAGGCACGTGTGTCAGGGAACTTCTTGAGTCACAGCAAGGGAGTGAAGGACCCTTTTGTGATCCAAGAGGGAAGGTGTGATTTCGCTCGACATGACACAACAGTAAAGGTCCTCAATGCGCCTGGTAGGGAGAATCTCCTGGTGTTTCTCGACTTGCGGCAGGTCCTTCTCGAGTTACAACGGGACCTCAGAGATCTGCTCGTGTGGCCTCAGGAGAGGCCAGTCTCCATGCGAATGGCGAGGGACCTCTCGGGATTCCTCTCCAGTCGGTGGCGGGTCCTAGGTCCGCGTCTGGAGCTGCGGCCGGACACTGAGCTTTGCTCAAAAGTGCTGACATGGGACTTGGGTCCCTCTGGAGTGTCCACAGGCTGGTCAGGCCTCGTCTCGAGTGGAGACATGCACGCCCGCTCTACTCCTGAGCTGTAGAAGCACTGTCAGGCTTCCTGTCATGTTGACACAGGGATCTGTGGCTTTCCCTCGAGATGCCACCAGGGCTGTCATATGTGCCACCATGGGGTGAGTCGATCCTTGGGGTGACAGTCGAGAGAGTGCAGGGAAATCAGATTCATCTGAAGTGGATTGAGACTTCTGGTTACGTGGGGCCTGATGGCACGATTCCTGGAGTTCCTCTCGACTCTCCTTGGAGAGCACCTCCTCCTGAAATGCAAAGAGAACGTCGCGAATCCCTTCCCAACCAAGCATGGAAAGTGACCCTCATCTTGCGCTGAGGAGGGGACAACGCGGCTCCTCTTGAGTTGTTGCGGGACCCTCATGGTTCCTGTCGAGTGGAGGCACGTGTGTCAGGGAACTTCTTGAGTCGCACCAAGGGAGTGAAGGACCCTTTCGAGGTGCAAGAGGGAAGGTGAGATTTCGTTCGACATGCAGCAGCAGAAAAGGGCTTCAACGTGCCTGGAAGGGAAAATCTCCTGATATTTCTCGAGTTGCAGCAGCTCCTTCTCGGGTTATGATGGGGACCTCAGGGACCCGCTCGTGTGGCCTCAGGAGAAACCAGTCTCTGTGTGAATGGCGAGGTACCTCTCGGGATTCCTCTCCAGTCGGTGTCAAGCCCTAGGTCCAAGTTAGGAGCTGTGGCCAGACACTGAGCTTTGCTCGAAAGTGCTGACATGGGACTTGGGTCACTCTGGAGTGTCCAGAGGGAGGTCAAGCCTCGTCTTGAGTGGAGACATGCAAGCCCGCTCTCCTCCTGTGCTGTAGCAGCACTGTCAGGATTCCTGTCACTTTCACCCAGGGATTCGTGGCTTTGCTCAAGGTGTCACCAGGGCTATCACACGTGTCACCATGGGGTCAGTTGATCCTAGCGGTGACAGTTGAAGCAGTGCAGCCAAATCAGGTTCGTCTATAGTGGATTGAGATTTCTGAATACTTGTGGCCTGATGGCACACTCCCTGGAGTTACTCTCGACTCTGCTATGAAGAGCACCTCCTCCTGAGATGCAACGGGAACGCCGGGAATCCCTTCCCAACGAAGCAGGGAATGGAACCCCCATCTCGAGTTGAGGAGGGGACAACGGGGCTCCTCTTGAGTTGTGTCTTGGGTCACTCTGGAGTGTCCAGAGGGAGGTCAAGCCTCGTCTTGAGTGGAGACATGCAAGCCCGCTCTCCTCCTGTGCTGTAGCAGCACTGTCAGGATTCCTGTCACTTTCACCCAGGGATTCGTGGCTTTGCTCAAGGTGTCACCAGGGCTATCACACGTGTCACCATGGGGTCAGTTGATCCTAGCGGTGACAGTTGAAGCAGTGCAGCCAAATCAGGTTCGTCTATAGTGGATTGAGATTTCTGAATACTTGTGGCCTGATGGCACACTCCCTGGAGTTACTCTCGACTCTGCTATGAAGAGCACCTCCTCCTGAGATGCAACGGGAACGCCGGGAATCCCTTCCCAACGAAGCAGGGAATGGAACCCCCATCTCGAGTTGAGGAGGGGACAACGGGGCTCCTCTTGAGTTGTGATGAGACCCTCGGGGTTCCTCTCGAGTGTAGGCGCATGTCTTGTGGAACTTCTTGAGTCGCAGAGGGGAGTGAAGGACCCTTTCGAGGTCCAAGAGGGACGGTGTGATTTCCCTCAACATGCAACAGTGGAAAAGGGCCTCAACGTTACTGGAAGGGGAACCTTCTGGTGTTTCTCGAGTTGGGGTAGGTCCTTCTCGAGTTATGACGGGGTCCTCTGAGACCCGCTCGTGTGGCCTCACAAGAGACCAGTCTCCGTTGAAATGGCGAGGAACCGCTAGGGATTCCTCTCCAATCGGTGACGTGTCTTCTATGCTCGTCTGGAGCTGTGGCCGGAACCTGTGGTTTCCTTGAACGTCCTAACATGGGACATGGGTCCCTCTGGAGTGTCCACAGTGGAGTCAGGCCTCCTCTCGAGTGGAGACATGCACACCAGCTATCCTCCTGAGGTGTAGCAACACTGTTAGTCTTCCTGTCGTGTTGAATCAGGGATCTCTGGCTTTCCCTCGAGATACCACCAGGGCTGTCACACGTGCCACCATGGGGTTAGTCGATCCTCGGGGTGACATTCGAGGCAGTGCGGGGAAATATGGTTCATCTGGAGTGGATTGAGACTTCTGGGTATCTGTGGTCTGATAGCACGATCCCTGGAGTTCCTCTCGACTCTCGTGTGGAGAGCACCTCCACCTGAGATGCAACGGGAACGCCAGGAATCCCTTCCCGACGAAGCACAGAAAGGAAACCTCACCTCAGGCTGAGGAGGGGACAACGGGTCTCCTCTTGAGTTGTGGCGGGACCCTCGGTGTACCTCTCGAGGGGAGGCACGTGTGTCAGGAAACTTCTTGAGTCGCAGCAAGGGAGTGAAGGACCCTTTCGAGGTCCAAGAGGGAAGTGTGATTTGCCTCAACATGCAGTAGTGGAATAGGGCCTAAACGCAACTAAAAGGAAAACCTTATGATTTTTCTCGAGTTGCGGCAGGTCCTTCTCGAGTTACGTCGGAGACCTCTGGGACCCGCTCGTGTGGCCTCAGGAGAGGCCAGTCTCCATGCCAATGGCGAGGGACCTCTCGGGGTTCCCCTCCAGTCCGTGGTGGGTCCTCTGTCCTCGTCTGGAACTGCGGCTGGACCCTGAGATTTCCTCGAAAGTGCTGACATGGAACTTGGGTCCCTCTGGAGTGTCCACAGTGGAGTCAGGCCTCCTGTCGAGTGGAGACATGCACGCCAGCTATCCTCCTGAGCAGTAGCAACACTGGCAGGCTTCCTGTCGCATTGAAACAGGGGTCTGAGTCTTTCCCTCGAGGTGCCACCAGGGCTGTCACACGTGCTACCATGGGGTGAGTCGATCCTTGGGGTGATAGTCGAGACAGTACAGGGAAATCAGGTTCATGTGGAGTGGATTGAGACTTTTGGGTACTTGTGGCCTGATGTCACGATGCTTAGAGTTCCACTCAACACTCGTGAGGAGAGCACCTCCTCCTGATATGCGATGGGAACACCACGAATCCCTTCCCAACGAAGCACGGAAAGGAACCCACATCTCGCTCTGAGGAGGGGACAACGGGGCTCCTCTTGAGTTGTGGCAGGACCCTCGGAGTTCCTGTCGAGTAGAGGCACATGTGTCAGGGAACTTCTTGAGTCGCAGCAAGGGAGTGAAGGACACTTTCGAGGTCAAAGATGGAAGGGGTGATTTCCGTCGACATGCAGTAGTGGAAAAGGGCCTCAACACACCGGGAAGGGAGAACATCCTGGTGTTTCTCGAGTTGCGGCAGGTCCTTCTCGAGTTACGACGGGGACCTCAGGGACCCGCTAGTGTGGCCTCAGTAGAGGCCAGGCTCCGTGCACATGGCGAGGTACCTCTTGGGATTCCTTTCCAGTTGGTGGCGGGTCATAAGTCCTCTTACGGAGCTGCGGCCAGATCCTGAGGTTTCCTCAAAAGTGCTGACATGAGACTTGGGCCCCTCCAGAGCATCCACAGTGTAGTCAGACCTTGTCTCGAGTGGAGACATGCACGCCCCCTCTCCTCGTGAACTGTAGCAACACTGTCAGTCTTCCTGTCACTTTCACCCAGGGATCTGTGGCTTTGCTCGAGGTGCCACCATGGCTATCACACATGTCACCATGGGGTGAGTCGATCCTCGCGGTGGCAGTCGAAGCAGTGCAGGGAAATCGGTTCATCTGGAGTGGATTGAGATTTCTGGATACTTGTGGCCTCATGGCACATTCCCTGGAGTTCCTCTCGACTCTACTGTGAAAAACACCTCTTCCTGAAATGCGATGGGAACGCCGGGGATTCCTTCCCTCCTGTCACTTTCACCCAGGGATCTGTGGCTTTGCTCGAGGTGCCACCATGGCTATCACACATGTCACCATGGGGTGAGTCGATCCTCGCGGTGGCAGTCGAAGCAGTGCAGGGAAATCGGGTTCATCTGGAGTGGATTGAGATTTCTGGATACTTGTGGCCTCATGGCACATTCCCTGGAGTTCCTCTCGACTCTACTGTGAAAAGCACCTCCTCCTGAAATGCGATGGGAACGCCGGGGATTCCTTCCCGATGAAGCAGGCAAAGGAACCCTCATCTCGAGCTGAGGAGGGGACAAAGGGGCTCCTCTTGAGTTTTGGCGGGACCCTCAGGGTTCCTCTCAAGTGGAGGCGCATGTGTCGGAGAACTTCTTGAGGCACAGCAAGGGAGTGAAGGACCCTTTCGAGGTCCACGAGGGAAGGTATGATTTCCCTCGACATGAGGCAGCGTAAAAGGTTCTCAACCCGTCTGGAAGGGAGAGCCTCCTGGTGTTCCTCGAGTTGCGGCAGGTCCTTCTCGAGTTACGACGGGGAACTCAGGGACCTGCTCGTGTGGCCTCAGGAGAGGCCAGTCTCCGTGCAAATGTTGAGGGACCTCTCGGGATTCCTCTCCAATCAGTGGCGGGTCCTAGGTCCGGCTCTGGAGCTGCGGCCGGAACCTGAGATTTCCTCGAAAGTGCTGTCATGGGACGTGGGCCGCTCCAGAGTGTCCACACGGGAGGCAGGCCTCGGCTCGAGTGGAGACATGCACGCCAGCTATCTTCCTGAGCTGTAGCAACACTGTCAGGCTTCCTGTCGTGTTGAAACAGGGGTCTGTGTCTTTCCCTAGAGGTGCCACCAGGGCTGTCACATGTGCCACCAAGGGGTGAGTCGATCCTCGGTGTGAGTCGAGACAGTGCAGGGAAATCAGGTTCATCTGGAGTGGATTGAGACTTCTGGGTACTTGTGGCCTGATGGCATGATCCCTGAAGTTCCTCTCGACTCTCCTGTGGAGAGCACCTCCTCCTGATATGCGATGGGAATGCCGCAAATATCTTCCCAAGGAAGCACGGAAAGTAACCCTCATCTCACGCTGAGGAGGGGACAACGGGGCTCCTCTTGAGTAGTGGCGGGAACCTCAGGGTTCCTGTCGAGTGGAGGCGAGTGTGTCAGGAACTTCTTGAGTCGTAGCACGGGAGTGAAGGACCCTTTCGAGGTCCAAGAGGGAAGGTTTGATTTCCCTCGACATGAGCAGCAGAAAAGGGCCTCAACCCGCCTGGAAGGGAGAACCTCCTGGTGTTTCTCGAGTTGCGGCAGGTCCTTCTCGAGTTACGACGGGGACCTCAGGGACCCGCTAGTGTGGCCTCAGTAGAGGCCAGGCTCCGTGCACATGGCGAGGTACCTCTTGGGATTCCTTTCCAGTTGGTGGCGGGTCATAAGTCCTCTTACGGAGCTGCGGCCAGATCCTGAGGTTTCCTCAAAAGTGCTGACATGAGACTTGGGCCCCTCCAGAGCATCCACAGTGTAGTCAGACCTTGTCTCGAGTGAAAAGGGCCTCAACCCGCCTGGAAGGGAGAACCTCCTGGTGTTTCTCGAGTTGCGGCAGGTCCTTCTCGAGTTACGACCGGGAACTCAGGGACCCACTCGTGTGGCCTCAGGAGAGGTCAGTCTCCATGCACATGGCCAGGGACCTCTTGGGATTCCTCTCCAGTTGGTGGCGGGTCCTAAGTCCTCTTACGGAGCTGCGGCCAGACCCTGAGGTTTCCTCAAAAGTGCTGACATGGGACTGGTCTCCTCCAGAGCGTCCAGAGTGTAGTCAGGCCTCATCTCGAGTGGAGACATGCACGCCTCCTCTCCTCATGAACTGTAGCAGCAATGTCAGGTTTCCTGTCACTTTCACCCAGGGATCTGTGGCTTTGCTCGAGGTGCCACAAGGGCTATCACACGTTTCACCATGGGGTGAGTCGATCCTCGCGGTGGCAGTTGAGTTAGGACAGGCAAATCAGTTTCATCTGGAGTGGATTGAGACTTCTGCATACTTGTGGCCTGATGGCACGATCCCTGGAGATCATCTCGACTCTCCTGTGGAGAGCACCTCCTCCTGGTTTGCTATGGGAATCAGGGAATCCGTTCCCAACGATGCACGAAAAGTAACACTCCTCTCGCGCTGAGGAGGGGACAACAGGGTTCCTCTTGAGTTGTGGCTGGACCCTTGGGATTCCTGTCGAGTGGAGGCATGTGTGTCACGGAACTTCTTGAGTCGCAGCAAGGGAGTGAAGGACCCTTTCGAGGTCCAAGAGGGAAGGTGTGATTTCGCTCCAAATGCAGCAGCAGAAAAGGGCCTCAATGCGCCTGGAAGGGAGAACCTTCTGGTGTTCCTCGAGTTGCAGCAGGTCCTTCTTGAGTTACGACGGGGACCTCAGGGACCTCCTCGTGTGGCCTGAGCAGAGGCCAGTCTCCGAACGAATGGTGAGGGACCTCTCGGGATTCCTCTCCCGTCGGTGCCGGGTCCTAAGTCCTCGTCTGGAGCTGCGGACGGACCCTGAGGTTTACTCGAAAGTGCTGACGTGGGACTTGGGCACCTCCGGAGTGTCCACAGGGGAGTCAGGCCTCGTCTCCAGTGGAGACATGCATGCCCGCTCTCCTCGTGAGCTGTAGCAGCAATGTCAGGCTTCCTGTCACTTTCACCGAGGGATCTGTGGCTTTGCTCGAGGTGCCACCAGGGCTATCACACGTGTCACCATGGGGTGAGTCGATTCTCGCTGTGACAGTCTAGGCAGTGCAGGCAAATCGTGTTCATCTGGAGTGATTGAGGTTTCTGGATACTTGTGGCCTGGTGGCACATTCCCTGGAGTTCCTCTGGACTCTCCTGTGAAGAAGACCTCCTCCTGAAATGCGATGGGAACACCGGGAATCCCTTCCTGACGAAGCAGGGAAAGGAAACCTCATCTCGAGCTGAGGAGGGGACAACTGGGCTCCTCTTGAGTTTTGGCGGGACCCTCGCGGTTCCTCTCGAGTGGAGGCGCGTGTGTTGGGAAACTTCTTGATTCGCAGAGGGGAGTGAAGGAACCTTTCGAGGTCCAAGAGGGAAGGTGTGATTTCCCTTGACATGCGGCAGTGGAAAAGGGCCTCAACGCGACTGGAATTGAGAACATTCTGGTGTTCCTCGAGTTGCAGCAGGTCCTTCTCGAGTTAAGACGGGGACCTCTGGGACACGCTCGTGTGGCCTCAGGAGAGGCCAGTCTCCGTACGAATGGCGAGGGACTTCTTGGATTCCTCTCCAGTCGGTGGCGTGTGCTCTGTCCTCGTCTGGAGCTGGGGCCGGACCCTGAGGTTTCCTCAAAAATGCTGACGTGGGATTTGGTTCCCTCTGGTATGTCCACAGTGGACTCAGTCCTCAGCTCTAGTGGAGACATGCACGCCAGCTATCCTCCTGAGCTGTAGCAACACTGCCAGGATTCCTGTCGCGTTGAGACAGGGGTCTGAGGCTTTCCCTCGAGGTGCCACCAGGGCTGTCACACGTGCCACCACGGGGCGAGTCGATCTTCGGGGTGACAGTCGAGACAGTGCAGGGAAATCAGGTACATCTGGAGTGGATTGAGACTTCTGGGTATTTTTGGCCTGATGGCACGATCCCTGAAGTTCCTCTCGAGTCTCCTGTGGAGAGCACCTCCACCTGATAAGCGATGGGAATGCCGCAAATCCCTTCCCGATGAAGCACGGAAAGTAACCCTCATCTCGCGCTGAGGAGGGGACACCTGGGCTCCGCTTGAGTTGTGGCAGGTCCTTTGGGGTTCCTCTCGAGTGGAGGTGCATGTGTCAGGGAACTTTTGAGTCGCAGCAAGGGAGTGAAGGACCCTTTCGAGGTCCATGAGGGAATGTGTGATTTCCCTCGATATGCAGCAGAGGAAAAGGGCCTCAACGCGCCTGGAAGGGAGCACCTCCTGGTGTTTCTCGATTTGTGGCAGTTCCTTCTCGAGTTACGACGGGGAACTCAGGGACCCGTTTGTGTGGCCTCAGGAGAGGCCAGGCTCCGTGCAAATGGCGAGGTACCTCTCGGTATTCCTCTCCAGTTGGTGGCGGGTCCTAAGTTCTCATCTGGAGCTGTGGCCAAAACCTGGAGTTTCCTCGAATGTGCTGACATGGGACTTGGGCCCCTCCGGAGTGTCCACTGGGGATCAGGCCTCGTCTCCAGTGGAGACATGCCCGCCTGCTCTCCTCCTGAGCTGTAGCAGCACTGTCAGGCTTCCTGTCACGTTCACCCAGGAATCTGTGGCTTTGCTCGAGGTGCCACAAGGGCTATCACACGTGTCACCATGGGGTGAGTCGATCCTCAGGGTGACAGTCGAGGCTGTGCAGGCAAATCAGGTTCATCTGGAGTGGATTGAGATATCTGGATACTTGTGGCCTCATGGCACATTCCCTGGAGTTCCTCTAGACTCTGCTGTGAAGAGCACCTCCTCCTGAGACGCGATGGGAACGACGGGAATCCTTTACCGACGAAGCAGGGAAAGGAACCCTCATCTCGAGCTGAGGAGGAGACACCGGGGCTCCTCTTGAGTTGTGGTGGGACCCACGGGGTTCCTCTTGAGTGGAGGCGCATCTGTTGGGGAACTTCTTGAGATGCAGAGGGGAGTGAAGGACCCTTTCGAGGTCCAAGAGGGAAGGTGTGATTTCCCTTGACATGCAGCAGTGGAAAAGGGCCTCAATGTTACTGGAAGGGGAACCTTCTGGTGTTTCTCGAGTTGCGGTAGGTCCTTTTCGAGTTATGATGGGGACCTCTGGGACCCACTCGTGTGGCCTCACGAGACATCAGTCTCCGTGCAAATGGCAAGTAACCGCTTGGGATTCCCTCCAGTCGGTGGCGGGTCTTCTGTGCTCGTCTGGAGCTGTGGCCGGACCCTGTGGTTTCCTCGAACGTCCTGACATGGGACATGGGTCCCTCTGGAGTGTCCACAGTGGAGTCAGGCCTCGTCTCGAGTGGAGACATGCACACCAGCTATCCTCCTGAGCTGTAGCAACACTGTCAGTCTTCCTGTTGTGTTGAATCAGGGATCTGTGGCTTTCCCTTGAGATGCCACCAGGGCAGTCACACGTGCCACTGTGGGGTTAGTCGATCCTCGGTGTGACATTGGAGGCTGTGCAGGGAAATCTGGTTCATCTGTAGTGGATTGAGACTCCTGGGTACCTGTGGCCTGATAGTACGATCCCTGGAGTTCCTCTCGACTCTCGTGTGGAGAGCACCTCCACCTGAGATGCGACGGGAACGCCGGGAATCCCTTCCCGACGAAGCACAGAAAGGAAACCTCACCTCAGGCTGAGGAGGGGACAACGGGTCTCCTCTTGAGTTGTGGCGGGACCCTCGGGGTACCTCTGGAGCGGAGGCGCGTGTGTCAGGAAACTTCTTGAGTCCCAGCAAGTGAGTGAAGGACCCTTTCGAGGTCCAAGAGGGAAGGTGTGATTTGCCTCGATATGCGGCAGTGGAATAGGGCCTCAACGCAACTGAAAGGAAAACCTTATGAATTTTCACGAGTTGCGGCAGGTCCTTCTCGAGTTACGTCGGAGACCTCTGGGACCCGCTCGTGTGGCCTCAGGAGAGGCCAGTCTCCATGCCAATGGCGAGGGACCTCTCGGGATTCCTCTCCAGTCTGTGGTGGGTCCTCTGTCCTCGTCTGGAACTGTGGCCGGACCCTGAGGTTTCCTCAAAAGTGCTGAAATGGGACTTGGGCTCCTCCAGAGCGTCCACAGTATAGTCAGACCTCGTCTCGAGTGGAGACATGCACGCCCCCTCTCCTCGTGAACTGTAGCAACACTGTCAGTCTTCCTGTCACTTTCACCCAGGGATCTGTGGCTTTACTCGAGGTGCCACCAGGGTGTCACACGTGTCACCATGGGTTGAGTCGATCCTCGGTGTGAAAGTCGAGACAGTGCAGGGAAATCAGGTTCATCTGGAGTGGATTGAGACTTCTGGGTACTTGTGGCCTGATGGCACGATCCCTGGAGTTCCCCTCGATCCTCCTGTGGAGAGCAACTCCTCCTGATATGCGATGGGAATGCCACGAATCTCTTCCCGACGAAGCACGGAAAGTAACCCTCATCTCGCGCTGAGGAGGGGACAACTGAGCTCCTCTTGAGCTGTGGCGGGACTCTCGGGGTTCCTGTCGAGTGTAGGCGCGTGTGTCGGGGAACTTCTTCAGTTGCAGCAAGGGAGTGAAGGACCCTTTCGAGGTTCAAGAGGGAAGGTGTGATTTCCCTCGACATGCAGCAGCAGAAAAGGGCCTCAACGCGCCTGGAAGGGAGAACCTCCTGGTGTTTTTTGAGTTGCGGCAGGTCCTTGTAGATTTTCCTCGGGGACCTCAGGCACCTGCTCGTGTGGCCTCAGGAGAGGCGAGGCTCCGTGCACATGTCGAGGTACCTCTCCGGATTCCTCTGCAGTTCGCGGCGAATCCGAAGTCCTCGTCCGGAGCTGTGGCCGATCCTGAGGTTTCCTCGAAAGTGCTGAAATGGGACTTGAGCCCCTCCTGTGTGTCCACATGGGAGTCTGGCCTCATCTCCAATGGAGACGTGCCCGCCCGCTCTCCTCCTGAGCTGTAGCAGCACTGTCATGCTTCCTGTCACTTTCACCCTGTTATCTGTGGCTTTGCTCGAGGTGCCACCAGGGCTATCACTCGTGTCACCATGGGGTGAGTCGATACTTGCGGTGACAGTAGAGGCAGTGCAGGCAAATCGGGTTCATCTGGAGTGGATTGAGATTTCTGGATACTTGTGGCGTGACGTCACATTCCCTGGAGTTCCTCTCGACTCTACTGTGAAAAGCACCTCCTCCTGAGATGCGACGGGAACGCCGCAAATCCCTTCCCGAAGAAGCACGGAAGGTAACCTTCATATCGCGCTGAGAGGGGACNGAGTGGATTGAGATTTCTGGATACTTGTGGCATGATGTCACATTCCCTGGAGTTCCTCTCGACTCTACTGTGAAAAGCACCTCCTCCTGAGATGCGACGGGAACGCCGCAAATCCCTTCCCAAAGAAGCACGGAAAGTAACCTTCATATCAAGCTGAGGAGGGGACAACGGGGCTCCTCTTGAGTGGTTGCGGGACCCTCGGGGTTCCTCTCGAGTGTAGGCGCATGTGTCAGGGAACTTCTTGAGTCACAGAGGGGAGTGAAGGCCCCTTTCGAGGTCCAAGAGGGAAGGTGTGATTTCCCTCGACATGCTGCAGTGAAAAAGGGCCTCAATGCGACTGGAAGGGAGAACCTTCTCGTGTTTCTCCAGTTGCGGCAGTTCCTTCTCGAGTTACGACGGGGAACTCAGGGACCCTTTCGTGTGGCCTCAGGAGAGGCCAGTCTCCGTGCGAATGGTGAGGGACCTCTCGGGATTCCTCTACAGTCTGTGGCGGGCCTAGGTCCGCGTTTGGAGCTGTGGCCGGACCCTAAGCTTTGCTCCAAAGTGCTGACATGGGACTTGAGTCGCTCTGGAGTGTCCACAGGCTGGTCAGGCCTCGTCTCGAGTGGAGACATGTACGCCCACTGTCCTCCTGAGCTGTACCAGCACCGTCAAGCTTCCTGTCGAGTTGCCACAGGGTTTTCTCGCTTTCCTTGAAATGACACCAGTGCTGTCACACGTGCCACCATGGGGTTAGTCGATCCTCGGTGTGACAGTCTAGGCAGTGCAGGGAAATCTGGTTCATCTGCAGTGGATTCAGACTTCTGGGTACCTGTGCCTTGATAACACGATCCCTGGAGTTCCTCTTCACTCTCGTGTGGACAGGGCCTCCTTTTGAGATGTGACGGGAACGCCAGGAATCCCTTCCCGACGAAGCAGAGAAAGGAACCCTCATCTCGAGCTGAGGAGGGGACAACGGGGCTCCTCTTGAGTTGTGGCAGGACCCTCGGGGTTCCTCTCGAGTGGAGGCACGTGTGCCAGGGAACCTCTTGATTCACAGCAAGGGAGTGAAGGACCCTTTCGAGATCCAAGAGGGAAGGTGAGATTTCGCTCGACATGCAGCAGCAGAAAGGGGCCTCAACGCGCCTGGAAGGGAGAACCTCCTGGTGCTTCTCGAGTTGCAGCGGGTCCTTCAATAGATACGATGGAGACCTCAGGGACCTGCTCGTGTGCCCTCAGGAGAGGCCAGTCTCCGTGCAAATGGCGAGGGAGTTCTTGGTATTCCACTACAGTCAGTGGCGTGTCCTAGGTCCGCGTCTGGAGCTGAGGCATGACACTGAGCTTTGCTCGAAAGTGCTGACATGGGACTTGGGCACCTCTGGAGTGTCCACAGGGTGGTCAGGCCTCGTCTCCCATGGAAACATGCATGCCCGCTCTCCTCCTGAGCTCTGGCAGCACTGTCAGGCTTTCTGTCACTTTCACCCAGGGATCTGTGTCTTTGCTCGAGGTTCCACCAGGGCTATCACAAGTGTCACCCCGGGGTGACTTGATCCTCGGGGTGACAGTCGAGGCAGTGCAGGCAAATCAGGTTCATCTGGAGTGGATTAAGACTTCTGGGTACGTGTGGCCTGATGGCATGAACACTGGAGTTCCTCTCGACTCTCCTGTGGAGAGCACATCCTCCTGATATGCGATGGGAATGCCGTGAAACCCTTCCCGACGAAGCTCGGAAACTAACCCTCATCTCGCGCCGAGGAGGGGACAACGGGGCTCATGTTGAATTGTGGCGGGACCCTCGGGGTTCCTCTCCAGTGGAGGCGCATGTGTCGGGAAACTTCTTGAGTTGCAAAGGGGAGTGAAAGACCCTTTCGAGGTCCAAGAGGGAAGGTGTGATTTTCCTCGACATGCGGCAGCTGAAAAGGGCCTCAAAGCACCTGGAAGGGAGAACCTCCTGGTGTTTCTCGAATTGGGGCAGGTCCTTCTCGAGTTATGATGGGGACATCAGGGACCCTCTCATGTGGCCTCAGGAGAGACCAGGCTCCTTGCACATGGCGAGTACCTCTCGGGATTCCTCTCCAGTTGGTGGCAGTTCCTAAGTCCTCGTCCAGAGCTGCAGCCAGACCCTGAGGTTTCCTCAATAGTGCTGACATGGGACTCAGGCTACTCCGGAGTGTCCACAGGGGAGTCAGGCCTCGTCTCCCAGAAAACATGCACGCCCACTCTCCTCCTGAGCTGTAGGAGCACTGTCAGGCTTCCTGTTACTTTCACCCAGGGATCTGTGGCTTTGCTCATGGTGCCACTAGGGCTATCACAAGTGTGACCCTGGCGTGAGTTGATCCTCGCAGTGACAGTCAAGGCAGTGCAGGCAAATCAGGTTCATCTGGAGTGGATTGAGATTTCTGGATACTTGTGGCCTGATGGCGCAATCCCTGGAATTCCTCTCGACGCTCTTCTGAAGAGCACCTCCTCTTGATATTTAACCGGAATCCCGGGAATCCCTTCTCAACGAAGCAGGGAAAGGAACCCTCATCTCGAGCTGAGGAGGGGACAACGTGGCTCCTCTTGAGTTGTGACGGGACCCTCGGGATTCCTCTCAGGTGGAGGCGCCTGTGTCCGGGAACTTCTTGAGTCACAGAGGGGAGTGAAGGAACCTTTCGAGGTCCAAGAGGGAAGGTGTGATTTCCCTCAACATGCGGCAGTGGAAAAGGGCCTCAACACGACTGGAAGGGAGAACCTTCTGGTGTTTCTGCAGATGTGGCAGGTCCTCCTCGAGTTACGACAGGGAACTCTGGGACTCGCTCGTGTGGCCTGAGGAGAGGCCATTCTCCGTGTGAATGGCGAGGGACCTCTCGGGATTCCTCTCCAGTCGGTGGCGGGCCTAGGTCCGTGTCTGGAGCTGTGGCCGGAACCTGAGCTTTGCTCGAAAGTTCTCAAATGGGACTTGGGTCCCTCTGGAGTGTCCACAGGGTGCTCAGGCCTCGTCTCATGTGGAGACATGCACGCCCGCTCTCCTCCTGAGCTGTAGCAGCACTCTCAGGCTTCCTGTCGCGTTGATACAGGGATTTGTAGCTTTCCTCGAATGCCACCAGGGCTGTCACACGTGCCACCATGGGGTGAGTCGATCCTCGGGGTGACAGTCGAGGCAGTGCAGGGAAATCTGGTTCATCTGGAGTGGATTCAGACTTCTGGGTACCAGTGCCCTGATAACCCGATCCCTCGAGTTCCTATCCACTCTCATGGAGAGAGCACCTCCTTCTGAGATGCGACGGGAGCGTGGGGAATCCCTTCCCGACGAAGCAGAGAAAGGAACCCTCATCTCGAGCTGAGGAGGGGACAACGGGGCTCCTCTGGAGTTTTGGCGGGACCCTCGGCATTCCTCTCGAGTGGAGGTGCATGTGTCGGGGAACTTCTTGAGTAGCAGAGGGGAGTGAAGGACCCTTTTGAGGTCCAAGAGGGAAGATGTGATTTCCCTCGACATGCAACAGCATAAAAGTGCCTCAACGGGCCTCAAAAGGTGAACCTCCTGGTGTTTCTCGAGTTGCAGCAGGTCCCTCTCGAGTTATGACGGGGACCTCAGGGATCTGCTCGTGTTGCCTCAGGAGAGGCCAGTCTCCATGCCAATGGCGAGGGACCTCTCGGGATTCCTCTCCAGTTGGTGGCTGGCCCTAGGTCCGCATCTGGATCTGCGGCCAGACACTGAGCTTTGCTCAAAAGTGCTGACATGGGACTTGGGCCCCTCTGGAATGTCCACAGTGTGGTCATGTCTCGTCTCGAGTGGAGACATGCACGCCCGCACTCCTCCTGAGATGTAGCAGCACTGTCAGGCTTCCTGTCACTTTCACCCAGGGATCTGTGGCTTTGCTCATTGTGCTACCAGGGCTATCACAAGTGTCACCATGGGGTGAGTCGATCTTCGCAGTGACAGTCGAGGCGGTGCAGGCAAATCAGGTTCATCTGGAGTGGATTGAGATTTCTGGATACTTGTGGCCTGATGTCACATTCCCTGGAGTTCGTCTCGACTGTCTTCTGAAGATCACCTCCTCCTGAGATGTGACGGGAACACCGGGAATCCCTTCCCGACGAAGCAGAGAAAGGAACCCCATCTCGACCTAAGGAGGGGACAACGGGGCTCCTCTTGAGTTGTGGCGGGACCCTCCGGGTTCCTCTCGAGTGGAGGCACGTGTGTCAATGAACCTCTTGATTTGCAGCAAGGGAGTGAAGGACTCTTTCAAGGTCCAAGAGGGAAGGTGTGATTTCGCTCGACATGCAGCAGCTGAAAAGGGCCTCAACGCGCCTCGAAGGGAGAACCTCCTGGTGTTTCTGGAGTTGCAGCAGGTCCTCTCAAGTTATGACGGGGACCTCAGGGACCTGTTCGTGTGGCCTGAGGAGAGGCCAGTCTCCGTGCGAATGGCGAGGGACCTCTTGGGATTCCTCTCCAGTTGGTGGCAGGTCCTAGGTCCGCGTCCGGAGCTGCAGCCAGACCCTGAGCTTTGCTCAAAAGTGCTGACATGGGACTTGAGCCCCTCCGGAGTGTACACAGGGCAGTCAGGCCTAGTCTCCAGTGGAGACACACACGCCCGCTCTCATTCTGAGCTGTAGCAGCACTGTCAGGCTTCCTGTCGCATTGACACAGGAGTCTGTGGCTTTCCCTCGAGGTGCCACCAGGGCTGTCACACGTCCCACCATGGGGTGAGTCGATCCTCGCGGTGACAGTCGAGGTAGTGCTGGCAAATCAGATTCATTTGGAGTGGATTGAGACTTCTGGGTACTTGTGGCCTGATGGCCCAATCACTGGAGTTCCTCTCGACCCTCCTGTGGAGAGCACCTCCTCCTGATTTGCGATGGGAACACCGCGAATCCCTTCCCAACGAAGCACGGATATTAACCCTCATCTCGCCACAATGGGGTTCCTCTTGAGTTGAGGCGGGACCCTCGGTGTTCCTGTCGAGTGGAGCCGTGTGTGTCAGGTAACTTCTTGAGTCGCATCAAGAGAGTGAAGGGCCCTTCCGAGGTCCAAGAGGGAAAGTGCGATTTCCCTGGACATGCGACAGCGGAAAAGGGCCTCAACGCGCCTGGAAAAGAGAACCTCCTGGTGTTTCTCGAGTTGTGGCAGGTCCTTCTCAGTTATGTCGGGGACCTCCGGGATCAGCTCGTGTTGCCTCAGGAGCGCCCAGACTCCGTGCAAATGCCAAGGTATCTCTCGGGATTCCTCTCCAGTTGATGGCGGGGCCTAAGTCCCATCCAGAGCTCCGGCCGGAACCTGAGGTTTCCTCAAAAATGCTGACATGGCACTTGGGCCCCTCCAGAGTGTCCACAGGGGAGTCAGGCCTCGTCTCCAGTGGAGACATGCATGCCCACTCTCCTCCTGAGCTGTAGCAGCACTGTCAGGCTTCCTGTCACTTTCACTCAGGGATCTGTGGCTTTGCTCGGGGTGCCACCAGGGCTATCACACGTGTCACCATGGGGTGAGTCGATCCTCGTGGTGACAGTCGTGTGAGTGCAGGCAAATCAGGTTCATCTGGAGTGAATTGAAATTTCTGGATACTTGTGGCCTGATGGCACATTCCCTGGAGTTCCTCTCGACTCTTCTGTGAAGAGCACCTCCTCCTGAGATGTGATGGGATGCCGGGAATCCCTTCCCGACAAAGCAGGGAAATGAACCCTCATGTCGAGCTGAGGAGGGGACAACGGGGCTCCTCGTGAGTTGTGGCAGGACCCTCGGGGTTCCTCTAGAGTGGAGGCGTGTGTGTCAGAAAACTACTTGAGTCACAGAGGGGAGTGAAGGACCCTTTCAAGGTCCAACAGGGAAGGGAGAACTTTCTGGTGTTTCTCGAGTTGCGGCAGGTCCTTCTCGAGTTAGGACGGTTACCTATGGGACCCGCTCATGTGGCCTCAGGAGAGGCCAGTCTCCGTGTGAATGGCGAGGGACCTCTCGGGATTGCTCTCCAGTCACTGGTGGATACTCTGTCATCATCTGGAGCTGCGGTTGAACCCTGAGGTTTCTTCGAACGTGCAGACAAGGAACTTGCCTCCCTCTGGAGTGTCCACAGTGTAGTCAGGCCTCGTCTCGAGTGGAGACATGCATGCCAACTATCCTCCTGAGCTGTAGCAGCACTGTCAGACTTCCTGTCGCATTGAAACAGCGTCTGTGATTTGCACTCGAGGTGCCACCAGGGCTGTCACACGTGCCACCAAGGGGTGAATCGATCCTCAGGGTGACAGTTGAGGCAGTGCAGGGAAATCAGGTTCATCTGGAGTGGATTGAGACTTCTGGATACTTGTGGCCTCCTGGCACATTCCCTGGACTTCCTCTGGCCTATCCTGTGAAGAGCACCTCCTCCTGAGATGCGACGGGAATGCTGGAAATGCCATCCCGACGAAGCAGGGAAAAGAACCCTCATCTCGAGCTGAGGAGGGGACAACGGGGCTCCTCTTGAGTTTTGGCGTGACCCTCGGGGTTGCTGTCGAGTGGAGGCGTGTGTGTCAGGGAACTTCTTGAGTCGCAGAGGGGAGTGAAGTACCCTTTCGAGGTCCAAGAGGGAAGGGGAGATTTTGCTCGACATGCAGCAGCAGAAAAGGGCCTCAATGTGCCTGGAAGGGAAAACCTCCTGGTGTTTCTCGAGTTGCAGCAGGTCCTTCTCGAGTTACAATGGAGACCTAAGGGACCTGCTAGTGTAGCCTCAGGAGAAGCCAGTCTCCGTGCGAATGGCGAGGGACCTCTCAGGATTCCTCTCCAGTTGGTGGCGGATCCTCTGTCCTCGTTTTAAGCTGCATCTGGAACCTGAAGTTTCCTCGAACGTGCTGACATGGGACTTGGGTCCCTCTGGAGTGTCCACAGTGGAGTCAGGCCTTGTCTCCAGTGGAGACATGCACGCCAGCTATCCTCCTGAGCTGTAGCAACACTATCAGGCTTCCTGTTGTGTTGACACAGGGGTCTCTGTCTTTATCTCGAAGTGCCACCAGGGCTATAACACGAGCCACCATGGGATGACTCGATCCTCGGTGTGACAGTGGAGACAGTGCAGGGAAATCTGGTTCATCTGGAGTGGATTGAGTCTTCTGGGTACTTGTGGCCTGATGGCACGATCCCTGGAGTTCTTCTCGACTCTCTTATGGAGAGCCCCTCCTCCTGATAAGCGATGGGAACGCCGCAAATCCCTTCCCGAGAAGCAGGGAAATTAACCCTCATCTTGCGCTGAGGAGGGGACAACGGGGCTCCTCTTGAGTTGTGGTGGTTCCCTCGGGGTTCCTGTCGCGTGGAGGCGCGTGTGTCGGGGAACTTCTTGAGTCGCAGCAAGGGAGAGAAGGACCTTTTCGAGGTCCAAGAGGGAAGGTGTGATTTCGCTCGACTTACAGCAGCAGAAAAGCACCTCAACGCGCCTGGAAGGAAGAATTTCCTGGTGTCTCTCGATTTGCGGCAGGTCCTTCCCGAGTTATGATGGGGACCTCAGGGACCCGCTCGTGTGGCCTCAGGAGAGGCCAGTCTCCGTGCGAATGGCGAGGGACCTCTCGGGATTCCTCTCCAGTCTGTGGCGGGTCCTCTGTCCTCGTCTGGAGCTGCGGGAGACCCTGAGGTTTCCTCGAAATTGCTGACATGGGATTTCAGCCCCTCCGGAGTGTCCACAGGGGATTCAGGCCACGTCTCCAGTGGAGATATGCACGCCCGCTCTCCTCCTGAGCTGTAGCAGCACTGTCAGTCTTCCTGTCGCTTTCACCCAGGAATCTGTGGCTTTGCTCGTGGTGCCACCAGGGCTATCACAAGTGTCACCATGGGGTGAGTCGATCCTCTCGGTGACAGTCGAGGCATTCTAGGCAAATCAGGTTCATCTGGAGTGGATTGAGATTTCTGGATACATGTGGCCTGATGGCACATTCCCTGGAGTTCCTCTCGGCTCTCCTGTGAAGAGCACCTCCTCCTGAGATGCGACGGGAACGCCAGGAATCCCTTCCCGACGAAGCAGGGAAAGGACCCCTCATCTCGAGCTGAGGAGGGGACAACGGGGCTCCTCTTGAGTTGTGGCGGGCCCTTCGGGTTTCCTGTCGAGTGGAGGCGCATGTGACAGAGAACTTCTTGAGTCACAGCAAGGGAGTAAAGGACCCTTTCCAGGTTCAAGAGTGAAGGTGTGATTTCACTAGTCATGCAGCAGCGGAAAAGGGCTTCAACGCAACTGAAAGGAGAACCTTCTGGGCTTCTTGAGTTGCAGCAGGTCCTTCTCGAGTTACGACGGAGACCTCTGGGACCCGCTCGTGTGGCCTCAGGAGAGGCCGGTCTCCATGCAAATGGCGAGTGTCCTCCAGGGATTTCTCTCCAGTCGGTGTCAGGTCCTCTGTCCTCGGCTGGAGCTGTGGCCGAACCCTTAGGTTTCCTCGAAAGTTCTGACATGGGACTTGGGTCCCTCTGGAGTGTTATCAGTGGAGTCAGGCCTCATCTCGAGTGGAGACATGCACGCCAGCTATCCTCATGAGCTGTAGCAACACTGTCAGGCTTCCTGTTGCGTCAAAACAGGGGTCTGTGGCTTTCACTCGAGGTGCCACCAGGGCTGTCACACGTGTAAGCATGGGGTGAGTCGATCCTCGGGGTGACAGTCGAGACTGTGCAGGGAAATCAGTTTCATCTGGAGTGGATTGAGATTTCTGGATACTGTTGACCTGATGGCACATTCCCTGGAGTTCCTCTCAACTCTCCTGTGAAGAGCACCTCCTCCTGAGATGCGACGGGAATGCCGGGAATCCCTTCCCGACGAAGCAGGGAAAGGACCCCTCATCTCGAGCTGAGGAGGGGACAATGGGGCTCCTGTTGAATTGTGGTGGGACCTTCGGGTTTCCTGTCGAGTAGAGGCGTGTGTGTCGGGGAACTTCTTGAGTCGCAGCAAGGGAGTAAAGACCCTTTCCAGGTCCAAGAGGGAAGTTGTGATTTTGCTAGTCATGCAGCAGCGGAAAAGGGCTTCAATGCGACTGAAAGGAGAACCTTCTGGTGTTTCTCGAGTTGCACCAGGTCCTTCTCAAGTTACGACGGGGACCTCTGGTACCCGCTCATGTGGCCTCAGGAGAGGCCAGTCTCCGGGCGAATGGCGAGGGACCTCCAGGGATTTCTCTCCAGTCGGTGGCTGGTCCTCAGTCCTCGTCCGGAGCTGCGGACCCACCCTGAGGTTTCCTCGAAAGTGCTGGCATGGGACTTGGGCCCCTCCAGATTATCCGCACGGGAGTCAGCCTCGTCTACAGTGGAGACATGCACGCCTGCTCTCCTCCGGAGCAGTAGCAGCCCTGTCAGGCTTCCTGTAACTTTCACCCAGGGATCTGTGGCTTTGCTCCAGGTGCCACCAGGGCTATCACACGTGTCACCATAGAGTCAGTCAATCCTCACGGTGACAGTCGAGACAATGCAGGCAAATCAGGTTCCTCTGGAATGGATTGAGATTTCTGGATACCTGTGGGCTGATGGCACATTCCGTTGAGATCCTCTCAAGTCTCCTGTGAAGAGCACCTCCTCCTGAGATGCGACGAGATTGCGGGGAAACCCTTCCCGACGAAGCAGGCAAAAGGAACCCTCATCACACACTGAGGAGGGGACAACGGAGCTCCTCTTCAGTTGTGGCGGGACCCTCGGGGTTCCTCTCGAATGGAGGTGCGTGTGTCGGGGAACTTCTTGAGTTGCAGAGGGGAGTGAAGGACCCATTCGAGGTCCAAGAGGGAAGGTGTGATTTCCCTCGATATTCAGCAGCAGAAAAGGGCCTCAACGAGCCTGGAAGGGAGAAACTCCTGGTGTTTCTCGAGTTGCACGAGGTCCTTCTTGAGTTACGACGGGGACCTCAGGGATCTGCTTGTGTGGCCTGAGGAGAGGCCAGTCTCCATGCAAATGGCGAGGGACCTCTCGGGATTCCTCTCCAGTCGGTGGTGGGTCATAGGTCCGCGTCTGGAGCTGCGGCCGGACCTTAAGCTTTGCTCGAAAGTGCTGCCATAGGACTTGGGTCCCTCTGGAGTATCCACAGGGTGGTCAGACCTCGTCTCGAGTGGAGACATGCACGTCTGCTCTCCTCCTGAGCTGTAGAAGCACTGTCAGGCTTCCTGTCGCGTTTACACAGGGATCTGTGGCTTTCCCTTGAGATGCCACCAGGGCTGTCACACGTGCCACCATGGAGTGAGTCGATCCTCTGGATGACTGTTGAGGCAGTGCAGGGAAATCTGGCTCATCTGGAGTGGATTGAGACTTCTGGGTACCTTGGCCTGATGGCACAATCCCTGGATGTCCTCTCGACACTCTGCTTGTGTGGCCTGAGGAGAGGCCAGTCTCCATGCAAATGGCGAGGGACCTCTCGGGATTCCTCTCCAGTCGGTGGTGGGTCATAGGTCCGCGTCTGGAGCTGCGGCCGGACCTTAAGCTTTGCTCGAAAGTGCTGCCATAGGACTTGGGTCCCTCTGGAGTATCCACAGGGTGGTCAGACCTCGTCTCGAGTGGAGACATGCACGTCTGCTCTCCTCCTGAGCTGTAGAAGCACTGTCAGGCTTCCTGTCGCGTTTACACAGGGATCTGTGGCTTTCCCTTGAGATGCCACCAGGGCTGTCACACGTGCCACCATGGAGTGAGTCAATCCTCTGGATGACTGTTGAGGCAGTGCAGGGAAATCTGGCTCATCTGGAGTGGATTGAGACTTCTGGGTACCTTGGCCTGATGGCACAATCCCTGGATGTCCTCTCGACACTCGTGTGGAGAGCACCTCCTCCTCATGGGCAATGGGAATGCCGCGAATCCCTTCCCGATAAAGCATGGAAAATAATCCTCATCTCGCGCTGAGGTGGGGACAACGGGGCTCATCTTGAGTTGTGACGGGACCCTCGGGGTTCCTGTCGAGTGGAGGCGTGTGTGTCAGACAACTTGTTGAGTTGCATCAAGGGAGTGAAGGACCCTTTCGAGTTCCAAGAGCGATTTTGTGATTTCGCTCGACATGTAGCAGAAGAAAAGGGTCTCAACGCGCCTGGAAGGGAGAACCTCCTGGTGTTTCTCAAGTTGCAGCAGGTCCTTCTCGAGTTACGTCGGGGACTTCAGGGACCTGTTCGTGTGGCTTCAGGAGAGGCCAGTCTCCGTGCGAATGGCGAGGGACCTATCGGGATTCCTCTCCAGTCAGTGGCGGGTCCTAGGTCCACGTCTGGAGCTGCAGCCTGACCCTGAGGTTTCCTCGAAAGTGCTGACATGGGACTTGGGTCCCTCTGGAGTGTTCACAGGGAGGTCAGGCCTCGTCTCGAGTGGAGACATGCATGCCCGCTCTCCTCACGAGCTCTGGCAGCACTGTCAGGCTTCCTGTCGCGTTGACACAGGGATCTGTGGCTTTCCTTCGAGATGACACCAGGGCTGTCACACGTGCCACAATGGGTTTAGTCGATCCTCTGGATGACAGTCGAGGCAGTGCAGGGAAATTTGGTTCATCTTGAGTGGATTGAGACTTCTGGGTACCTGTGGCCTGATAGCACGATCGCTGGAGTTCCTCTCGACTCTCCTGAGAAGAGCACCTCCTCCTGATATGCGATGGGAATGCCGGGAATCCCTTCCTGATGAAGCAGGGAAAGGAACCCTAATCTCGAGCTTTGGAGGGACAACGGGGCTCCCCTGAGTTGTGGCGGGACCCTGGAGGTTCCTCTCGAGTGCAGGCATGTGTGTCGGGGAACTTCTTGAGTCGCAGAGGGGCGTGAAGGACCCTTTCTAGGTCCAAGTGGGAAGGTGTGATTTCCCTCGACATATGGCAGTGGAAAAGAGCCTCAACGTGACTGGAAGGGAGAACCTTCTAGTGTTTCTCGAGTTGTGGCAGGTCCTTATCGAGTTACGACGGGGACCTCTTGGACCCGCTCGTGTGGCCTCAGGAGAGGCCAGTCTCCGTGCAAATGGCGAGGGACCTCTCAGGATTCCTCTCCAGTCGGCAGCGGGTCCTCTGTCCTCATCTGCAGCTGCGGCTGGACCCTGAGATTTCCTCAAACCTGCTGACATGGGACTTGGGTCTCTATGGAGTGTCCACAGTGGAGTCAAGCCTCGTCTCGAGTGGAGACATGCACCCCAGCTATCCTCCTGAGCTGGAGAAACACTATCAGGGTTCCTGTTGTGTTGAAACAGTGGTCTGTGGCTTTCCCTCGCGGTGCAACCAGGGCTGTCACACGTGACACCATGGGGTTAGTTGATCCTCAGGGTGATAGTGGAGACAGTGCAGGGAAATCAGGTTCATCTGGAGTGGATTGAGATTTCTGGGTACTTGTTTCCTGACGATACAATCCCTGGAGTTCCTCTCGATTCTCCTGAGAAGATCACCTCCTCCTGATATGCGATGGGAATGCCGGGAATCCCTTCCCGACGAAGCAGAGAAAGGAATCCTCATCGCGCACTGAGTAAGGAAAAACGGGGCTCCTCTTGAGTTGTGGCGGGACGTTCGGGGTTCCTCTCGAGTGGAGGCACGTGTGTCGGGGAACTTCTTGAGTCAAAAAGGGGAGTGAAAGACACTTTCGAGGTCCAGGAGGGAAGGTGTGATTTCCCTCGACATGCGGCTGTGGAAAAGGGCCTCAACGTGACTGGAAGGGAGAATCTTCTGATGTTTCTCGAGTTGCGGCAGGTCCTTCGCGAGGTACGATGGGGAACTCTTTGACCCTCTTGTGGCCTCAGGAGAGGCCAGTCTCCATGCGAATGGCTAGGGACATATCGGGATTCCTCTCCAGTCGGTGGCGGGTCCTCTGTCCTCGTCTGGAGCTGCGGCCGGAAGCTCAGGTATCCTCGAACGTGTTGACATGGGACTTAGGTCCCTCTGGAGTTTCCACAGTGGAGTCAGGCCTCGTCTCGAGTGGAGACATGCACCGCAGCTATCCTCCTGAGGTGTATCAACACTGTCAGGCTTCCTGTCGCATTGAAACAGGGGTCTGTGGCTTTCCCTCGAGGTGCCACCAGGGTTGTCACACGTGCCACCATGGGATGAGTCAATCCTCGGGGTGACAGTCCACACAGTGCAGGGAAATCAGGTTCATCTGGAGTGGATTGAGACTTCTGGGTACTTGTGGCCTGATGGCACGATCCCTGGCGTTCCTCTCGACTCTCCTGTGGAGAGCACCTCCTCCTGATATGGGATGAGAACACCACGAACTCCTTCCCGACAAAGCACGGAAAGTAACCCTCATCTCACACTGAGGCGGGGACTACGGTGCTCCTCTTGAGTTGTGGTGGGACCCTCGGGGTTCCTGTCGAGTGGAGGCACATGTGTCAGAAAACTTCTTGAGTTGCATCAAGGGAGTGAAGGACCCTTTCAAGGTCCAAGAGGGAATTTGTGATTTCGCTTGACATGTAGCAGAAGAAAAGGGCCTCAACGCGCCTGGAAGGGAGAATCTCCTGGTGTTTCTCAAGTTGCAGCAGGTCCTTCTCGAGTTACGACAGGGAACTCAGGGACCTGCTCGTGTGGCTTCAGGAGAGTCAGGTCTCTGTGCGAATGGCGAGGGGCCTATCGGGATTCCTATCCAGTTGGTGGCAGGTCCTAGGTCCATATCTGGAGCTGCGGTCTGACTCTCAGGTTTCCTCGAAAGTGCTGACATGGGACTTGGGTCCCTCTGGAGTGTCCACAGGGTGGTCAGGCCTCGTCTCGAGTGGAGACATGTACGCCCGCTCTCCTCATGAGCTGTAGCACACTGTCAGGCTACCTGTCATGTTGGCACAGGGATCTGTGGCTTTCCTTTGAAATGAGACCAGGGCTGTCACATGTGCCACCATGTGTTGAGTCGATCCTCGGGTTGACAGTTGAGGCAGTGCAGGGAAATTTGGTTCATCCTGAGTGGATTGAGACTTCTGGGTACCTGTGGCCTGATAGCACGATCTCTGGAGTTCCTCTCGACTCTCCTGAGAAGAGCACCTCTTCCTGATATGCGATGGGATCGCCGGGAATCCCTTCCCGATGAAGCGGGGAAAGGAACCCTCATCTCGCACTGAGTAGGGGACAACGGGGCTCCTCTTGAGTTGTGGCGAGACCCTCGAGGTTCCTGTTGAGTGGAGGCGTGTGTGTCGGGGAACTTCTTGAGTCACAGAGGGGCGTGAAGACCCTTTCTAGGTCCAAGTCGGAAGGTGTGATTTTCCTCGACATATGGCAGTGCAAAAGAGCCTCAACGTGACTGAAAGGGAGAATCTTCTGGTGTTTTTCGAGTTGCGGCAGGTCCTTCTTGAGTTACGACGGGGACCTCAGGGACCTTCTCGTGTGGCCTCAGGAGAGGCCAGTCTCCGTGCGAATGGCGAGGGACCTTTCGGGATTCCTCTCCAGTCGGTGGCGGGTCCTCTGTCCTCATCTGGAGCTGCGGCTGGACCCTGAGATTTCCTCGAAAGTGCTGACATGGGACTTGGGTCTCTCTGTAGTGTCCACAGTGGAGTCAGGCCTCGTCTCGAGTAGAGACATGCACGCCAGCTATCCTCCTGAGCTGGAGAAACACTGTCAGGGTTCCTGTCGCGTTGAAACAGTGGTCTGTGGCTTTCCCTCGAGGTGCCACCAGGGCTGTCACACGTGCCACCATGGGGTTAGTCCATCCTCAGGGTGACAGTCGAGACAGTGCAGGGAAATCAGGTTCATCTGGAGTGGATTGAGAATTCTGGGTACTTGTTGCCTGATGATACAATCCCTGGAGTTCCTCTCGACTCTCCTGAGAAAAGCACCTCCTCCTGATTGCAATGGGAATGCCGGGAATCCCTTCCCGACGAAGCAGAGAAAGGAACCCTTATCGCGTGCAGACGAGGGGAAAACGGGGCTCATCTTGAGTTGTGGCAGGACCTTCGGGGTTCCTCTCAAGTGGAGGCGCGTGTGTCATGGAACTTCTTGAGTCGCATCAAGGGAGTGAAGGACCCTTTCGAGGTCGAAGAGGGAAGGTGTGATTTCCCTCGACATGCGGCAGCGGAAAAGGGCCTCAACGCGCCTGGAAGGGACAAGCTCCTGTTGTTTCTCGATTTGCGGCAGGTCCTTCTCGAGTTACGACAGGGACCTCAGGGACCCGCTCCTGTGGCCTCAGGAGAGGCTAGGCTCCGTTCCAATGGAGAGGTACATCTCGGGATTCCTCTCCAGTTGGTGGCGTGTCCTAAGTCCTCGTCCGGAGCTGTGGCCGGACCCTGAGGTTTCCTAGAACGTGCTGACAAGGGACTTGGGCCCCTCCGGAGTGTCCACAGGGGAGTCAGGCCTCGTCTCCAGTCGAGATATGCAAGCCCACACTCCTCCTGAGTTGTAGCAGCACTGTCAGGCTTCCTGTCACTTTCACCCTGGGATCTGTGGCTTTGCTCAAGGTGCCACCAGGGCTATCACAAGTGCACCATGGGGTGATTCTATCCTCGCGGTAACAGTCGAGGCAGTTCAGGCAAATAAGGTTCATCTGGAGTGGATTGAGATTTCTGGATACTTGTGGCGTGATGGCACATTCCCTGGAGTTCTTCTCAACTATCCTGCTAAGAGCACCTCTTCCTGAGATGCGACGGGAACGTCGGAAATCCCTTCCCGAAGAAGCAGGGAAAGAACCCTCATCTCGAGCTGAGGAGGGGACAACGGGGCTACACTTGAGTTGTGGCAGGAACCTCGGAGTTCCTCACGAGTGGAGGTGCGTTTGTCGGGGAACTTCTTGAGTCGCAGAGGGGAGTGAAAGACCCTTTCGAGGTCCAAGAGGGAAGGTGTGATTTCCCTCGACATGCTGCAGTGGAAAAGGCCTCAACGCGACTGGAAGGGAGAACCTTCTGGTGTTTCTCTAGTTGTGGCAGGTCCTTCTTGAGTTACGACGGGGACCCCTGGGACCCGCTCGTGTGGCCTCAGGAGAGGCCAGTCTCCTTTCGAATGGCGAGGGACCTCTCGAGATTCCTCTCCAGTCGGGGGCGCGTCCTCTGTCCTTTTCTGGAGCTGCGTCCGGACCCTGAGGTGTGCTCGAAAGTGCTGACATGGGAATTGGGTCTCTCTGGAGTGTCCACAGTGGAGTCAGGCCTCATCTCGAGTGGAGACATGCACACCAGCTATCCTCCTCAGCTGTAGCAGCACTGTCAGGCTTCCTGTCACTTTCACCCAGGGATCTGTGGCTTTGCTCGAGGTGCCACCAGGGCTATCACACGTGTCACCATGGGATGAGTCAATCCTTGCGGTAACAGTTGAGGCAGTGCAAGCATATCAGGTTCATCTGGAGTGGATTGAGATTTCTGGATACCTGTGGCCTGATGGCACATTCCCTGGAGTTCTTCTCGATTCTCCTGTGTAGAGCACCTCCTCCTGGGATGCGACGGCAATGGCGGGAATCCCTTCCCGACGAAGCAGAGAAAGGAACCCTCATTTCGAGCTGAGGAGGGGACAACGGAGCTCCTCTTGTGTTGTGGCGGGACGCTCGGGGTTCCTCTGGAGTGGAGGCGCGTGTGTCGGGAAACTTCTTGAGTCACAGAGGGGAGTGAAGAACCCTTTCGAGGTCCACGAGAGAAGGTGTGATTTCTCTCGATATGCGGCACTGGAAAAGGGCCTCAACGCGACTGGAAGGGAGAACCTTCTGGTGTTTCTCGAGTAGCTGCAAGTCCTTCTCGAGTTATGATGGGGACCTCTGGGTTCCGCTCCTGTGGCCTCAGGAGAGGCCAGTCTCAGTGCGAATGGGGAGGGACCTCTCGGGATTCCTCTCCAGTCGGTGGCAGGTCCTCTGCCCTCGTCTGGAATTGCGGCCAGAACCTCAGGTATCCTCGAACGTGCTGACATGGGACTTGGCCTATCCGGAGCGTCAACAGGGGAGTCAGGCCTCGTCTCCAGTGGGGACATGCAAGCCCGCTCTCCTCCTGAGCTGTAGCAGCAGTGTCAGTCTTCCTGTCACTTTCACCCACGGATCTGTGGCTTTTCTCGAGGTGCCACCACCGCTATCACACGTGTCACCAAGGGGTGAGTTGATCCTCTCGGTGACAGTTGAAGCAGTGCAGGCAAATCAGGTTCATTTGGAGTGGATTGAGATTTCTGGATACTTGTGGCCTGATGGCACATTCCCTGGAGTTACTCTTGACTCTCCTGTGAAGAGCACCTCCTCCTGAGATGCGACGGGAATGCTGGGAATCCCTTTCCGACAAAGCACGGAAAGGAACCCTCATCTCGCGCTGAGTAGGGGACAACGGGGCTCCTCTTGAGTTGTGGAGGGACCCTCGGGGTTCCTGTCGAGTGGAGGCTCGTATGTCAGGGAACTTCTTGAGTATAAGCAAGGGAGTGACGGACCCTTTTGAGGTCCAAGAGGGAAGGTGTGATTTCGCTCGTCATGCGGCAGTGGAAAAGGGCCTCAACGCGACTGGAATGGAGAACCTTCTGGTGTTTCTCGAGTTGCGACAGGTCCTTCTCGAGTTATGATGGGGTCCTCTGGGACCTGCTCATGTCGCCTCAGGAGAGGCCAGTCTCCGTGCAAATGACGAGGGACCTCTTGGGATTCCTCTGCAGTCGGTGGCGGGTCCTCTGTCTTCGTCTGGAGCTGCAGCCGGACCTTGAGGTTTCCTAGATCATGCTAACTTGGGACTTGGGTCCCTCTGGAGTGTCCACAGTGGAATCACGCCTCGTATCGAGTGGAGACATGCATGCCAGCTATCCTCCTGAGCTGTAGCAACACTGTCAGCCTTCTGGTCGCGTTGACACAGGGATCTGTGGCTTTCCCTCGAGATGCCACCAGGGCTGTCACACGTGCCTCCATGGGGTTAGTTGGTCTTCGGGGTGACAGTCAAGGCAGTGCAGGGAAATCTGTTTCATCTGGAGTGGATGAGACTTCTGGGTACCTATGGGTTGATGACATGATCTGTGGAGTTCCTCTCGACTCTCGTGTGGTGAGCACCTCCTCCTGAGATGCAACGGGCACCCCGGGAAACCCTTCCCGACAAAGCAGAGAATGTAACCCTCATCTCGAGCTGAGGAGGGACAATGGGGCTCCTCTTGAGTTGTGGGGGGACCCTCGGGGTTCTTCTTGAGTGGAGGTGAGTGTTTTGGGGAACTTCTTGAGTCACAGAGGGAAGTGAAGGAGCCTTTCGAGGTCCACGAGAGAAGGTGTGATTTCCCTCGATATGCGGCAGTGGAAAAGGGCCTCAACGCGACTGGAAGGGAGAACCTTCCAGTGTTTCTCGAGTTGCAGCAGGTCCTTCTCGAGTTATGATGGGGACCTCTGGGTTCCGCTCCTGTGGCCTCAGGAGAGGCCAGTGTCATTGCGAATGGGGAGGGACCTCTCGGGATTCCTCTCCAGTCGGTGGCGGGTCCTCTGCCCTCGTCTGGAACTGCGGCCAGAACCTCAGGTATCCTCGAAAGTGCTGACATGGGACTTGGGCCTCTCCGAAGCGTCGACAGGGGAGTCAGGCCTCGTCTCCAGTGGGGACATGCAAGCCCGCTCTCCTCCTGAGCTGTAGCAGCAGTGTCAGGCTTCTTGTCACTTTCACCCAGGGATCTGTGGCTTTGCTTGGGGTGCCACCAGGGCTATCACACGTGTCACCAAGGGGTGAGTTGATCCTCTCGGTGACAGTTGAAGCAGTGCAGGCAAATCAGGTTCATTTGGAGTGGATTGAGATTTCTGGATACTTGTGGCCTGATGGCACATTCCCTGGAGTTACTCTTGACTCTCCTGTGAAGAGCACCTCCTCCTGAGATGCGACGTGATTGCTGGGAATCCCTTCCCGACAAAGCATGGAAAGGAACCCTCATCTCCCACTGAGTAGGGGACAACGGGGCTCCTCTTGAGTTGAGGAGGGACCCTCGGGGTTCCTGTCGAGTGAAGGCTCGTATGTCAGGGAACTTCTTAGTATAAGCAAGGGAGTGAAGGACCCTTTCGAGGTCCAAGAGGGAAGGTGTGATTTCCCTCGACATGCTGCAGCAGAAAAGGGCCTCAACACACCTGGAAGGGAGAACCTCCTGGTGTTTCTTGAGTTGCAGCAGGTCATTCTCGAATTACGACGGGGACATCAGGCACCTGCTCGTGTGGCCTCAGGAGAGGCCAGTCTCCGTGCGAATGGCGAGGGACCTCCTGGGATTCCTCTCCAGTCTGTGGCGGTTCCTAGGTCCGCGTGTGGAGCTCCGGCCAGACTCCGAGCTTTGCTCGAAAGAGTTGACATAGGACTTGGGGCCCTCTGGCGTATCCACAGGGTAGTCAGGCTTCGTCTTGAAGGGAGACATGCACGCCCGCTCTCCTCCTGAGCTGTAGCAGCACTGTCAGGCTCCTGTCGTGTTAACACAGGGATCTGTGGCTTTCAATCAAGATGACACCAGGGCTTTCACACGTGCCACCATGGGGTTAGTCGATCTTCGGGGTGACAGTCGAGGCAGTGCAGGGAAATCAGGTTCATCTGGAGTGGATTGAGACTTCTGGGTACCTATGACCTGATGGCACGATCCCTGGAGTTCCTCTGGACTCTCGAGTGGAGAGCACCTCCTCTTGAGATGGGACGGGAACCCCGGGAATCCCTTCCCGACGAAGCAGAGAAAGGAACCCTCATCTCGAGGTGAGGAGGGGACAATACGGCTCCTCATGAGTTGTGGCGGGACCCTCTGGGTTCCCTTCGAGTGGAAGCGCGTGTGTCAGGGTACTTCTTGAGTCACAGCAAGAGAGTGAAGGAATCTTTCGAGGTCCAAGAGGGAAGGTTTGATTTCCATGGACATGCGGCAGAGGAAAAGGGTCTCAACACGCCTGGAAGGGAGAACGTCCCGGTGTTTCTCGAGTTGTGGCAGGTCCTTCTCGACTTACGACGGGGACCTCAGGGACCCGCTCTTGTGGCCTCAAGAGAGGCCAGGCTCCGTGCAAATGGCAAGGTACCTCTCAGGATTCCCTCCAGTTGGTGGCGGATCCTAAGTCCTCGTCCAGAGCTGCGGTCGGATACTGAGGTTTCCTCGAAATTGCTGACATGGAACTTGGGTCCCTCTGGAGTGTCCATAGGGTGGTCAGGCCTCGTCTCGAGTGGAGACATGCACGCCCGCTCTCATCCTGAGCTGTAGCAGCACTGTCAGCTTCCTGTCTCTTTCACCCAGTGATCTTTGGCTTTGTTCGAGGTGCCACCAGGGCTATCACACGTGTCACCATGGGATGAGTCGAGACTCGCGGTGACAGTCGAGGCAGTGAAGGCAAATCAGGTTCATCTGGAGTGCATTGAGATTTCTGTACACTTGTGGCCTGATGGAACGATGCCTGGAGTTCCTCGCGACTCTCTTGTGAATAGCACCTCCTCCTGAGATGCGACGGGAATGCCAAGAATCCCTTCCCAACGAAGCAGGGAATGGAACCCTCATTGCGAGCTGAGGAGGGGACAACGGGTCTCCTCTTGGGTTGTGGCGGGACCCTCGGGGTTCCTGTCGAGTGGAGGCGCCTGTGACAGAGAACTTCTTGAGTCGCAACAAGGGAGTGAAAGACCCTTTCGAAGTCCAAGAGGGAAGGTGTTATTTCGCCTGACATGCAGCAGCAGAAAAGGGCCTCAGCGGGCCTGAAAGGGAGAACCTCCTGGTGTTTCTCGAGTTGAGGCAGGTCCTTCTCGAGTTATGACGGGGACCTCAGGGACCCGCTCGTGTGGCCTCAGGACAGGCCAGGCTCCGTGCAAATGGCGAGGTACCTCTGGGGAATCCTCTCCAGTTGGTGGCGGGTCCTAAGTCCTCGTCCGGAGCTGCAGCCGGACATTGAGGTTTCCTCAAAAGTGCTGACATGGGCCTTGGACCCCTCCGGAGTGTCGAAAGGGGAGTCAGGCCTCGTCTCCCGTGTAGACATGCACGCCCGCTCTCCTCCTGAGCTGTAGCAGCACTGTCAGGCTTCCTGTCACGTTGACACAGGGATCTGTGGTTTTGCTCGAGGTGTCACCAGGGCATCACACGGGTCACCATGGGGTGAATCAATCCTCGCGGTGACAGTCGAGGCACTGCAGGCAAATCAGGTTCATCTGGAGTGGATTGAGATTTCTGGATACTTTTGGCCTGATGGCACATTCCCTGGAGTTCCTCTTGACTCTCCTGTGAAGAGCACCTCCTCCTGAGATGTGACGGGAATGCCGTGAGTCCCTTCCCGACGAAGCATGGAAAGTCACCCTCATCTCGAGCTGAGGAGGGGACAACGGGGCTCCTCCTGAGTTGTGGCGGGACCCTCGGGGCTCCTGTGGAGTTGAGGCGCGTTTGTCAGGGAACTTCTTGAGTCACAGCAAGGGAGTGAATGCCCTTTCTGAGGTCCAAGAGGGAAGGTGTGACTTCGCTCGACATGCAGCAACAGAAAAGGTCCTCAACTCGCCTGGAAGGGATAACTTCCTGGTGTTTCTCGAGTTGCAGCAGGTCCTTCTCGAGTTACAACGGGGACCTCAGGGACCTGCTCGTGTCGACTCAGGAGTGGTCAGTCTCCATGCAAATAGAGAGGGACCTCTCGGGATTACTCTCCAGTTGGTGGTGGGTCCTAGGTCTGTGTCTGGATCTACGGCCATACCCTGAGATTTGCTCGTTACTGCTGACATGGTACTTGGGTACTTGTGGAGTGTCCACAAGGTGGTCAAGCCTCGTCTCGAGTGGAGACATGCACGCCGACTCTCCTCCTGAGCTATAGCAGCACTGTCAGGCTTCCTGTTGCATTTACACAGGGATCTGTGGCTTTCCCTCGAGATGCCACCAGGGCTGTCACACGTGCCACCATGGGGTTAGTCAATCCTCGGGGTGACACTCGAGGCAGTGCAGGGAAATCTGGTTCATCTGGAGTGGATTGAGACTTCTGGGTTCCTGTGGCCTGATAGCACGATCCCTGGAGTTCCTCTCGACTCTCGTGTGGAGAGCACCTCCTCCTGAGATGAGACGGGAATGCTGGGAATCCCTTCCCGATGAAGCACAGAAAGTAACCCTCATCTCGCGCTGGGAGGGGACAACGAGGCTCCTCTTGACTTGTGGCGGGACCCTCGGGGTTCCTGTCGAGAGGAGGGGCATGTCTTGAGTCGCAGCAAGGGAGTGAAGGACCTTTCGAGGTCTAAGAGGAAAGCTGTCATTTCGCTCGGCATGCAGCAGCAGAAAAGGGCCTCAACGCGCCTGGAAGGGTTAACCTCCTGGTGTCTCTCGAGTTGCAGCAGGTCCTTGTAGAGTTTCGACGAGGACTTCAGGGACCTGCTCGTGTGGCCTCAGGAGAGGCCAGTCTCCGGAGGAATGGCGAGGGACCTCTCGGGATTCCTCTCCAGTCGGTGACGGGATCTAGGTCCGCGTATGCAGCTGCAGCCGGACCCTGAGCTTTGCCCGAAAGTGCTGATTTGGAACTTAGGTCCATCTGGAGTGTCCACAGGGTAGTCAGGCCTCGTCTCGAGTGGAGACATGCACACCAGCTATGCTCCTGAGCTGTAGCAACACTGTCAGGCTTCCTGTTGCGTGGAAACAGGGGTCTGTGGCTTTCCCTCGAGTTGCCACCGGGGCTGTCACCCGTGCCACCATGGGTTGAGTCGATCTTCGGGGTGACAGTCGAGGCAGTGCAGGAAAATCTGGTTCATCTGGAGTGGATTGAGACTTCTGGGTAACTGTGGCATGATAGCATGATACCTGGAGTTCCTCTTGACTCTCGTGTGGAGAGCACCTCCTCCTGAGATTCGACGGGAACACCAGGAATCCCTTCCCGATGAAGCAGAGAAAGGAACCCTGATCTCGAGCTGAAGAGGGGACAACGGGGCTCATCTTGAGTTGTGCCGGGACCCTCGGGGTTCCTCTCGAGTGGAGGAGTGTGTGTCGGGGAACTTCTTGAGTCATAGCAAGAGAGTGAAGGAGCCTTTCGAGGTCCAAGAGGGAAGGTGTGATTTCCCTCGACTTGCGGCAACGGAAAAGGGTCTCAACACGCCTGAATGGGAGAACCTCCTGGTGTTTCTCGAGTTGTGACAGGTCCTTCTCGACTTACGACTGGGCTTCAGGGTCCCGCTCGTGTGGCCTCAGGAGAGGCCAGGTTCCGTGCAAATGGCGAGGTACCTCTCAGGATTCCTCTCCAGTTGGTGGTGGATCCTAAGTCCTCGTCCAGAGCTGCGGCCTGACCCTGAGGTTTCCTTGAAAGTGCTGACATTGGACTTGGGTTCCTCTGGAGTGTCCACAGGGTGGTCAGGCCTCGACTCGGGTGGAGACATGCACGCCCGCTCTCCTCCTGAACTGTAGCAGCACTGTCAGGCTTCCAGTCACGTTGACAAAGGGATCTGTGGCTTTCCCTGGAGATGCCAGCAGGGCTGTCACACATGCCACCATAGGGTTACTCGATCCTCGGGGTGACAGTCGAGGCAGTGCAAGGAAATCTGGTTCATCTGGAGTGGATTGAGATATTTGGGTACCTGTGGCCAGATAGCACGACCCCTGGAGTTCCTCTCGAGTCTCATGTGGACAGCACCTCCTCCTAAGATGCGACGGGAATGCCGGGAATCCCTTCCCGACAAAGCAGAGAAAGGAACCCTCATCTCGAGCTGAGGATGGGACAACGGGGCTCCTCTTGAATTGTGGCGGGACCCTCCAGGTTCCTCTCGAGTGGAGGCGTGTGTGTCGGGGAACTTCTTGAGTCACAGCAAGGGAGTGAAGGACCCTTTCGAGGTCCAAGAGGGAAGGTGTGAATTCCCGCGACATGCGGCAGCAGAAAAGGACCTCAATGCACCTTGAAGGGAGAACCTCTTGGTGTTTCTCGAGTTGCGGCAGGTCCTTCTTGAGTTACGACGGGAACATCAGGGACCTGCTCGTGTGTCCTCAGGAGATGGAGGCTCCGTGCAAATGGCGAGGTACCTCTCGGGATTCCTCTCCAGTTGGTGGCGGGTCCTAAGTCCTCGTCCGGTGCTGCGGCTGGACCCTGAAGATCCCTCGAAAGAGCTGACATGTTACTTGGGCCCCTCCGGAGAGACCACAGGGGAGTCAGGCCTCTTCTCCAGTGGAGACATGCACGCCCGCTCTCCTCCTGGCTATAGCAGCACTGTGAGGCTTCCTGTCACTTTCACCCAGGGATCTGTGGCTTTGCTCGAGGTGTCACCAGGGCTATCACACATGTCACCATGGGGTGAGTCGATCCTTGCGGTGACAGTGGAGGCATTGAGGCAAATCAGGTTCATCTGGAGTGGATTGAATTTTCTGGATACTTGTGGCCTGATGGCACATTCCCTGGACATCCTCTCGACTCTTCTGTGAAGAGAACTTCCTCCTGAGATGCGACGGGAACGCCGGGAATCCCTTCCTGACGAAGCAGGGAAAGGAACCCTCATCTCGAGCTGAGGAGGGGACAACGGGGCTCCTTCTGTGTTGTAGCGGGACACTCGGGGTTCCTCTCGAGTGGAGGTTCACACGTGTGTTGGGGAACTTCTTGAGTCATAGAGCGGAGTGAAGGACCCTTTCAAGGTCCAATAGGGAAGGTGTGATTTCCATCGACATGCGGCAGTGGAAAAGGGCCTCAATGCGCCTGGAAGGGAGAACCTCCTGGTGTTTCTCGAGTTGCAGCAGGTCCTCCTCAAGGTATGACCAGGACCTCAGGGACCCGCTCGTGTGGCCTCAGGAGAGGCCAGTCTCCGTGCGAATGGTGAGGGACCTCTCAGGATTCCTCTCCAGTCGGTGGCGGGTCCTCTGTCCTCGTCTGGAGCTGTGGCCGGACACTGAGATTTCCACGAATGTGCTAACATGGGAGTTGGGTCCCTCTGGAGTGTCCACTGTGTGGTCAGGCCTCGTCTCAAGTGGAGACATGCAGGTCCACTCTCCTCCTGAGCTGTAGTAACACTGTCAGGCTTCCTGTCGCGTTGAAACAGGTTACTGTGGCTTTCCCTCGAGGTAACACCAGGGCTGTCACACGTGCCACTATGGGGTGAGTTGATCCTCAGGGTGACAGTCGAGACAGCGCAGGGAAATCAGGTTCATCTGCAGTGGATTGAGACGTCTGGGTACTTGTCACCTGATGGCACGATCCCTGGAGTTCCTCTCGACTCTCCTGTGGAGAGCCCTCCTACTGATATGCGATGGGAAAACCGCGAATCCCTTCCCGACGAAGCATCGAAAGTAACCCTCATCTCATGCTGAGGAGAGGACATCAGGGCTCCTCTTGAGTTGTGGCGGGACCCTCGGGTTTCATGTCGAGTGGAGGCACGTGTGGCAGGGAACTTCTTGAGTCTAAGCAAGGGAGTGAAGAACCCTTTCGAGATCCATGAGGGAAGGTGTGATTTTGCTCGACATGCAACAGCAAAAAAAGTCCTCAACGCGACTGGAAGGGAGAACCTCCTGGTGTTTCTCGAGTTGCAGCAGGTCCTTCTCGAGTTACGACGGGGACCTCACGGACCTGCTCGTATGGCCTCAGGAGAGGCCAGTCTCCGTGCGAATGTCGAGGGACCTCTCGGGATTATTCTCCAGTCGGTTGTGGGTCCTAGGTCCACGTCTGGATCTGGGGCAGGACCCAGAGCTTTGCTCAAAAGTGCTGAGATGGTACTTTGGTCCCTCTGGAGGGTCCACAGGGTGGTCAGACTTCATCTCGAGTCGAGACATGCACGGCCTCTCTCCTCCTTTGCTGTAGCAGCACTATCAGGCTTCCTGTCGCGTTGACACAGGGATCTGTGGCTTTCCCTCGAGATGCCACCAGGGCTGTCACACGTGCCACCATGGGGTTAGTCGATCCTCGGGGTGACAGTCGAGGCAGTGAAGGGAAATCTGGTTCATCTGGAGTGAATTGAGAATTCTGGGTACCTGTGGCCTGATGGCACATTCCCTGGAGTTACTCTCGACTCTCCTGTGAAGAGAACATCCTCCTGAGATGTGATGGGAAAGCCGGGAATCCCTTCCCGATGAAGCACAGAAAGGAACTCTATCTCGAGCTGAGGCGTGGAAATGGGGCTCCTCTTGAGTTGTGGCGGGACCCTCGGGGTTCCTGTCGGGTGGAGGTGCGTGTGTCAGGGAACTTCTTGAGTCGCAGCAAGGTAGTGAAGGACCCTTTTGAGGTCCAAGAGGGAAGGTGTGAATTTGGTCGACATGCACAGCAGGAAAGGGCTCAACGCGCCTGGAAGGGAGAACTTCCTGGTGTTTCTCGAGTTGCGGCAGCTCCTTCTCGAGATATGACGAGGACCTCATGGACCTGCTCGTATGGCCTCAGGAGAGTCCAGTCTCCCTGCGAATCACGAGGGACCTCTGGGGATTCCTCCCAAGTCGGTGGCGGGTCCTTGGTCCGCGTCTGATTCTGTGGCCGGACACTGAGCTTTGCTCGAAAGTGCTGACATGGTATTTGGGTCCCTCTGGAGTGTCGATAGGGTTGTCAGGCCTCATCTCGAGTAGAGACATGCACGCGCGCTCTCCTCCTGAGCTATAGCAGCACTGTCAGGCTTCCTGTCACTTTCACCCAGGGATCTGTGGCTTTGCTCCAGGTGCCACCAGGGCTATCACACGTGTCACCATGGGTTGAGTCGTTCCTCGCAGTGACAGTCGAGGCAGTGCAGGCAAATCAGGTTCATCTGGAGTGGATTGAGATTTCTGGATACTTGTGGCCTGATGGCACATTCCCTGGAGTTCCTCTCAACTCTCCTGTGAAGAGCACCTCCTCCTGAGATGTGACGGGAATGCCGGGAATCCCTTCCCGACAAAGCACGGAAAGTCACCCTCATCTCATGCTGAGGAGGGGACAACGGGCCTCCACCTGAGTTGTGGCAGGACCCTCGGGGTTCCTGTGGAGTTGAGGCGCGTGTGTCAGGGAACTTCTTGAGTCACAGCAAGGGAGTGAATGACCCTTTTGAGGTCCAAGAGGGAAGGTGTGACTTCGCTCGACATGCAGCAGCAGAAAAGGGCCTCAATGCGCCTGGAAGGGAGAACCTCCTGTTGTTTTTCGAGTTGCAGCAGGTCCTTCTCGAGTTACAACGGGGACCTCAGGGACCTGCTTGTGTCGACTCAGGAGTGGCCAGTCTCCATGCGAATGGCAAGGGACCTCTCGGGATTATCTCCAGTTGGTGGCGGGTCCTAGGTCTGCGTCTGGATCTGCGGTCGTACCCTGAGATTTGCTCGTTACTGCGACATGGCACTTGGGTACTTGTGGAGTGTCCACAGGGTGGTCAAGCCTCGTCTCGAGTGGAGACATGCACGCGCGCTCTCCTCCTGTGCTGTAGCAGCACTGTCAGGCTTCCAGTCGCGTTGCCACAGGGATCTGTGGCTTTCCCTGGAGATGCCACCTGGGCTGTCACACGTGCCACCATTGGGTTAGTCGGTCCTCGGGGTGACAGTCGAGGCAGTGCAGGGAAATTTGGTTGATCTGGAGTGGATTGAGACTTCTGTGTACCTGTGGTCTGATAGCACTATCCCTGGAGTTCCTCTCGACTGTCGTGTGGAGAGCACCTCCTCCTGAGATGTGACGGGAATGCCGGGAATCCCTTCCCGAACAAGCAGAGAAAGCAACCCTCATTTCGAGCTGAGGAGGGGACAACGGAGCACCTCTTGAGTTGTGGCGGGACCCTCGGGGTTCCTCTCGAGTGGAGACGCGTGTGTCGGGCAACTTCTTGAGTCACAGAGGGGAGTGAAGGCCCCTTTCGAGGTCCAAGAGGGAAGGCGTGATTTCCCCCGACATGCAGCAGTCAAAAAGGGCCTCAACGCGACTGGAAGTGAGAACCTTCTGGTGTTCTCGAGTTGCAGCAGGTCCTTCTCGAGTTATGACTTGGACTTCTGTGGCCCGTTTGTGTGGCCTCAGGAGAGGCCAGGCTCCATGCGAATTGCGAGGGGTCTCTCGGGATTCCTCTCCATTCGGTGCCTGGTCCTCTGTCCTCGTCTGGAGCTGCGGCCGGAAAATGAGGTTTCCTCAAACGTGCTGACATGGGACTTGTGTCCCTCTGGATGGTCCACAGTGGAGTTAGGCCTCGTCTCCAGTGGAGACATGCACGCCCGCTGTCCTCCTGAGCTGTAGCAGCACTGTCAAGCTTCCTGTCGCGTTGACACAGGGATCTGTGGCTTTCCCTCGAGATGCCACCAGGGCTGTCGCATGTGCCCATGTGGTTAGTCGATCCTCGGGGTGACAGTCGAGGCAGTGCAGGGAAATCTGGTTCACTGGAGTGGATTGAGACTTCTGGGTACTTGTGGCCTGATAGTACGATCCCTGGAGTTCCTCTCGACTCTCGTGTGGAGAGCACCTCATTCTGAGATGCGACGGGAATGCAGGGAATCCCTTCCCGATGAAGCAGAGAAAGGAACTCTCATCTCAAGGTGAGGAGTGGACAGCGGGGCTCCTCTTGAGTTGTGGCGGGAGCCTAGGGGTTCCTCTCGATTGGAGGCGTGTGTGTCAGGGAACTTCTTGTGTCGCAGTAAGGGAGTGAAGGACCCTTTCGAGGTCCAAGAGGGAAGGTGTGATTTCCCTCAACATGCGGCACTGAAAAAGGGCCTCAACGTGCCTGGAAGGGAGAACCTCCTGGTGTTTCTCGAGTTGCAGTAGGTCCTTCTCGAGTTACGATGGGGACCTCAGGGACCCGCTCGTGTGGCCTCAGGAGAGAGCAAGCTCCATGCAAATGGCGAAGTAACTCTCGGGATTCCTCTCCAGTTGGTAGCGGGTGCTAAGTCCTCGTCCGGAGCTGCGGCCGGACCCTGAGGTTTCCTCAAAAGTGCTGACATGGGATTTGGGCCCGTCCGGAATGTCCACAGGGGAGTCAGGCCTCGTCTCCAGGGAAGACATGCATGCCCGCTCTCCTTCTGAGCTGTAGGAGCACTGTCAGGCTTCCTGTCACTTTCACTCAGGGAACTGTGGCTTTGCTCGAGGTGCCACCAGGGCTATCACACGTGTCACCATGGGGTGAGTCGATCCTCGGGGTGACAGTCGATGCAGTGCAGGGAAATCAGGTTGATCTGGAGTGGATTGAGAATTTTGGGTACTAGTGGCCTGATGGCACGATCCCTGGAGGTCATCTCTGCTCTCCTGTTGAGAGCACCTCCTCCTGATATGGGATGGGAACGCCCGGAAACATTTCCTGACGAAGCAGGGAAAGGAACCCTCATCTCGAGCTGAGGAGGGGATAACGGGGTCCCTCTGGAGTATCCACAGTGTGGTCAAGCCTTGTCTCGAGTGGAGACATGCACGCCGCTCTCCTCCTGAGCTGTAGCAGCACTGTCAGCCTTCTTGTCGCGTTGACACAGGGATCTGTGGCTTTCCCTCGAGATGCCACCAGGGCTGTCACACGTGCCACCATGGGGTTAGTTGATCCTCGGGGTGACAGTCGACGCAGTGCAGGGAAATCTGGTTCATCTGGAGTGGATTGAGACTTCTGGGTACCTGTGGCCTGATGGAACATTCCCTGGAGGTCCTCTCAACTCTCCTGTGAAGAGCACCTCCTCCTGAGATGCGACGGGAACACCGTGATTCTCTTCCTGACGAAGCAGAGAAAGGAACCCTCATCTCGAGCTGAAGAGGGGACTACGGGGCTCCTCTTTCTCAGTTGTGGTGGGACCCTCGGGGTTCCTCTCGAGTGGAGGCAAGTGTGGCGGGGAACTTCTTGAGTCGCAAAGGGGAGTGAAGGAAAATTTCGAGGTCCGAGAGGGAAGGTGTGATTTCCCTCAACATGCGGCAGTGGAAAAGGGCCTCAACGTGCCTGGAAGGGAGAACCTTCTGGTGTTACTCGAGTTGCGGCAGGTCCTTCTCGAGTTACAACGGGGACCTCAGGGACCCACTCGTGCGGCCTCAGGAGAGGGCAGGCTCCGTGCAAATGGAGAGGGACCTCTCGGGATTCCTCTCCAGTCGGTGGCGGGTCATCTGCCCACGTCTGGAGCTGCGGCCGGACCCTGAGGTTTCCTCAAACGTGCTGACATGGGATTTAGGTCTCTCTGGAGTGTCCACAGTGGAGTCAGGCCTTGTCTCCAAAGGAGACATGCACGGCAGCTATCCTCCTGGGCTGTTGCAACATGGTCAGGCTCCCTGTCGCGTTGAAACTGCGGTCTGTGGCTTTCCCTCGAGGTGCCACCAGGGCTGTCACACGTGCCACCATGAGGTGAGTCGATCCTCGTGGTGACAGTCGAGACTGTGCAGGGAAATCAGGTACATCTGGAGAGGATTGAGACTTCTGGGTACTTGTGGCCTGATGGCACGATCCCTGGAGGTCCTCTCGGCCTCCTGTCGAGAGCACCTCCTCCTGATATGCGATACGAACGCCCGGAAACCCTTCCTGACAAAGCAGGGAAAGGAACCCTCATCTCAAGCTGAGGAGGGGACAACGGGGTCCCTCTGGAGTATCCACAGTGTGGTCAAGCCTCGTCTTGAGTGGAGACATGCACGCCCGCTCTCCTCCTGAGCTGTAGCAGCATGGTCAGGTTTCCTGTCGGGTTGACACAGGGATCTGTGGCTTTCCCTCGAGATGCCACCAGGGCTGTCACATGTGCCACCATGGGATTAGTCGATCCTCAGGGTGACAGTCGAGGCAGTGCAGGCAAATCAGGTTCATCTGCAGTGGATTGAGATTTCTGGATACTTGTGGCCTGATGGCACATTCCCTGGAGCTCCTCTCGACTCTCCTGTGAAGAGCACCTCCTCCTTAGATGGAACGGGAATGCCTGGATTCTCTTCCTGACGAAGCAGGGAAAGGAACCCTCATCTCGAGCTGAAGAGGGGACAATGGGGCTCCTCTTGAGTTGTGGCGGGACCCTCGGGTTCCTCTCGAGTGGAGGTGCGTGTGTTGGGGAACTTCTAGAGTCGCAGCAAGGGAGTGAAGGACCCTTTCGAGATCCAAGACAGAAGGTGTGATTTCCCTCGACATGCGGCGGTGGAAAAGGGCCTCAACGCGCCTGGAAGGGAGAACCTCCTAGTGTTTTTCCAGTTGCAGAAGGTCCTTCTAGAGTTATGATGGGGACCTCAGGGACCCGCTCGTGTGGGCTCAGGAGAGGGCAGGCTCCGTGCAAATGGTGAGGTTCCTCTCGGGATTCTTCTCCAATTTTTGACAGGTCCTAAGTCCTCGTCCGTAGGTGCGGCTGGACCCTGAGGTTTCCTCGAAAGTGCTGACATGGGACTTGGGCCCTTCTGGAGTATCTACAGGGGAGTCAAGCCTCATCTCCAGTTTAGACATGCACGCCCGCTCTCCTCCTGATCTGTAGCACCACTGTCAGGCTTCCTGTCATTTTCACCCAGGGATCTGTGGCTTGCTCGAGGTGCCACCAGGGCTATCACACGTGTCACCATGGGGTGAGTCGATCCTCACGGTGACAGTCGAGGCAGTGCAGGAAAATCAGTTTCATCTGGGGTGGATTGAGATTTCTATATACCTATGGCCTGATGGTACATTCCCTGGAGTTCCTCTCGACTCTCCTGTGAAGAGCACCTACTCCTGAGATGCGACAGGAACGCCAGGAATCCTTTCCCGATGAAGCAGGGAAAGGAATCCTCATCTCGAGCTGAGGAGGGCACAACGGGGCTCCTCTTGAGTTGTGGCTGGACCCTCGGGATTCCTCTCGAGTGGAGGCGCGTGTGTCGGGGAACTTCTTGAGTCGCAGACGGGAGTGAAGGACCCTTTTGAGGTCCGAGAGTGAAGGTGTGATTTCCCTCAACATGCGGCACTGGAAAAGGGCCTCAACGCGCCTGGAAGGGAGAACCTTCCGGTGTTACTCGAGTTGCGGCAGGTCCTTCTCGAGTTACAACAGGGACCTCAGGGACCCACTCGTGTGGCCTCAGGAGAGGGCAGGCTCCGTGCAAATGGAGACGGACCTCTCGGGATTCCTCTCCAGTTGGTGGCGGCTGCAGCTCCAGACCCTGAGGTTTCCTCGAACGTGCTGACATGGGATTTGGGTCCCTCTGGAGTGTCCACAAAGGAGTCAGTCCTCGTCTCCAATGGAGACAGGCACGCCAGCTATCCACCTGAGCTGTTGCAACACGGTCAGGCTTCCTGTCACGTTGAAACAGCGGTCTGTGGCTTTCCCTCGAGTTGCCACCAGGGCTGTCACACGTGCCACCATGGGGTGAGTCGATCCTCGTGGTGACAGTCGAGACTGTGCAGGGAAATCAGGTACATCTGGAGTGGATTGAGACTTCTGGGTACTTGTGGCCTGATGGCACGATCCGTGGAGTTCCTCGCGACTCTCCTGTGGAGAACACCTCTTCCTGATATGCGATGGGAACGCCGTGAAACCCTTCCTGACGAAGCACGGAAAGTAACCCTCATCTCGAATGAAGAGGGGACAACGGGGCTCCTCTTGAGTTGTAGAGGGACCCTCGGGGTTCCTCTCGAGTGCAGGCACATGTTTCGGGGAACTTCTTGAGTGGCAGCAAGGGAGTGAAGGACCCTTTAGAGGTCCAAGAGGGAAGGTGTGATTTCCCTCGACATGCAGCAGCAGAAAAGGGCCTCAACGCGCCTGGAAGGGAGAACCTCCTGGTGTTTCTCAAGTTGCAGCATGTCTTTCTTGAGTTACGACGGGGACTTCAGGGACCTGCTCATGTGGCCTCAGGAGAGGCCAGTCTCCGTGCGAATGTGAGGGACCTCTCGGGATACCTCTCCAGTCGGTGGCGGGTCCTAGGTCCGCGTCTGAAGCTGCGGCCGGGCCCTGAGCTTTGCTCGAAAGTGCTGACATGGGACTTGGTTCCCTCTGGACTGTCCACAGCGTGGTCAGGCCTCGTCTTGAGTGGAGCCATGCACACCCGCTCTCCTCCTGAGCTGTAGCTGCACTGTCAGGCTTCCTGTCCCGTTGACACAGGGATCTGTGGCTTTTCCTCGAGATGCCACCAGGGCTGTCACACGTGCCAACATGGGGTTAGTCGATCTTCGGGTGACAGTCGAGGCAGTGCTGGGAAATCTGGTTCATCTGGAGTGGGTTGAGACTTCTGGGTACCTGTGGCCTGATAACACGATCCCTGGAGTTCCTCTCGACTCTCCTGTGGAGAACACCTCCTCCTGACATGCGACGGTAATGCCGGGAATCCCTTCCCAACAAAGCAGTGAAGGGAACCCTCATCTCGAGCTGAGGAGGGGACAACGGGGCTCCTCTTGAGTTGTGGCGGGACGCTCCCAGTTCCTCTAGAGGGGAAGCGCGTGTCGGGGAACTTCTTGACTCACAGCAAGGTAGTGAATGACCCTTTTGAGGTCCAAGAGGGAAGGTGTGATTTCCCTCTACATGCGGCAGTGGAAAAGGGCCTCAACGTGCCTGGAAGGGACAACCTCCTGGTATTTCTCGAGTTGCGGCAGATCCTCCTCGATTATGACGGGGACCTCGGGGACCCGCTTGTGTGGCCTCAGGTGAGGCCAGTCTCCATGCGAATGGTGAGGGACCTCTCGGGATTCCTCTCCAGTCGGTGGCGGGTCCTAAGTCCTTGTCTGGAGCTGCGGCCAGACCATGAGGTTTCCTCGAAAGTGCTGATATGGTTCTTGGGCCCCTCCTGAGTGTCCACAGGGTGGTCAGGCCTCGTCTCCAGTGGAGACATGCACGCCCGCTCTCCTCCTGAGCTGTAGCAGCACTGTGAGTCTTCCTGTCACTTTCACCCAGGGATCTGTGCCTTTGCTCGAGGTGCCACCAGGGCTATCACACTTGTCACCATGGGGTGAGTCGATCCTCGCGGTGACAGTCGAAGCAGTGCAGAGGAATCTAGATCATCTGGAGTGGACTGAGATTTCTGGATACTTGTGGCCTGAGAGCACATTCCCTGGACTTCCTCTCGACTCTCCTGTGAAGAGCACCTCCTCCTGAGATGCGACGGGAATGCCGGGAATCCCTTCCCAAAGAGGCAGGGAAAGGAACCCTCATCTCGAGCTGAGGAGGGGACAACGGGGCTCCTCTTGAGTTGTGGCGGGACCCTCGCAATTCCTCTCGAGTGGAGGCGCGTGTGTTGGGGAACTTCTTGAGTCGCAGAGGGGAGTGAAGGACCCTTTCAAGGTCCAAGAGGTAAGGTGTGATTTCCCTCGACATGCGGTAGTAGAAAAGGGCATCCATGCACCTGGAAGGGTGAACCTCCTGGTGTTTCTCGAGTTTCGGGGGGTCCTTCTCGAGTTACGACAGGGACCTCAGGGACCCGCTCGTGTGGCCTCAGGAGAGGACAGTCTCTGTGCGAATGGCGAGGGACCTCTCGGGATTCCTCTCCAGTTGGTGGCGGTTCCTAAGTCCTCGTCTGGAGCTGTGGCCAGACCCTGAGGTTTCCTCGAAAGTGCAAACATGGGACTTGGGTACCTCGGGAGTGTCCACAGGGAAGTCAGGCATCATCTCGAGTGGAGACATGCGTGCCCGTCACCTCCTGAGCTGTAGCAGCACTGTCAGGATTCATTTCGCGTAGCCTCAGGGATCTGTGGCTTCCTTCAAGGTTCTACCATGGGGTGAGTCGATCCTCGGGGTGACAGTCGAGGCAGTGCAGGGAAATCAGGTTCTTCTGGAGTGGAATTAGACTTCTTGGTACTTGTGTCCTGACGGCATGATCCCTGGAGTTCCTCTCCACTCTCCTATGGAGATCACCTCCTCGTGAGGTGCGACACGAATGCTGGGAATCCCTTCCCAAAGAAGCAGGGAACAGAACCCTCATCTCCAGCTGAGGAGGGGACAACGGGGCTCCACTTGAATTGTTGCAGAACCCTCGGGGTTCCTTTCGAGTGGAGGCACGTGTGTCGGGGAACTTCTTGAGTTGCATCAAGGGAGTGAAGGACCTTTTCGAGGTCCAAGAGGGAAGGTGTGATTTCCCTTGATGTGCGACAGCAGAAAAGGGCCTCAAAACGCCTGGAAGGGAGAAACTCCTGGTGTTTCTCGACTTGCGGCAGGTCCTTCTCGAGTTACGACGGGGACCTCAGGGACTCGCTCATGTGGCGTCAGGAGAGGCCAGTCTCCATAGGAATGGCGAGGGACATTTCGGGATTCCTCTCCAGTTGGTGGCGGGTACTAAGTCCTCGTTTGGAGCTGCGGCCGGACCCTGAGATTTCCTTGAAAGTGCTAACATGGAATTTGGGTCCCTCCGGAGTGTCCACAGGGGAGTCAGGGCTCGTCTCGAGTGGAAACATGCAGGCCCGTTCTCCTCCTGAACGGTAGCAGCACTGTCAGGCTTCCTGTCACGTTGATACAAGGATCTGTGGCTTTCCCTTGAGGTGCCACCAGGGCTGTCCCATGTACCACCATGGGCTGAGACGATCCTCAGTGTGACAGTCGAGGCAGTGCAGAGAAATCAGGTTCATCTGGAGTGGATTGAGACTTCTGTGTACTTATGGCCTGATGGCACGGTCCCTGGAGTTCCTCTCGACTCTCCTGTGGAGAGCACCTCTAACTGAATGCGATGGGAACGCTGGGAATCCCTTCCCAACGAAGCAGAGAAAGGAAACCTCATCTCCACCTGAGGAGGAGACAACGGGACTCGTCTTGAGTTGTGGCGGGTCCCTCGGGGTTCCTCTAGCGTGGAGGTGTGTATTTTGGGGAACTTCTGGAGTCACAGCAAGGGAGTGAAGGACCTTTTCATGGTCCAAGAGGGAAGGTGTGATTTCCCTCGACATGCGACAGCGGAAAAGGGCCTAAATGTGCCTGGAATGGAGAACCTACTGGTGTTTCTCGAGTTGTGGCAGGTCCTTCTTGAATTATCATGGGGACCTCAGGGTCCCACTCTTGTGGCCTCACGAGAGGCCAGCATCCGTGCAAATGGAGAGGGACCTCTAGGGATTCCTCTCCTGTCGGTGGTAGGTCCTAAGTCCTCGTGTGGAGCTGCAGCCGGATTCTGAGGTTACCTCGAAAGTGCTGACATGGGACTGCGTTCCCTCCGGAGTGTCCACAGGGGAGTCAGGCCTCACCTCGAGTGGGGACATGCATGCCCGCTCTCCTCCTGTGCTGTAGCAGCACTGTCAGGCTACCTGTCGCGTTGACACAGGGATCTGTGGCTTTCCCCAGAGGTGCCACCAGGGCTGTCACACATTCCACCATGGGGTGACTCGATCCTCGGGGTGACAGTCGAGGCAGTGCAGGGAAGTCTGGTTCATCTGGAGTGGATTGAGACTTCTGGGTACTTGTGGCCTGATGGCACAATCCCTGGAGTTCCTCTCGACTCTCCTGTGAAGAACACCTCCTCCTGAGATGTGACGGGAATGCCATGAATCCCTTCCTGACGAAGCAGGGAAAGGATCCCTCCTTTCGATCTAAGGACAGGACAACAGGGCTCCTCTTGAGTTGTGGCGGGACCCTCGGGTTTCCTCTCGAGTGGACGCACGTGTGTTGGGGAACTTCTTGAGTCGCAGAAAGGGAGTGAAGGACCCTTTCGAGGTCCAAGAGGGAAGGTGTGATTTCCCTCAACATGTGGCAGGGGAAAGGGCCTCAGCACACCTGGAAGGGATACACCTCCTCCTGAGATGTGACGGGAATGCCATGAATCCCTTCCTGACGAAGCAGGGAAAGGATCCCTCCTTTCGATCTAAGGACAGGACAACAGGGCTCCTCTTGAGTTGTGGCGGGACCCTCGGGTTTCCTCTCGAGTGGACGCACGTGTGTTGGGGAACTTCTTGAGTCGCAGAAAGGGAGTGAAGGACCCTTTCGAGGTCCAAGAGGGAAGGTGTGATTTCCCTCAACATGTGGCAGTGGAAAAGGGCCTCAGCACACCTGGAAGGGAGAACCTCCTGGTGTTTCTCGAGTTGCGGCAGGTCCTTCTCGAGTTACAATGGGGACCTCAGGGACCCGTTCATGTGGCCTCAGGAGAGGCCAGTCTCCGTGTGAATGGTGAGGGACCTCTCGGGATTCCTCTCCAGTCAGTGGCGGGTCCTAAGTCCTCGTCCAGAGCTGCGGCCGGACCCTGAGTGCCGGGTGCCAGCGTGAGGAACTCTGCCTATGGCAAAGGTCATGAGGAAGGAAGCTTAGCATATGCAAAGGCGTGATCAAACCTCAGAAACCCCCTGTTCCCGAGCATCTACCCCCAAAACAAAGAGTCTCTTTTATGCTCTCACCAACACCTCTGACTTTATGGGGGGCTCTCCCCCGTAACCATTTCTGTTGAAGTAGGAGTTTACTTGCAGCTCAGGTAGATAAAATTCCTGGGCATGACAAGAGTGTTTCAGCTCACAGACTCCTCTGAAGGTTATCTAGCCTGCCTGTATAGGTTCGTCTGGCCAAATGTGATTATTTTCAGCCTCCCAACAGCGAGAGGCACGAGATATTTTAGACTTACTAAAGGCAGATTCTTTTGGGAAGTTAGAATTTATTAGTATAGTGGATTGATTAGGAATTGTATTGGTGAAGGGTTTTTCATTTGTTGTGCCAATAATTGCTTCTTATTCCCTGCCCTGATAATGAATATGACTAGCATATAAGAGAAATAAGTATTAACCTTTTTTTTTAATTAATTTTTATTTTTTAGTTTGTTTTGCTTTACAATACTGTATTCGTTTTGTTACACATTGACATGAATTAGCCATGAGTGTACATGAACTCCCAATCCCGACCCCCACCTCCACCCTCCCGCCCCACACCCTCTCTCTGGATTATCCCCGTGCATCAGTCCCTAGCATCCTGCATCCTGCATCAAACCTGGACTGGCGATTCGTTTCGCTTATGATATCACACATGTTACATTGCCACTCTGCCAACCCATCCCACCCTCTCCCTCTCCCACAGA